>CAWUFW010006634.1:600000-1119990 GCA_963921515.1 Calotriton arnoldi
AAAATCTGCAGGTTATTTAAATCAAACACTGGCTGCGGCCCTGCAGCAGCAAGGAAACCGTGTGATGTAAAACAGTAACCCCACCACAAAACATTGACATTGTATGTAAAGTTTAAGTATAAATATAATTTAATCCCCTAACAAAAATAAACTATGTAAAAAATCCCACAACACCTGACCCACCCCTCTCCCTAACCCCAACCAATGTCCAACAAGAAAAAGTCCAAACAATGGCCGGTGAGTAAATAAAAACCCCAACTCCCAATTCCCACCCACCAAAAAAAGGAATAAAAAAGGGGCAATCCAACAGGTCTTTGGTTTCCTAACGGATTCGGCGGGCTCTCAGGTGCTTGTCCACCAGGATCTTTACCCGCTCCTCTAGGTGCTCCTCTAGGCGTGCCATTCGGAAGAGCATGCGGCGCTTGAATGCATGACAATTGCATCCACGGGGGGGCAGCAGTATTGGATGTTGTAGTGCTGCGGTGGGCGGCTGCCTGACTGCGGCGCCATGCCACTGGAGGGGCCTGGGCCTGGCTGGGTCCTGGGGCATTGGAGGAGGCTGCAGCTGATGCCACCTCCTCCTCCTCCGCCTGAACCACCAGCCGCCGGTATTCTTTTTGTATGGCCTCCAGCTTCTGGCGCCGGGCCATGGCTGCCAACTTCTTCCTGTCCAGTTTTGATGATTTTGGTTGGGAAGGAGTAGCTATATCAAGAAGAAAAAAAAGACTACTGTAACAATATACTCTTAGCAAAACAGTAAGACAAATTACTTCTACACATAGTGGCACAGTAGCACAAGCAAGCAGAGTACATAACATTTGTGGTATGTATCTATCCTCCCACTTCCTCTGCCTCTAACATTTGTGGGAGTTTCAGGCATTATACTAGCACTATGGACTCGAGTACACAGTACACCAGTCTTCTTCTTCTCTCTTGTTTAGCAAAATTACATAACCTTGTTGTAGCCGGCACGCCAGCTCAGTCAGCTTGCGCCCAAGACAAACATACTCGTGAGGCAGACTCACATTAGTTTTATTTACTACTGTCTGCAGGTGGGGAAGCTGAGTGACTACACAATCATCATATTTTTCTATTACGGGTGGCACTGGCCATACTCTGTTACATCAAGGGCAACTGCTCAATTTCACTTTCACCCTGCCCTGACTACTCCAAAAAGGCAGATGATATATGATGATCCAAATGATCATTGCTTATATATGGGACGACATGAGGTACTTTGTTTTGATTGATTGTGTAAACAATAAACATGCAGCCGATAGGCCACCCATGGCAGGCTGACACAATCAAAAATAAATTAACATAGGTTGGGAGTGGGCCTCGGAGTCGGAGGGAGGCGCTTGATAACAACATACATACACAATATATATGCTGTGCTTGCAAACTACTGTGAGTCAAGGGTGTATTCTGAAAATACAACTTCTATTCTCCTTTGCATTGCTACTCTGGTGCGTTTTCTTTTACATTCTCTTCAAACTAAGACTCTTCATCCAGTGACAGTCTCCACCTATGCTATCTATGATGAATACCATCCAGGCATCCATCCATTCAAAGTAAACATGTCTATCACTCTTCTTAATCTCTCAACAAACCTTAGTTTGTTTCACCAACAACAAACATTTATTCTTTTTTTTAACCCACCATCCATGCGTCCTTCCTTCCTTGCTTGCCTTGGCTTTGAGTTTGACCCATGAAACACCCCAGAGGATTCTTGATATCCACCCATACAGTTTCACCCACCCAGGCAGGCATTCTTTTCTTTCACCTTCCACCCATCCTTCAACCAGCCATGCATCTGATTCCTATCAGCCACCTATGCATGCATCCCGTGTATCCTTCTCTGCCAGTCATAAATATTACATCTCGCCCGTCCTTCCTCCTTGGCTTCCACCCTTCTTTCCCTTTTCGTTCAACCCATCCATCAAGGTCATCTGATCTGACTCTTAGTCTTCTCTATAAAACTTTCACAGCTGAGTTGAAGTCAGATAGAAGAGGCCATTAGTTACTCAACTCCCGCCGCTAATGCTATTGCTAATGCTAAGTAAAAGGTGTCTTCAACTGTTGTTCACAACAACTTAGTCTCGCTCAACAGTACAGTGTACACCCTTGCAGCGAGTATAATGTCAATAAGTAAGGAATATAACTTACCACCGCCCGCCACTGCTGCTGGCTCACCCCCTGCAGCTGCCGCATCTTCTGCTCCCTCCTTCCTGGCCGGGTCGCCTTTGCCGCTGGCCCCGGCACTGGTGGTTGGTACGCCTAGAAAAAACATTACACATTTTTTAGATGCCATATACACCTCCCCTATTTATTCTTTTTCACTAGCAAGATTGAAAAAAAAGTTAATACATACATATACAACATACATCACTAGTACAAATCGGGTACTAGAGTAGACTAGTAGTAGTATGTCCTATCCTATCAAAAATAGTAAAATATCTGGTTGGGCATTTTGTTGGTGGGAATTGTTGAAAAGCCTCAAGATTAAGAAGACTAGAAGAGGCAACCCAAAGGACTGGACTCAGTGGCTACAGCTATTGGTGAATCTGAGTTTTAAAGCTTTTTAAATAAACAGTGGCCAACTGGGCAAGCTTAGCTACAGACAGACTAATAGTAGTAGTACAGAGAGTCATAGCAGAGGCAGTTAGAGGCAGGGATAACAAGAATTTAGAAACAGATAGTCTAGATCGAAGAATAATTGGTAAAAATTAGAATTAGGAAACGGAAATAATAGTTTGGAAAAAATAAGGTGCAGTAAAAGTTAGGGAAGTATAACTATTAATATTAACAACAGGAGGACTTACTGGGGCCAGCATCAGAGCCCTCGGTAGAGGAGCGGTCCCGGCCGACTTCTGATGCTGCTCCCGCCGACTCCTACCCCGTCTTCTTGCCCCTGGGTGCTGCTGATCATGAAAGATATAAGAAAGAAAGAGACAAACATTAATGATTGGTGTAAAACAAATAAAAATATTTTTTTTAAACGCAAAAAAAACATTTATAGAAACAACAATTGCAATAAAATGGACCTATCTAATCTGGTCGACTAGTAGTATCGCGGGATTCATGGACCGTCTAGTTATTATTTATGAACACTATTCCAGTGTTCCATTCTGATTCCAGAATACTAACTAAGCCTAAGTACCACCTGACCTAGCCCACCTATTCCAGATTGGCCAATTGTTCACTAAGTCTGCATCTCCATTTATTTTAGTCCTCAAAAAAATGCATAGATGGAGGACACATGCATACATTTTTACATACACCAAATTGTTGGTTGGTTGCTGCTGATGTTCTGCTAGTGCTAAGCCTATTACCACTCACTAAACAAACTACAAAAGGTTCTACTAAGGACTGGGGTAAGCAGCACTCAGCAGCACGTGATGTAACAGAGGATGCGTCGCGCAGACCGCTAAAAAATTAACAACTAATACTAATAAGTAACTAAACCTATCAATCCACCACTATCTCTTAGTGACAGGAGGACAAAGGAAGGACTAGAGTCTATCTAGCATTACCTAACTTAAGTTCTCTAAAGTAAACTCTTACATAATCAGCCCAAGCGAGCGCAAAGTTGCAAACAAGTAAGATTAGTATCGCCGAGCACCTGTGGCATAACAATCACAGAAGATTTCTAAACTTAATTTACCTGCAATGTAAGCAGCAGCATTCTTGCTATTCGGAAAAAAATTATATTCGCAATATATAACACAGAGCAGAAGAACACAAAGTAGTAATAATATTAAATAGGTACTCACCAAGCCCCGGGACCTCAACTCCTAGCAGGTCCAGCAGGTCCTGCTCCCGGTCCAGGATTTCGGACCACCGGTGCTTCAGCTGTTTATGGGTGCGCCGGACCCCAGAGCAGTGAAACACAGCCCGGCGCACCCTTCCCCACCGCTGGTGACGCTCCCGGAGCCCGTACCCGGACCCAGGCCTGCCGCCTTCTGCCGGGGTTAAGGGGGGGTGGCGCTGGACCAAAAAAATAAGTGTGGCCACCTCCGCCAAACCAAATGAGGACCTTGCCTGCACCCCTTGTGGGCGCCGCCTTCCGCAAGGAAGGTGGTCATGGCTCTGGCTATGACTCATGCGTGCCTTGCCCTTGGCCATGGTTCTGGTACTCGGGGGGCGGAAAAGAAAAGGTAGGAATTAAAAAAGTAAGTAAAAGAAATGAAAAAGCAAGTAATAGAAAAAGAGTGAAAAAGTTGTGGAAAAACACACAAAATGTAGAAAAAAACTCAAAATATAGAATCAGGAAAATAGAGAGATAGATAATAAATAAAAAGATTTTAAAAAAAGTTTGCAGAAACAAGGGAATGAAAAGATAGAGGGAGGATTGAAAAGCAGGACCAGAACCATAGCAAACAAGTGAAAAACAAGATGGGCGCGCCCATTGCGACCGCATGGGCAAGTTTGCGTGATAGTTCCCCCCGAGCACGCAAAAAGTGACGCGAACACGCAATACGCGTTCCCGAACTGGAAATACGTATTGCAAACGGGCGGGAAGCACGCAATAGGTGTTCCGGAACAGGAAATACGCATCGCGAACAGGTGGGACACGTGAAAAACAAGATGGCAGCGCCCATTGGTGACCGCATGGGCAAGTTCGCGAGATATGTCCCCCCGAGCACGCAAACAGCATCCCGAACACGCAATACGCATTCTTGAACAGGAAAAACACATCGCGAACGGGCGGAACAAGCAACTCCGCGTGCTCGCGGAATTTCCGCATAGGTCGCTGAGTTTTTTTACAACTTTGCGGAACTCAGCGTAGCGCGACTACGCGAACTCCGCCCACCTTTACTTCTGTGATCGGCACCATGCCAAAACACGTTTGGCGAACCTAAACACAAAGAGGAACTGACTGTCCTCATGCAAGGGTATGGAGAGGAAAGTCTGACACAAATCGATGACAGAGAACCGCTCAGCCTCACATCGGATCTGAAACAAGATCACATCAGGATTCTGTACCATGGGACAACAAGGAATCAAAATATAATTTATTTTGTGAAGGTCCTGCACTATGCGGTACCTACCACTAGGCTTCTGCAGGCCCATAATGGGTGAGTTGCATGGACTCTCCATAATCTCTTTCAAAATGCCTTGTTGAATCATTGTCTCAGTTACTGGAGTTATTCCGGCAATCATTTTAGAGGTCAGATTATACTGTGGGGTTCTGGGATATTCTACATTTGGCTTTATCTGTATATTGCGAGGCTCAACCTCTTTAATGAGTCCAATGTCCTTTACTGAACAAATTCCAAACCTCAGACCTCACAGTGTATTTGAGATCCAAGGGTTTTTCTTCACATGCCAATATAGGGTACAGTGCAACAATTGGATTTTGATTAATCATTTTAAAGACCACATCCTCGTCATGGGTCTGAAACTCCACACCTCTCGGTGTACAGTAAGTGGTGCAATTCAGCTTGCAAAACAAGTCACGTTCTAATAAACTCACATGGCTTGAATCAGAGACCACAAATTGGTGATTTTCTTAAAAATATCCTATTTTTACAGGGACATCTTCAGTAATGGGATTCCTCATTTGTTAATTAGCAACTCCAACACCTTGGATACTTCTTCCCAAGAGGAGTAGGTCTGGAACTTCCACTATTTGCACAGTAGAATTGGTAGCATCAGTAGCAACCAAAACTGATACGGTGTGGCCATTTACCTCACCATCTACATATGGGCCACTCTGGTCTACCTCCAAGACTGCGCCAAGCACACAATCTTCCTCCCCCAGAGGCTCTGTCAGACTGACTGATCGGAACCAAAATTCTCAATGGTCTCAAACTTAGGACATTGCTGATAAGGAATGTTACATTGGAAAGAATTCTGATTCACATTCAGAGTCTGAAACAAAATGAATCCTGGACCATTGACAGCATGTTACAGCATTGAAGGTTGTGGAACTTGCATCACTGGAACTCGGGGCGCATTACAATTTTGAGATCCTGGTCTGGGTACATTCTGTGGCTGCATCGGATTATTGTTCTGTGACTGTGCAAACCCTGGATTCTGTCCTTGATTTGCAGGATTAAGATGACATTCCATCTTCCAATGCCCGAACCAATTACAGTAGTGGCATGAGTCAGACTTTTTCTATATGGCTACATCAATTCCAGTACTTGGATCATTAGGGATTCCTCTACCTCTACCTTTGCACTGAAATCCACCTCCATCTTGCATAGCAGGATCTCCAGGCGGCTACAATCCCACCATAGGGGGTACATTCCTAACAAATGGAGGACCTTGACTTCCCCTCTGAGCAGCTTTCATCTAAGCTACCATGAGCTTCTCCTTCAATTTCTTCGATCTCATGTCAGTCTCATCATTGCAATACTTAGCGTATTGCAAAATCTCATCAACCATCTTATTTTACCAGCAAATCAAATGTTGCTGAATCATCGTTCTAATCTCAGGTCTCAATCCTGTCACAAACCTAGACACAAAATGTCCCATGTCCTTAAGCTCCAGTGTTTCCATGCCACTATACTGTTTGAATGCCTGCAACAGTCTCTCACAGTATGCATGAATCGTCTCTTTAGGTTCGTGGCGCATATGATCAATCTTGACGAAGTCAATATCTTGGGGTGACACTTTAGACTTCAACCACGTCATCACCTGGTTGTACTTTCTCATTACTATGGGTAACGGACCATTAGTCAAACGATCCCTCACTGGTTCTCTCTCTGGCCATTTTGTAGCTGCCTTACAGGCTGTCCATAATCAATTGGATCCATAATATCAAATAGAGTGTTGCTTGGATATGAATTTACCTTAAATAAATGAAAAGACAAGAGGCATTTGGTTTAATTATAGGCTGCACCCAGGAGAGCCTGGACAGAATGCATCTGCTCAAAATCTCTCGATGTACAAAGTTTTGGCTGTCCATTTCTAGAGTTCATGCGGTACAATAAAATACTTTACTACATCCCAAAAAAGCATCTCAGTTGTAAATCAATAAACGCAGGCATCTGATAAGGACACAGATGGCTCTCGACCTTGGGGAGAGCTAATGTGGGCCAGTGTGTGTCTGTCCAGATGTCCGGCATGAGGAGCGCGTGATCACTACCTGTGGTGTGCCTGTCGTGTCCTGATTGGTTGAATGTGCCTATCTACATATGATATTTAGCTTTGTGGTATTTCTGGGGAACACAAGCCTTTGGCCAAATGGGTTTTATTGGGGTCATTAATCTTGAACTTGTTTGTGGTACAACTATCTATCTGTGAATTTGATCAGGGTTTTCCCTGGGTGTTTGTCTTTGGTTTATGGGGGACCCCACCTGTAACCTGTTACTAGATGGCATGGGTATGGGTCGCAGGATCTGTCTGACCATGTATCTCTGACTTGCGGCTGATGGAGAGGTCACCTTGGGTGAATCAGACAGTAATGATGTGAGTTCATTGGAACTCCTAAAAATAATATTGCAGTCACTGGTATCGTTTTTATCGACATTAGGATCATCACAAATACAGTTGTCATTTTGTACATTGATATAGTTTGTACTGTATTATGCTTGCTCGGGTCTGAATGTATGTTGACATTGTTCATATTGGCAACAACAATATTATCACATGAGCATGGATCACAGAATACATTAGTGTCATTGTTGCTGATGTCGGCGCTGCTGTGCTGGCACAAATTACGGTATACATTGACATTGCATTGCCGGACATTGTGCGGGTAGCGGGTACATGCATGCAGTGGCATACGTTCACATTGCATTTGCTGACATTGTCATTTTCGGGCCTGCACATACCATGACATTCATTGACATCATATTCACCAATCCCAACATCCCCCCTCTAGTTGGATCATCAACTATCTTCCTCGTATGTCATGACAGTTATGTTATTTGAAAGTGTGTGTGTGTAGTGTTGGTTGCTTTTTCCCTAACTAACTGCGTACTACCTAATTTGCGGACTGCGTTTTTATAACAAGAAACCCCCTACTTGTAGGAAGTCACATAACAGAAGGGTAGCAATGAGAATCAATATGAACGACGTAAATAGTTTGGATACCCATGAGGGGATCCATGAAAAAATATTATGTAACCAGTCCTGCTCCACAGCACCTCCCTCCTTCTTCATGTTGGTTTGTAGACAATTCAGTTCTTCGATAGCATGGGCTACTGACAAATTGTCCAGGTCACTCCTGGGGAGAAAAGTACAACAGTAAGCACCAATCTTGGCACACTATCCACCGTCCATAGTGGTCTTCAAGTCCAACACATACCAATGTTGCATCACCATAGTGGAGAGGTGTGGTGCAGCGGCCAGGGCAGCTGACTCCGGAGCACAGGGTTCACGGTTCGATCCCCGGCTCCGGCGGCAGCTCAGCTCAGCACCATGTGACTCTGGGCAATAGCTCACTTAATTTCCACTACGGCCCCCAGCGCCTTGAGACCCGTAAGGGTGAGTAGCTGCGCTATATAAAAACGGACTTACATTTTTTTTTTTACTTACTTACCATAAGACAGAGGGTGTGGTGCAGTGGCCAGAGCTGCAGACTCTGGACCTGAGGATCCTGGGTTCGAGTCTCGGCATCGGCGCAACATCCTGTGATTCTGGGCAAATCACGTAATCTCCCAGTTCCCTTGGACAGCACCTGGATACCCTCACAAGTGAGAAGCTGTGCTATATAAATCTACAAACTTTAATAAGGCGGATGGCTCTCAACTCCTCTTTGATAGCGTTAAGGCCGAACTAAGTACTGTTTAGGAGCTTCATATCTCCCACCTAGTTATTTGTAACCAGCGGGTTTGGCTTTTGTTTGCATGGTAAAAAATGGTATTAGTCCTCTGGAGTTTACTTGAGCTTCTGTGAAGAGTCTAAGGGGCATATTCTCAAGGAGCCATCGCCGATTTATCGGCACTTTAGCCCTGCAAAAGTGGTGATAGACTTATCGCCCCATTCACTAGCTGGTGCAAACTGCCGACATCGCCAGTTTTCCCGCGATAGCTGCCGCAAAACACATCGCCACGGATGAGAGCGACAACTAACGCTAATGATATGCAGAGTAGGCGTACCCGTGCAAAAACACACGAAAACACCACTTCGCGACATTCCCAACGAGCAGCCAGATCAGCGACGCGATCCGAAAACAGGCGATAAGGCACGTTAGCAGCAGGTATTTAACACCTGCCTCTCACTGGTGTTAAGCAGGACGACAACCTGCAGCATGAAAGGGAGCCCAGCCTAGAGCCACATCTGAAGACCAACAGATGCCATGGAAACAATGATCATGCAGCCTGGAGACCCAAGAGGGCCACAACACCCACCGCAACCACCCCCCGGACCCTCCCACCCAGGTCATGAAGTCCAGCAGTCAACAGTAGTGGAAAAACAAAACTTTATTACAAATACATAAAAAACAAGACGAAAAGCTCAGCCAATGCGTTCCATTCCCAACGGGGAACTTCACCAGGGCAACGTGTGGATCCAAAAACTGCAAATGCTGCGGGAACTCCCCAAAACCATTCCATATCCCAAAATCAGTAGTCAGAAACCTGTTGGAGAAATGGTGACAATGGTCAAGCGTCCTCATAGTCACAAACGTAATCTGGCACAGTGTATTGCACTTGGACAAACCGGAATGCATACAGGTATGATGAATCCAGTCCAAACATACTGTAACAGAATTCAGGGTGCTCGTAACTTCTGCAGGAAAGAAAAGGAAGGTTACGACCACACAAACATCTGTTACGGTCTCATCATGCAGGATTCATCATTCCTGTAAACATCACAGTTTG
Organism: Calotriton arnoldi; assembly: GCA_963921515.1. Lineage (NCBI taxonomy): Eukaryota > Metazoa > Chordata > Amphibia > Caudata > Salamandridae > Calotriton > Calotriton arnoldi. Next base: position 609,777 of record CAWUFW010006634.1, read on the forward strand.
TATCATCTTGATACCCCTGCACCTTCACTTCCCCCACGCTGTGCATGAACAGCTGGAGACCATGCAAGGGAATTACGCCATAGCTGCCTTACCGCACGTGTCAGGGGCAATTGACTGTACACATGTACCACTTGTGCCCCCTGGCGCCCCTGCACACAATAACCGCCACGAAAAGCACACACATTCCATCAATGTGCAGGCGATAGTGGACCAACGGGGACAGCTCCCCAATGTCGTCGCCAACTTCACAGGCAGTGTGCATGATACATACATATTCCGACAGTCCATCATCACCCAGCGCTTCCAGGATGGCACCCAAGGCAATGCACTGCTCATTGGTAAGTACAAACTGAATATACCACACACCTCAACTCCACAATCACACAACTCACAACTGTGGGAGAGTACACGTAACAAAATAACATACAACATGCCAACCAACATGCCCAACTACCGGACACAACACAAGTAACCGTGGTAACAGGGGCCAGACATGTAGACAAACCATCCACAAAGGCAGAGCCCCTCTGTCACACAATTGCAGAATGTGGGGAGAGGTGCGAACCAAGAATGTGCGAAGGAGGCAAGTGACCCAGCAATAAAAAAGCACACAATGCCAAGTGTGGTGGAGATGTGCTGGACAGACTGCAGTATGCAGAGCACAGACAGGTCCATGTGGACATCTACTGCTGGTGTTTGCAGTGTAGTGGACGCAAACAGGTTACCCCTGGCAGTGTGGAAGACCTTGGACATGTAGCCATGTGGTCCTCCCTGTAAGCCTGAGCGGAGCGGCCTTTGCTGGCGTATGTCATGAATGACTAGCCAGGACCATATCGTGACCATAGGCCTACACACACGTGCCCGACCACATTCAACGGCTGTATTCACACTGGAGACGAGGTGACTACGTCCCAAGCCAACACGCGTACATCTCGTCAGCGCATGCAGGGTCGTGTCTGTCAGGGTGGTGCCCCCCACCCAGTCACATGGCTGCCGCCGTGACTGGTGGTGCCTGTTCGATCCTGTGTGTCTGCTGCACCCCAGCCCTGGTCCCCAGACTGGTCCACTGCCCAGCGATGACTTCCCGCCCCTGCGCACCCAGGCCTCAATGCTCACCTGCAGCAACCAGCGTGTCTCCAAGAGGGCCCTCCACATACCGGTGCAACCTCCTCAGCCGATCGCTGGATTCCGCACCACAGGCCCCCAGCGCACCCTGCGGCACCGCGGAGTCATGTGTGTGCTGACTGCTGCCTGCGCGTACACTGCGGTCCAGCAGGGCTCACAATTTAATTCGAGTTTTGATTTGCTGGACGCCGTATCGAAGCCAACGCATCAGCGCAGGCTGCACACCCGCTCAGCTCTTCAGGTGGGCCTAACTCTGTGCAACGCAAGTCATCGCCATGTGGCGGTAGGCCCGTGCCAGACGCAGGCCATCGGGTGCCACTAACTCAGTGCAATGCAAGTCATCGCCATGTGGCGGTAGGCCCGTGCCGGATGCAGGCCATCGGGTGCCACTAACTCAGTGCAACGCAGGTCAGGGACCCTCGTGATAGAGTTCCGTGAATGCGGATGCCATCATGTCACCTCCGGCAGTGGGGGACGTGCTGTGGTGGGCCCCTTTAATTGGCAGGGTCACATGTCCTGTGATGCCTGTGCTGGATGGGTGTGGTGTGGGTGTAAACCAGCCCTCAGGGAGTGGCTGTGGCATGCTGAGAACTAGACCAGTGACCCACAAATCACTACAGGGAAGACCTGGGACATGTAGCTGTGTCGTCACCCCCTGTGAGCGTAAGCGGAGTGGGCTGGGCTGGGCTGGCGTATGCCAGTCCAGCGTAGGGGTGTGAACAATGAGCCCGTGGCTCTGGGCGTGGTTCAGTTCTGGCCTGGACAAGGAAGTAAAACAGATTAGGAAAATTGAAAATAATCATGGACCTAAAACAACATATATATTATACATACACCCTCAAGTATTAGGTATCAAAAATATTTTTTATTTTTTATATATAAACAATTTTCTTCATGTACATATTAAAAAGGAAACAGATTTTCAAAGAGCCATGCCAGAAATGAATGTCCTCTATACAAAATGAAGTGATAATTTTTGCATCACCTATATTTTGTGATTAATATTGAATCATTTGAAATATCTCTATGTATAAAGATGTGTAATGTTGACACTATGAAATATGTATCTAGTAGTGTCTGGATTCATGATAGGAAACATAACCATTTCATGTAATCTAAATGTGTAATTATGTGCAATAGTGATCTTAGAGGACAATCATTTCTCTCCCTTTTTCCTTTTTAATATGTACATGAAGAAAATTGTTTATATATAAAAAATAAAAAATATTTTTGATACCTAATACTTGAGGGTGTATGTATATTATATATGTTGTTTTAGGTCCACGATTATTTTCAATGTTCCTAATCTGTTTTGCTTACACTCGACTAACACACCCTGATTTAGGAAATTGTGACAGGGGTACCCTTATTCTTACATACCTGGACAAGGAAGTAACCATTGCGTGAGTCTCTGTTGTAGTGTCTGTGCCACCCGGACCGCAATTGGCAATGTTGCACCATGTGACCCAAGCCCCACAACATGTTCAAAATGGACTTGAGGGGGAATTAGTGACCCTAAATTCATCCATACTGTCATACTTGAAGGATCATAGACATGACACATCTGTGTGAATTTGAAAGTTTTATTCACATTCATTGGAGTGTAGCAGCTGGAGCAGTACAGGGCCATGCACACCCCACTTGACATTGTTGCCCCGTGGAGGGCCAGCCAGAGTCCATTAGGGAAGGACAAGTTCATCAGAAGAGGAAGAGTTCAGTCTGCAGTCTGATTGCTGTGTTATTGGTAACCAAACAGAATATGGCAGTCCATGTCGAGGTCCAAGGTGAGTGCCGCAGAGTGTAATGGGGACAGTGGAAGGTGATTATGCAAAGGGCCGAACCAAGCAGAAACAGGTCATATGGCGGAGATGAATGCTACCGCTTCCTCATTACCACAACGGCAGTCTCATCCACATCATTGTCCTCTGAGGTGTGATGTGCCTCACCTGGCGGTGGTGGTGTTTCAGCTGCAACACTCTGTGGCACTGACACATCAGGGGCCCGAGGTGGATTGTCGGCCGCACTGTGTGGCAGTGACACATCAGGAGCCGGAGGTGGAATGTCTGCCGCACTTTGGGGCACTGACACATCAGGGGGCAGAGATGTGGATGGTGTAGGAGCAGCAGCATTCATCTGTGCCAGGCCTTGTGGCAGCAATGTCATGATGAGGATCTGCAGGGCATGGTAGATCCCAGCTACATCTCGCTGATGTGCAGCCGTGGCAGCCATCCTTTCCACCTCCATCCGCACCATGTCCTCCATGAGCCTCCGCATGTGTCCCATCTCCCGGCTGAGGTCGCTGGAGCCAGACAGGTGTTCTTGTCTCAGAGTCAGGACTCCAGCGATGTCAGCCAGGGCTCTTTGGAGACCATGGAGCGGACTGTGGGTGTCCGTTAGGGACTGTAAGTGGTCCCTGATGGGACGTAGACACCCATGGATGGCATCTAGTTTGGCTGCCATGAGGTCGAACCCCACCCGCACCTGATCAGCCATCTCCTTCTGGCCCTCTAACACACGGCATTGGAAGGCCATGTGTTGTTCATGGGGGGCCTGGGAGACAGCCGGGGTTGTGGGTGCCTCCTGCGGTGTGGTCTGTGCAGGGGGTGGGGTCTCTTCGATGCAGCTGGGCTGCCCTGCTCCTGGGGGTGGGGTGCCGAAGCTGTCCATGAGCTCTTGGAGGGCGTCGGTGTCGAAGGCGGGGAGGTCCTTCTCGTCATCAGTGAGGAGGTGTTCGGTCTGCTCTGCAGGAGTAGATGATTCTCCCTCTGCAATGGAAAGGGGAGATGCAGTGTAACAGTGTGTTACATGTATGTTCATGCATTGGCCAAGTTTCCAAACAGACTGCATGACAATGTACATTGTGACTGTTTAGGATGAGCTGCCTATTTGAAGCGGGACAGTGGACATATGTGCACCATCAGGGATGTAAGGTTGTACTTGTCCATTATCATGTCACAGTTTCCTGCTATGCCAAATGTGATTGGCCAGTTTCTACACACAAGCTGCAGCAGTTGTGTCCTCTGTTCTGTTGTGAAAGTGTTGCCGTTTGTATTACATTGTTGTCAATGTTGATGTGCTCTGATTCTTGTGTGTGTGCTGCACTCTGAGAGAGTCGCCCTTGCAGCTCCGACTTTGCTTGGCCTTCTCCCTTTCAGGCAGTGTGCCTTTGACTTCTATGCTTATGCAGTGCTGAGATGTTGCATACTTGGGTAAATTGGGCTCTTGGTGCGGGTTGGGACTCTTGGGCATGGTTTGTCCGCAGATGTCTTGCTGCCGGCAGGGGTTGTTTGTGCATGTGGATGTGTCAGTGTGTGACCTGCTCCTATCCGGATGTGGACCACACTCAGCCACCTCGGTGTCGTGGCATGCAACATGTCATGATGAGTGGCCTGCAGACATGCTCATCGTCATGCAGTGTCACTTGCATTGTCAGTGGGGATCACGGATCCGCAGCTTTGCTGGGTTCAGCACATGTGTATGGGTTTGTTGTGAGATTGGTGATGTGTGGGGAGGGCCCCCTCTGGGCACATTGTGGATGGGGGACTACTTCCTGTTACTATGTGTGCTGCAGTATGGCAAAGAGATCAGGGACATGATCCAGAGTCATTGTGGTTGTGCAGTGTGCTATACTCCATTGTGCATGTGTGCCATTGTGCCCATCTCCCCCCGTCCCGCCAGTCCCTGGTGGTTACTCACCCTGTTGCTGTTGTGTCAGGTCATGTTGAGCAGTGTCCGGTCCCCCGACTCCTGCCACCGTCTCCACACTGATGACTGTGGACACCAATTCCTTCATCTCATCCAGCTCCTCCTGTGGTTCAGGACTTCCACCCCCAGTCTGCATTGCTGCTTTGCGGTTGTCTGCGAGTTTCTGCTTGGTTTTGCGCTTCACATCATTCCAGCGCCTCTTGAGCTCTTCCATTGCCTTCCTCAGCACTTCAACTGCATTCACCTTGTCCACGATGGACTGCCATGTTCCATTTTTTGTTGCCAATAACACAGTGGAGGTGACGAACAGTTGTTGATGGTGTTCTATCACCTCCGTAATCAGGATCCTGTTTTTCTGCGGACTGAACCGCGTCTTCCTCTTCTTCTTCTCCTTGCCCTTCCCTGACCCCGAGGTCCCAGGCTGGTCCTCCGTGGGGCTTGTGGGGTCCGGGTTGTCCTCTGTACTTGCTCCTGCTACCTCCATTGTGCTTCGCAGTTGTTATGTTTTTTTTTTTTTTTTTTTTGCTGCTTTTATGGTGATTTTTCCCGCCTGATGTGGGAATTGCAAGCCTGGCGCTGTTTGTCGCAGATTTTTCTATCACGGTTAGGCCCATCGCAACTTTTTTCGCGTTCGGGTTTCCTTTTTTATCACCGTCGCGGTAGTTGTATCGCGGACATTTGAGGCGTTATCAGGAAACTTTTGCATGTTACTGCTGTGTTGGGAATACGACGTTGACACAGTGTTATTTTTCCGCGATGAGAGGCGATATGAAAAATTGCGTTAGCCTATTTTGGCGATGTTTATCTCACGTTCTTTTGAATATCCCCTAAATTCTTCTGCAGTGTCCTTGTACTGAGCCCAGCCAAAATACTCAGCTGTTCTCTTCCTTTGAGCCATGCAACAGAGTTCTTCTGTAACGGATGTTGACACAACTCAGACAGATCTTCTCCAGGGATAACCAGGGTTAGGATGTGTATGGTTATGAGGGCCACATTGCCAGTACAGATCCATCAACATTGAGGTGCCCGATTGAATGTCCAGTATATGAACTATTGCACCGCAATTTTCATTGCTACCCAACGGTAGTGATTCCTTTGCCTCTGAAACATAAAGAATACAACTGAAGTTTCTGTACAATTTGAGATTGCCCATTCCCCTCCCACCATGTGTACCTATTGATCTTGCTATCCCAGATTTCTTGGCACGGGGTGTCTATGCTGGCATTGGACCCCCTCCCATGGGACTGATTCCTCCCCATGTGATTGAGATGAGTGGCCCTGCACTGGAATTCCATGTCCGGAGTCCACTGATCGTTAACGAATGTGGCCTCAATGATGTTAAGGGCCACAGACGGAGGCTGTAGTTTAAGTGTTTGTGCACTGGTGCGGTGGTCTTGCTGCCTCAAGGAACCTCTTTTCTACAAAGTCCAGGGGCCAAGCAGTGTCCTTCCCTATGGTGCCCTTCCTGCGCATCCTGTCTACCTTGGGTTGGATATCACTTGGCTCGGTGAAAAGATACAGTGCAGTGGGGATGGTCTCATACTGGGTGATGTTTACCAGAGTCTTACGGGGTTCTACTCGGTTGGGTTGGATTTTTGCCTTGATCCTACATAAGTACAGATGGATGAGGCATTTTTTCAGGGACTATCTGCTGTGATAAGTAAAGCCTTTCTGCGCCTAGGGCATGAGGTATCTTCGAGCAGACATAACATGATCTATTCGTAGTTTTGTTACCTATACTGCTAATATGCTGATAGCAGGTGTTGTGTAGGAGTGTGCTGTGTAGTACATGAGGAATAGAAGCGTTCAGTTCAGTGTAAGTGTAAGTGTGGTGAGAGAGGTCTCTGCACATGACTTGCAAGAAAATAGAAGTAGAGCTTATAATCATGTACATTTTTGGTTCCGGAGGGGGTAGAAAGCACCCAGGCCGAAGGAGAGTGTGTAAACAAATATAAGGGAACGTAACTTAGGAAGCATTTGTAGAATGTAGACTCATCTTCGGGAGAGATGTCTGGGTTGGTCTTTTGTTGTTTGTTGTCTTTGGTCCTGTGTCAGGTGGCTGTTGTCTGTGCTGTGGTATCTGATGTTTGTTGTCTGGGCGCCCAGGAGTGATGTCGTCTTGGTTCGGTCCAAAAAGAATGTCTCTTGAAAACAGAATCACAAAGTTAAATTCAGAAGTACTTGAGCAACTAGTCTTTTGAAAGTCTTTTGAGTGTTCCGATTTGAGGAATGACTGGTTACAGCAATGCTGGTGCGTTTACAGTTTGATTGCGGACCTGTGGGGTAAGAGCTGTGGATCTTAGGTTAACTGGGAAAAACACATTTGTTAGGCAATTTACTGGAACATTACTGTTTCATCTGTAAAATGATCCTCCATATGGTTTCACTGGGGAGTGAATTTTCCTATCAGCATTGGACGGAGATGACAGATTTTTTAATGGCATTGGTGAGATTTTTAAGGTTTTCAGACTAATTATCGTGAATGTTAGAATTTTGGGGATGACCAGGGATTTTTTTAAAACTAATTTTAATGTGACCGGGGATTTTAAAACTAATTTTAATGTGACCGAGGATTTTCAAACTAATTTTAATATGACCAGGGATTTTTAAACTAATTTAAATGTGGTTTGTAATATGGGTTTCTCCCCCCTCTCCTTGCTACAGCGGGAGCAGTATTTTCTCTGCAAGGCGTGTGATGTTTTAGCAGCTGCTGAGGTGTCCTTTTGACCTATCTGGGCTGCGTGCAATTGTGAGGATAGGCTGATGGTTCATTTTTAGGGTTAAGTTTCCGTTGACACGTGCATGCCCCTTGGGTCTTGCATGTGTCCTAGAACGAGGTTTTTCTAATTGGACCGAATTTACGGGTCCCGTCCTTCTTCTGGAAAGATCATGAACCTTGGGCTGTATTGTGTGGGTCCCAGTGGGCTGTTTTCCAGATCTTGGGCATTGCCACTTCTGCCAGGATACTGGAGGTGGTTGGAAGGTCATGTGTGGAGTGGACCCCTTATTGGGGACCTGCATTGGAAAAAATGGCCTGATGCAGGTGACGTAAATGAACTTGGTGGGACTTTCCAAAGGACTAGGGGTTGCGTACTGGGTTCTTTCTTCTGGGTTTTGAGGGTCCGTTGCTGGGACACTGTTATGTGGACCTTGTGGCTTGAATGCAGCTGTGGTTGGGATTTGGCCATCCACTTCTTTAGATGCTCCCTCATGAGGCCCCCTGAATGTCATTTTGACCAGCTAGGCATGGCTGGCTTGCCCATCACTGTGACCCGGACGTGGGCCAAGAAGATCAACTGTGGAGACCCTCTGCCACCCAGCGCTCCCCTCTCCCCCGGACCCTGGATGTTCATGATCTATTGATTTTGCTGAGGTGTGATCCAATGGGTCAACCTCAGAAGGTTTTGGAGGCATTTTGGGGGTGAGGAGGACGGAGCTGAATGCTCTGCCCCAGAAGGGAGTCAGGTGTGCAGCTCGAGGCTTATTGCGTGGTGAGTAAATGAACTGGAACAGAAGCTCGGTTGTGGATATATCTTCAGACTTGGTGCTGGAGCAGTGTGAGACCCATGAATTTCTAGTGCTCATTTCAAACCTCCTTCCTCTAGACGCCTGACAGGTCTGGCTTTCATCACTGGAGCATTTTGCCCAGTTTTGGAACTATAGGCTGGTTTCCATTTGGAGGAGGCCTGAAAGACATTAGAGAGGGGGGTCCTTTTGAACTGTGGCGTGCACTGGTGGCAAGGGCATGAGGATCTGGGTTCCCACTTTCATGCACCCGTGAGGGCCGTTCTGCTCCCTCATCAGACTGTCTTAACCCAGGGGGCGCGGTCAGCTAACCCATCTGGGGGATCAACATCCAAGGGGTCCCCGGGCCTCCTTTAGGCACCCAGATGGAGAACTTTAATGCGGATTCCTGGTCGATATAGCTCGGCAGTCCTGAGGATTTTTTCCTGTGTGCCCATAAAGGTTTTGCATTATCCCTGCTGTTTGGTTTTGAGTTATTGTTACTGTTGTGGTTAAATTAAAGGTTTTTGAGTTTCCATACTGTTGTGATATTGTTTTTTTTTCATTTGTGTTGAGTTTCTGGAAGTGAGTGTGTAGTGGGTGCTGGTGCTGAGAATCTGGATTCTCAGCTTGTAAGTGGGGTTATAGGGTTTGCCATGTGTGTAGGGATTCTACGGGGGTAACCCTGATGAGAGTCTATTTAATTTGTGGTACACCTTGAAGCGAATATGGGCGACCTTGTGATCTCTTCGGAGGTAGTAGTGGCACTCTATGATGGTTTGAGGCCGCCCACTTTTAGGCTTTTTGGTGCAAGCACTCAGTTGGATTTCCCAGGGGTCCTGTTGCTAACTGCTTTCCCCATCAGGCACCACTGGTACGTTCGTGGTCGCCTGACCCCTTTGGGGATGCTTTCGCCAGTATCTTGGTCGCTCCAGCAGAACCATGGGGAGGGGAGTGTAGAAGATAGCCTGTCCACTCCTGGCCCTGGGATTTCTCCCATGCGACCAGCAGGGACAACTCCCTGAGGTGGTGTCCTGTTAGTCAGACATGCTGCCTTCTTTGCCATGGGGTTTTGTCCCGGGCCTGTATCGGGTAACAAGGAAGGGGCTCCTAGTGTGGGAAACGCACCCCTTTGCAGGGTGCTGCCTCACCTGGGCTGCTTCCTCTGTTGAGGTGGCACCAGGGTGGTTGCGGAGGCAGAATTAGGTAGCCCTGAGCCAGCCTCCCCCCTAACTTGGGGGGATGTGATGGTCCGGTGCGTGTTGTGATTTGGGATCCCCGATTTCCTGCGTTCCCTACATACTACTGCTTTGGTCGCTCTACTGTCTTGCTCGGCCGTACAACTTTAAGAGATTTTCCATATAACTCTAACTGCTCCTTGAGGAGCGCTCGATGGTCCAGGGTTGCACTGGCTAGTATCCCCAAGAAGTGGGCAGATGTTGTTGGTCGGCACTCTGGGGGGGGGGAAGAGTCCAGGGGCGGAGCAGGCTATAATTTAATTCTCAGTGAACTGGATGGAAATTCTTAATATCGACAATAGGTCCCATCCTAATATATTGATCTGGGAGGAGGGATAATACATCAATTGTTCCCTGATCTTACTTCCTCCTATTTTCAGCTTGAGGGTTCAGTGAGAGGGACTTTGGCCATGGATCCCAAAATCACCTGTATTGTGGCAGTGGCTTTTGATAGAGGGGTTGCTCCTTCCAGTAGGCGAGATCTAGCCACCCCGGTGGCTACCAGAAAGTGGTACGGTGTCTTGCTTATGAGCATTGTGACCACTGGGCTCTTCTCAAGACTGTCTGGGGCTGCCAGGAGGTTAAGCACGTTCTTATGTGCCTGAGTGGTTTTTGGCGAGAGCTTCCTGTCTACCCCCTGGCTGGGCTGGACTCAGTCTAGCCTTTCGCCCTCGCTGTCGGAATCGGAGGAGCTGGATCCTTCCCCTTCATTGCTGCTAGCTCTGTGGTCTTGTATTTTGCATGTTGGGGCCGTTACTTTGTTGGCCCACATCTTTAACAGTGTAATTTGTTGTTCTCTCTCTTGACCCTTGTGTCTGGTCTGAATTAAAGTTTTGGTACATTCTATGGTATTGGTGTCAAACATGCCGCCCTTAGGCCAGGGAAATGACCGTGCCTTGATATACGCATGCCACTCGCGGCGGTGTCTTTCTAGTCTCAAAGCCTGGCTTGGGAACTATCGTCCGCATGTGGTCTAATGGAGTGTCCATGAAGGATTTGGTAAATTTGTCTATTTTAAACGTTTGCTAACTTTTGGTTATCTTGAGATTTGCTTTAAAATTAATAAGCAGTTCTACTCTTGTTTGGGGGAACTGTTTATACAGGGGTGATACCAAAAAACTTGAACTACTTGTTATGAGCTCGAAAAACAACCTGATGCATCAACAAAAATTTGGTTAACATAGAAACAACGACAATAATGCAATGAATCAATAACAACCTGTAACAAAAGTGCAATTATTAGTTCAGGGCAATGTGGATTGTTTTTTCAGTAAAAAACTAGCAATCATGAACATCTGAGTTGAAAAAACAGTTATTATCACTTAAAAGCATAGACTTATTAACAAGACATACATAACATTCAAACATGCAACATTATTTGCAAAATTCCAACCGCATCAAAACATCAATAAATATATTTAAACAATTAAAAGAATCTAATAGAAACTATAAAGGTTGACAGAAAAATAGTTCTTTTGTCCCAAAAAACTGAGCCCTCTCCTAGTGCTTATAGCCCAAGGAGATGGGCTTCTCTGCACAGCTGAGCTGGGTGAGCCTGATAGTCTGTCTTTATCAGCTTGGTGGACAAAACTTGGTTACAATTTAAACTGTGAAACAGGAATAACCTGATAACTTTCGTCCCTCCGCGGCCAGACACAAGCTATAACAGAGTCACCCAGGTCCGAAATGTTTCCCTTGCTGCCTAATTACAGCCCATATTACATGCAGGGGTTGTGCGCATCACTGCCTAACTCCCAGTGATCCAAGCTGAGAGAAAAAAGGGAATACCTTTCACTTCTTTCAGGTGCTATCAGGATTGGAATCAAAAACCCTAAGTGTTTTAAAACTTAAATATCAAGTTTGAGATGTTGGCTCTATATCACACCTAGTGCCTATGCGAACCGACTTGCCACCACGCCCAACAGTCAAAGCTATCCCCTACTGATACCTGGGGACTAAGCATATCATCTGAAGCACACCCAGACACCCAGGGACCAGCTGTACCCTGCACCTAGGGTAAAATACCAAAAATTATAGCTACCTTCACCTGCTTCAAGCATGCTGACAAAAAGAAAAACAAAAGTGATCTACGCGCTTGTCCTAGTTTGCCACAGCCACTACTGGGACTAAGGATCAGATGTAGCTCTCTTACCCACTGACAGCTGCCTCTGGACAGGCCTCCGCCCCACGGATTCAGCAGAACTTCTAATCAAATAAGGCTACTGCTCACTGATCCTTTTGTGCAGATGAATCCGTTTGGGCCAGGCTCCTTCGTTCAACAGCAGACAGGCTCGATGAACCAATCTCTCCTATTTGGCTCGCCAAACTGTTGCTTGGATTCAAATTTACGTTAAATAAATGAAAAGACAAGAGGCATTTGGCAAAACAGGAACAAGTTGGTTTAATTAAAAGCTACGACTGGGGAGGCTGAACAGTTCAAATCAGTCCACAAAACCTCAGAAATTTTCACAAACTGCCCAACTTGTTTATACCATTCCACAGGTCTCTCTCTTAGCCTATAGAAATCATTAGTGAATGATGTAAAGTCGCTCTAACTCCAAGGTATATGAACATAACCTCCACTAGGTACCTCTTGTAAAGGTAAAATTGATGCTGCAGCTCCTCCCTCTTTGGAAGGAGGTGGTTTCCCCATTGACTTTTTGGGACTTTTCCTTTTTGACCATTTGACTTGTCACTTTTCCAGCACACAGCAAATCCGGATGCTTTGAGTTAATTCCCGAATTTGCATTTTCAACCCTGGTATTCTCATATTTTCAGGGTCCTGATCACAGAAGCAGAGACAGTGTCTCTTCTATAAAGCTTTTGTCCACTCCAAATCTACTTCATATTTCTGAGCTTTTTCAGATAATTTATCATGAGCTCTCCTAGTAACATCTTTGCTCATAAACAGAAGCTCGTTTTGCTGATACGTGTCTATTTGAGTCAATTCAAGACTTCCTCTTATCATCTCAACTAATTAAATGTTCAATTTAGCTCCATTCACCAAATTCAGTTTCAATGAGAACTTCATCATTCCTCGACTTATTTCTGTGCTTCCACTTTCATTTGAGGTGATATTGAGAACATTGAGTGACCCGTCTAGCTCCTGAGCATCAAGTCTATGTGGCCCCTCAGACGTTTCTGGTACTGGTCCTTCTTTGGAGGTGCTACTATGCACATTCAGAGGTGGCTCCCAAGTGAGCAAACCCTAATTTGGAAACCCCTGGAATGGCCTTGAAGGTCCAAATCGTCTCTCATTTGCTGATGGGTCTGCACTTGCACCACAAGGGGAATTCACATTTATTGGGACCAAGAGAATAAACTTTACATCCAAACTTGTAGGAGCCTTCTCTGGGGCTCTCAACTTAGTTGGCCCAACCAATTTATGTGTAACACTCCCTGTGCAACTGGGATTTTATTTAGGGACTACAGGGACAATAGTAATCAGGACAGTGAGAGCATTAGGAACATTTGAAGTTGCAGTAACATCGGAATTGTGGAGGGGCCGGGGGCATAAATCCCAGAACTCCCCCCATTAAGGTTTGATTCATGTTCACAGTGGTGGTGTCCATTATGTTAGGACTCACCCTTACTGGTACAGTAGCAATTCCCGAATGTCCACTAATATTAGCACTTCCACCTCCCCTTGTTTGGGTCTCATTGTATGGAGGTGGACAATCTGACAACAACACATCTAAAATAGTATCACCAGTGTTGTTGTCACCATCTTCACCTCCCTAAGCTGATTCCTTTGCCTCATTTCCTCTCACTCTCTTTTTCTTCGCTCTTCTACCCTTCTCCAACTCCTCCCCAGTCAACGCCAGATACAACTTAGCTTCCTCTATAATGTCCATTCTCCACTTATTCTGTTCTGCATCCCACCTTGCACCAACATAAGTACGCACTGCCTTTCTAGCTCTTCCCTGATATATTTTTCCTTCTCTCTGATATGAGCTCCATGCTTCCAGTCATTGAGTGCTTCAAACTGTGTAGGTCTAGGCTGTGGTTTCATTTCATATATAATCCTCCTCAAGTTTTAAATGATTCTCACATTATCTCTCTACCTCTTGTCTCTACGACCTCTCTTCTTCACTTCGCCTCACTCCTCATCACATTGTGATATCTGACCGTAATCCCATCACTTTAGATCTGGATACTTCTAAGACTACTAACTATTGCTCCAAACTAAAGAACCCCTCCTTCACACACAATATTTTAGATAACTCCCCTCCCCCGACACTTCTCTGCTGTAACAACACTCACACTAATTCCCCCCTACTCTATTCTAAACTGGATATTATACAATCTGATATACAGTTTTTGCGGGCTCATATCCTTAGTATTCTGCGCATCACCTCTACTCTGGAACTCAATATGTTGAACGTTTTGATCTACCACCAGCACTGTAATCTTTCCTCCCCCACTCACCCTCCAGCAGCTAGTTCTGCATACTCCTGATATCAACCTAGATGGAGATGCAACCCTAATCTAGAACATTCCACCTGACCCAACAGGCTTGTCAAATACTTTTCGACCACAGATGTCCTCTCCCTTCTCTCTCTTTATGATCTCGCCCACCACGTCTCACCTCCAGTTAGGATTCAAACCATTATCATTCAACCACCAAGGAAACCACATACCAAACCCAGACTCATTAATAAATGTAACCTCAAACTTGTCCCCATCTCACAGTCTTCCGCTACCGTTATCAAAACCAACCTAAAATGTTCACTACTCAACTGCAGATTGCAGTGAAACATGCTGCAGACTTACAGAACTTATTACTAAACTTGGACCTGGATTTTCTAATTCTCACTGAAACCTGGATAATGATTCCTCTTCTACTATACTAGACATCCTGGTTCCACCAAGCTACTCTATCATCTGTCATGATCGCGCTATCCGTCTTGGGGGCGGTATTGCTTGTATCTATCGATCTAACCTCTCTGGCAAACAATCACTTTCCTCTCCAACATCTGGCTGTGAATATATGATTATCAACATCTCTACAAAAGACAATGCCATCTACACTCTGCACACATTCTACCATCCCCCAGGTGATAATCTTACCCTCATCGAACACATCATGGAGATCATCTCCACAAATCTTGCCCTATACAACAACCAGATTTTCCTAGGTGACTTCAAGATTCATTGGAACGACACTTAGGATCCACTTGTGAATTGCTTCAAGGCTTTCCTCCATGCCCTCAACCTTACCCAAGTCTGTAACAGCCCTACCCATATAAAAGGGGCCATCTTAGACGTAATTATATCCAAGGAAAATACCACTCTATTTGATTCTACTTCAGTCTGCAACTGGATCGATCATCACTGCATCACCTTCTCCATTGTTGAAAAGGCAACCATCCGCAAAGGCCAGCCAGTGAAAACAAAACATTGGATCAGAAACACCCTCAATCTCAGTCCAGACATGATATTCGCAACAAGCCTTAACCTCTTGTCTCCTCCCACTGATATTGTTGACCATCAAGACCTCACGAAGCACTACTTTAGCTCTCTGTCTAACATTATGGACTCCATTGCCCCAAACGTTTAAAGAGAGTCATGATAAGAACTAATACCTGGTTCAACTGTAGCCTTAACGAGGAACAACTCACCCTTAGACTTGCAGAAAGACTGTGGCAACAGACCCCATCTCTTTTAAACCTTAAACTGTTGCGTATTAAAAGAAGGAGCTGCAATAGGTGCATCAAAAGTGCCAAATCCTCATATTTCCATCAGCAGTTGGACACAGCCATCAACCATCCCAACAAACTCTTTGAACTGGTGAAACAACACACTTATGGGAAACGTAGTTCCTCCATGTCTGACACCACAAACCTACCTAATTATCAACATTTTTACCGTCTTGAACCCCACCACATTGCACCTCCACCTCGCAGGACATTTGTCCTAGCAACCTTCTCTTTAAACCTAAAAACAATGCCTTGTGATCCATCTTTCAGACATTTGAGGACTCTGACATCCCAAACTACTTTCTTCCACTAAACTGTCCAACCACTTCAATGACCCTCTCCCGTCCAAATTCCTCAAGGAAACTTCACACCTCCTGATACCCCTAGGGACCAGAATTATTAATGCCTTTCTTACGCAAGGCACCATGCCTGACTGTCTAGAAAGTGGACGAGTGACACCTATCCTAAAAATGCCAGACGCAGACCTCTCTGATCCCAACAATTTTCATCCCATTTCGAGCATCCCAACCTTAGCCAAGCTCCTGGAAAAAATGGGTTCATCAACAAATCTGCAATCACATTGACCAGCACCAACTCCTCAACCACTTTTAATCTGGTTTGAAACCAGGTCACAGTACTAAAACTGCCATGGTCCACATTGTCGATGATGCTTTACACTTTCTCAATCAAAATGAATCCTGTCATCATCATCATCATCACTTTATTCGATCTAATAGATATAGACCATAAAAGTACAATAGAAAAAAAGAGAATACAGTACAGTAATATATATTTTGGTTTCAAAAGTGACAGTGCATAATAGGGAATTAGTAACAGAACACTTTCATGTCTCATCATTCCCCTCTTCATAGCATACAAATAACAACATTGTGAAACAGAGAAGGATGGTAAAAACCTCAAATAAGGGTCCGCTAAGCGCTCCTACCTAGTTACATTGATTTCCGCATGTCTTTCTTTCTTTCTACCATTTTTTCTAACAACCTGTGCATTTAAATTACAAATGTACAATAAAACAATTCTTATTACATTAAAAATAGTTGCACTATAATATAGAAAATAAATAAGACAAAAAAAGATCATTTGAAACTGATATAAGGAGAGAAAGTGCACGTGCAAGGGTTTAATTATCATCACAGTAAACATCGTGAATAATATTGTTCCATCCTCATATGTACAGTTGGGATCTCCTATTCTTTAGTGTCCTATCAGCAGCGTTTGACATGGCCAAACATGAAATCCTCCTGAACCTCTTAGAACTTAGGATTCGTCTGTCTGGTGCTGTCTTAAAATGGTCCTACGCATTCCTACAAAACAGATCTCAACGAGTCCTAATCAATCATAACTTATCTGATCAGATGCCAGTCACTATCGGAGTTCCCCAAGGTTCTTCACTTTCCCCCACCCTGTTTAATCTGTACATTGAACACCTGACTGAAGTCCTCAAATGCTCTAACATCTCCTACCATATGTACTCTGATACGCAATTGTACATGAAGATTACCTCCCCTAACAACATCAACACTCTCAATAACATCTTGATCAAAACTCAACACTGGTTAACTCTTAACCACCTCAAACTTAACACCCTGCAAACCGAATTCCTATTAATCTCTCCACTCTACCCCATCTCTAACATCAAATACTGGCTCCCACTACTCACCACCTTGAACTGTACCCCACATATCGTTGATTCAGCAAAATCCCTAGGAATAACACTAGACAACAAGCTCTTCATGTTGAACAACATCACCTCCACAACCAGAGGGGCCAATTTCCATCTCCCCGTTTTAAGAAAACTAAAGCCTTTCCTGCCAATGCAGATCTCAAGATGGCGGTCCAGGCTCTCGTGATTTCTAAATTTGACTAAAGGAATGCTACCCTTGTTGGCCTACCGAAGATAAAACTAGCACCGCTGAGGGCTACACTCAATGAGGCTGCTCAGCTCATCACAGGCATAAAGAACAATGATCACATCACCCCGGCCCTCCACTCTCAGGACTGGCTACCCTACGAATCTAGGAGACACCTAAAAATAGCATGCATGTCGTACAAAGCAATCCACCACAACACTCCTCGCTACCTGGCTCAGAAACTGGTTCTATCTGGAAGGAACAGAGCTTTTAGTAATACATGCTCCTTACTGCTGAAACCACAAAAATTTCACAAAAAGAAAACCTATAAGACAACTTTCTCTAGAATTGCTCCAAGAATTTGAAACTCTCTTCCCCGAGAGATCAGGACCATCCCTTCATTCGCTCTTTTCAAAAACAAAATAAGAATGAAACTACTGAATAATCTCCTTCCTATCTGAGGTGACTATCCGTGCCAATTCGATTTCATTGCTAGTGTTTTCACTATGTCTCATTGTATTATCTTTTTGCGCTGTCATCTTTTTCCCCCTTTGTTTAGCACTTGGGCTCCACTCCATGATTCTATATTTTGCTCCTTGTATATTTGATGCTATTTATTATGCTGTACAGTGCTCTGACAGCAAAATGTTGGTCTTGTTTGCGCTTTATAAAACTTCATAAATAAAAATAAATAAATGTACCATAGCGTGGAAACATCAATGCACCTTCTTTCTTGGTGACCTTGTGCCATTGTTTAAGCCAAATAGAAGTGTGTAGCCCTACATTTATCACCAAGTTATGATCTGTAGTATCTTCGCATGGTGCTTCTTCTCCCTCCCTCACAGGTATCGTCACATCTCCCCTAATCAAATCTCATAAGACCTTAAAACATTTAATTTTACAGGTAAAATGTAATAATCACAATTTTAATTATTTATTTCAAAGCAGGACCCAATAACTGACTCACAATTCTCGTCTCAAATCAACAACCAACAACAGCACGGCACTCTGTCACAAAGACAACCAATAACAGCGTGGCTGTACACCAACCGACCAATACCAGGGCGGCACACTGTGATGTTAATCTCACTCCTTGCAGTGCTTCACCCTCCCTTTCAATTTTCATGAACACATTCTTCAGCAATGTGCATACAAACAAATACAATGCAATGGAAACAAATAGCAACTGTCTGTTTCACCAAAGAAATCAGCAGAATTCAATCACACAAGAAATAATTTGGAACAATGCTTTCTGACCTAATCTGGCACACATTAGAATGTAAACCTCGACCTGCAGGGTATCACCCTGATCAGTACAGTTTCCCTTAGTGCAAAAAGTTCACCTCACTAATCGTACCTTACTCTCACACATAAAGATAAATGACCTTATCTCAATTGGGCTGTCTTTAACGTCTCATGACAGACCCACAAAACCTTAGCAGACAATTACAATACAGTACCTTCTATACATTTAATATCATTCGGGGGTCTTAGGACATGTCGGACCAGTTAACAACTCTTCAAACTGTGCACCACATTTGCACAACATTCAAAATACCTCCGCCAAACAACACATCACTGTTATGACAATGCAAGCTAAGCTTAAGCCGTACATGCGCAACTGTTAGACCTGGCACCATTGGCGTGGGTCTCCCTTCCATTTTTCGCTGTTGTCTCCTCCGTTTTGCTGGTGTTAGATGCTCTGGGCGCTGTGCCACTGCCCTTCAGTGCCACAGCGCGAATGCTTCCTGTGTAAATATGACATGTGAATTGGTATATCCATGATTGGCTTAATTGGTTTACCTGTTAGTCCCTAGTAGCGTGGCCTGTGTGTGCCCAGGGCTGGTAAACCAAATGCTGCTGGTGGGCCTGCAGCGCTGGTTTGCGCCACCCACAGAACGCTGGTTTGCGCCACTGCAGAGTCTGTGTGCAGTCCAGAACTGCCATCTTGGCTGTGAAGTGCACCCACTTCCCAGCCCCTGAACCTTCCCTTGGCATCATGTAAGTCACCCCTATGGTAGGGTGCATTGTATGTGTAAGGTAGGACATGCCTTGGTGTGTGTAGCATGTCCTGGTAGTGAATTACAGCCAATTTCGATTTTCACTACTGTAAGGCTACCTGTTCCCCATAGGCTAGAATGGGCAGTTTGACTATTACATTCTATAGTCCTAACTGACCCCAGGAACATGGTAGAAAAACGAATTTAGTATGCCTGAGCTCAGAATATTAAAATACATCTTTTAGTGAAGTTTATTTTTATATTCTGTGTTTGAAAATACCACTTTTAGAAAGTAGGTATTTTCTTCCCTAAGCCTTCCAGTGTGCTCTGCTGTTATGTGTATTGGCTGTCTGGTTTTGGAGGGACAGGGCAGGCTGAGTCAGACCTGGGTTGAATAGAGAGATCTGCATTTAGAGTATGAGGAGGGGTAGCTCCTTGACCTGAATAGGGCTGTGCCTGCAAGGTGAATGCTTGCTCCACCTCCTACTGTGTGTCTGATAGCAGATGCCCTCTTTCTGAAAGGAAGGATGCAGCCTGGTAAACAAAGTGCTCCAGGACTGAACAGAACTGGTTCTGGCTGGGCTCAGGGACTTGTAGCTTTTGAGAACAAAGACTTTTGGGGTATAAATATCTGTGCTGAAACCCCTACAAGGTGTGTTGCTCCTGGATATCAAGACGAACCTCTGTCCGTGTAACTGAAGGAATCTGCAGGAGGTGACTATCCTTGTGTGCTGTTTCTTGGATTGGCCTGCAGTGGTTACCATTGGACTTGGAAGAAGAGGGAAAAGGACTTTGAGAGAACTTTTGTTAATCTTGCTAAAGCAATCACCCAAGGGCTAGAAGAGAGCTAGCCTCCTGTTGAAGTCTCAGGCACATCAGACTTCACCACCAGCCTCCTGATCCCTCCAAGCGAGGATTTCTATCTGCAGGTGAGGCTCCTGTGAGTTCCAGGGCCTTTAGTTCTACTACAGAGAAGAGAGTGCTGAAATCGTCGCTAACGCACGTTTGCGAGCCGCTGCAGCTGAAAGCGCCCGAAAAATCATCGCGCTGCTGCCGCCGAGTGCTCGCAACCAAAGATCGAGTCAGCGCACCGAGATCATCGCTTCACGACATCGCAGCGCGGACACCGAGCGGCCGCCATTTTCATCGCATTGCATCAGGATCGTCGCTCCCTTGCGGAGCGCCATTTCTTCGCATTGCAACCCGATCGCACACGCAACAGGATCGTCACCTCGTCTCCTCGCTTGCCGCAAGGAGTCATCGCACCAACGGTCTAGCGTGCAGAAGTTTGTTGCATCGTCTCCACACACATCAGCAGATCGGCACATCATCCTCCCTCGCGGCAAGGATTTAACGCATCGCCGGCCTCGCGTGCAGAAATTCATCTCTACAGCTTCTTTGCGACAATTTGTTGACTTTGCTATGAAATCCAGGTACTTTGTAAGTAAAAGGGTCGCAGAGACCACTGCTTTGAACTGAACTCCTCTTTGCGCACTTGAACTATTTTTGCAGCATTCCAAGAGTGATCCTATTTGACAGAATTGTGGCTTTTTATCGTTATTGGTCTTGTGCTAAGTCTATATATAAAGATACTTATTTTTTATAACTACTTGTGTGGTGTCCCTTTGTAGTGTTCCTCACTGTGTTACTGTGTATGGTCATAAATGCTTCATACACTGCCTCTGAGATAAGCCTAGCTGCTCGTGCTACGTTGCCACAGGGTTGAGTAGGGGTTATCAAAGGGTGTGGCTCTCTTACCCTGACTTAGGAAGAAGGGTCCCTACTTGGACAGTGGCCAACCACTGCCAACTAGAGACCCCCTTTTCTAACATTGGTGGACAGCGGTGAGGATCTGGACTTGCATTTCATTTATGAATGCCTTACAGTAATTATAGTGTACACTACTAGTGAGTGCAGACCATAACGCAACCACATACGTTTTTGAGGTTTTTTTATTCTATTTTTGATTTATTTTGCCAGTTATTGCTACAATGGGCAAGCCCAGATCCAATGCCACGGAGGATCTCTCCTGGGAAGAAGAGAAATTAGAAACCTACAATGCCAAGCAGCTTAAATATTTTTACAAACACTTCACAGTCCCTATCACAGGTCTAACTAGAAGGGAGGAGTATTACAAGGTGCTGAAGGCCTGGCTAGAAGCCAGGGATGCCCCTAAGAATATGGGAGAGCATGTGGAGGGGGAAGAGAATGCAGGAGAGCAGCAGGGTGAAGTAGTAGATTTGGTGGGAGAGAAAGCAATTTCCAGCCCGGGCACTAGTGTGTCCGCCAGGGGTCTGTCCCCAGAAGAGATGGAGGACAGGGAGAGAGATAGGCGGCATAATATGGAGATGGCTAAGCTTAAAATGGATGGTCAGAGGGACCTAGAGAACAGAAAGTTAGAATTTGAGATTATGAAAATGAAACTTGAGCATGAGAGAATATTGCGGGAGTTGGAGATTAAAGCAAAGAGTGTAGAGATCTTCCCCTCTGGTGGCAGCATACCTGTAGTGCATACTGAGAATAGAGTGTATATACCGAAGGAGGTTATTAAGGATTTCCACAAAAGTGAAGATATTGGGCAATGGTTTGCCACTTATGAATTAGCCATGGTGTCCCACCGGGTCCCTGAGAAGGACTGGGGAGCGGGGTTGTGGGGACGCTTTGTGAGTGAGGGGAGGGATACCTTGCTGGACCTGCCCCCAGAAAGTAGGATGGTTTATGGCCACATGAAGGAAGCTTTGATAACCCGCTATGGTTTGACCCCTGAGATGTATAGGCAGAGGTTTAGGACCTACAAGAAGCTAGAGGGTACCACGTGGGTTGAATATGTGTCTTTTTTTTGCAGAGCTATGGAACGCTGGGTAAAAGGTAGCAAAGTAGAAACTTTTGAGCAGCTTTTTGATTTGATTGCATGGGAGCATTTATCTAGTAACTGTTTTCCTGAGCTACGCCAGCACCTGATTGATTGCAAGCTGACTAACCCTAGGAAGCTTGCTGAGGAGGAGGACTGCTGGATGAGCACCCGGGTTTGCAAGGGTCCAGTGGGAGACTTCGCCAAAGGTGGGCAGGGTCCCCAGCAGAGAAGTGGGGGGGACAGGGGTAAACCGAGGGAGTTCCAAAGAGGGCCCCAAAGTAATTCCCAAGGGAACCAAGCAGTGGTGTCCCAGCCTCCCCAAGAGATGAAGCCAGTGCCCCCGACAGGTAGGCCTGTTCATAGGGGGCCCCTTACTTGTTATAAGTGTGGTCAAGTGGGTCACAGATACTTTGACCTCCAGTGTCCTCAGAGGGCTACTAGGGCACCACCCCGCCAGCTTGCTAGTGTAGCCCTGGGAGGGGAGGAGATGGATGCCCAAGGTGGGTGGGACCCCGTAGAGTTGACCCTTGTCTCATTAGGAGACTTTGAGATGGTCCCTAAGCCTGCACTGCCTGATAACACTAAAAAGTACAGGCAGTGGGTGACCATCAATGGCCATAGAGTGGAGGCTCTAAGGGACACAGGAGCCAGTATAACTGCTGTCAGCTCTCGGTTGGTGTCCAAAGAGCAGGTTGTCCCCCGTGCATTCTACCCAGTAGTGTCCGCAGACAACTCAGAGAGCCAATGTGAGGTGGCTCAGGTTCCCTTTGAGTGGGGGTCTCAGGAACTCTTCAGGTGGCTGTGAGGCCCACCATGCCTGTAGACTGTCTGTTGGGCAATGATTTAGAGAACTCCCCGTGGGCTACGGTGGAGAGGAGATCTGACTTAGAGATGTTGGGTCTGCCTGAGTGGGCGTGTGCTACCACTCGGTCCATGGCAGCCAAGGAGGGTGTTGAGAAGGACCTGGAGCCTGAGAGTATGGCCCAGATCCCTGCCTTAGAGAGAAGGGGCAGGGGGCGCGGGGAGCTGGCCCCCTTGGTTCCCATGGCCCAGGAGGGAGCAGACCCTGAGGGGGATGCCCTGGAGCCTACCGGGCAATAGATCACCAAACTGGGGGACCTGCCTGAGCTGACCCATTGGCAGCAGGCAGGGGGACCCACCAGGGAGGAATTTTGTGCGCAGCAAGGAGTTTGCCCTTCTCTTGAGGGTATTCAGTGTCAGGCTGCAGCACAGGCAGGAGGTGACCTGTCTGGTTCACATATGATTTATTGGGAGAACAGTCTCCTGTATAGCGAGCCTAAGGCTGCTGAGCCGGGGTCAGCCCGTGTGCTGGTGGTACCCGAGTGCTTCAGAGCCTTCCTACTGGGGTTGGCTCATGACATTCCATTAGCAGGACATCTGGGGCAGATCAAGACCTTTGAGAGGCTGGCCACCCACTTTTATTGGCCCCAGATGCGCAAGAGTTCAGACACTTATTGCAGGACATGTGAGACTTGCCAGGCAAGTGGGAAGAGTGGGGGGAAGGTCAAGGCCCCACTCCAGCCCTTTCCAGTTATGAGTACCCCATTCGAGCGAGTGGGCATTGACATTGTGGGGCCTCTGGACTCCAAGACAGCCATGGGCAACAGGTTCATCCTGGTCTTGGTGGACCATGCCACCCGGTACCCTGAAGCCTTCCTGATCAGGACAGTGACTGCCCCCATGGTGGGACGTGCACTGATGGGGATTTTCTCCCATGTGGGGTTCCCCAGAGAGGTGGTGTCTGACAGGGGTACCAACTTCATCTCCCAGTACATGAAGTCTCTGTGGAAGGAGTGTGGGGTAACTTATAAGTTCACCACTCCTTACCACCCCCAAGGTAATGGTCTGGTTGAAAGGTTCAACCGGACCTTGAAGGGCATGATCATGGGCCTAGAAGAGCCCCTGAGGCATAAGTGGGATGTCCTCTTGCCAAGCCTGTTGTTTGCCTACCGTGAGGTGCCACAGAAGTCCTTAGGGTTCAGTCCCTTTGAACTCCTCTATGGCCATCCGGTAAGAGGGCCTCTGAGTCTGGTCAAGGAAGGCTGGGAGCAATCTCCCAAGAAACCTCCCCAAGATGTATTTAGCTACATGTTGGCCTTCAGGAACCAGACTGTGTTTCAAAAAAATTGCTGAGGCAAATCTGGAAGCCAGCCAGGAGGAAATGAAACGTTGGCACAACCAGAATGCCACTCTGGTCGAATTTCAACCTGGTCAGAAGGTTTGGGTACTGGCCCCAGTGGAGCCTTGTGCACTCCAAGATAAGTGGACCGGTCCATTTGAGGTGGTGGAGCGCAAAAGTCCAGTTACCTACTTGGTGGACTTTCAATCTCCCAGGAACCCCTTGCGGGTCCTGCATGTGAACCGTCTGAAGCCCCACTTTGAGAGGTCTGAAGTGGGCATGCTTCTTGCCACAGATGCTGGGATGGAGGAGGAGAGTGAGCCTCTTCCTGACCTCCTGTGTGCAGGAGAGAAGGATGGGTCAGTGGAGGGTGTGGTCCTCTCCACCACACGGACCCCTGAGCAGCAGAGAGATTATCACCAACTGTTGGGGCAATTTTCTGATTTGTTTTCCCTGGTGCCTGGTGTCACTGATTGGTGCGTCCATGAGGTGGACACCGGGGACAGTCCTCCTGTCAAGCGCAAGACTTACAGAGTGACTGACAGGGTCAGGGCTTGCATTAAGGAGGAGGTCTCCAAAATGTTTGCCCTAGGGGTGATTGAGTCCTCTAGCAGCCCTTGGTCCAGCCCCGTGCTTTTGGTACCAAAATCTGCAATGCCTGGTGCCATACCTGAACTTAGGTTCTGTGTGGACTACCGAGGTCTCAATTCTGTCACGAAGACCGACGCGCACCCCATCCCCAGAGCTGATGAGCTCATAGTTCGGTTAGGGGCTGCCCGGCACCTCAGCACGCTTGATCTGATGTTTGCGAACTGGCAGATCGCCTTAACTGATGGGGCAAAGGAGAGGTCAGCATTCTCCACACCAGATGGACACTACCAGTTCCGTGTGATGCCCTTTGGGATGAAGAATGCCCCTGCCACCTTTCAGAGGTTGGTCAACCAGGTGTTGGTTGGGCTGGAGGATTTCAGTGCCGCCTACCTGGATGACATTGCAGTGTTCAGTTCCTCCTGGGAGGACCACTTGCGCCACCTCTGGGAAGTGTTGATGGTGCTGCGCAGAGCAGACCTCACAATCAAGGCCAGTAAGTGCCAGATTGGGCAGGGTTCTATGGTGTACTTGGGACACCAGGTGGGGAGTGGCCAGGTGGCGCCCCTGCAGCCCAAGATTGAGACCATCCTGGCTTGGGAGCCCCCAAGGACCCAGACCCAGGTGAGGGCCTTCTTAGGACTCACGTGTTACTACAGGAGGTTTGTCAAGGGGTATGGCAACATTGTTGCACCCTTGACTGAGCTGACTTCCAAAAAGCAGCCAAAGATTGTGAACTGGACTGACACCTGTCAGAAAGCTTTTGATGCCCTCAAGACTGCCATGTGTACAGCACCCGTACTCCAGGCGTCCAATTTTGCTAAGGAATTTATTGTCCAGACAGATGCTTCAGAGCATGGGGTGGGGGCCGTTCTGTCACAGATAAATGAGGAGGGACTAGACCAACCTGTAGCCTTCATCAGTAGGAGGTTACTTCCACGGGAACAGAGGTGGAGTGCAATTGAGCGTGAGGCATTTGCTGTGGTCTGGGCACTGAAGAAGCTGAGACCATACCTGTTTGGGACTCACTTCCGGGTTCAGACAGACCACAGGCCCCTCAGATGGTTGATGCAGATGAGGGGTGAGAATCCCAAGTTGTTGAGGTGGTCCATTTCCCTACAGGGTATGGACTTCACGGTGGAACACCGCCCTGGTACAGAACACGCCAATGCTGATGGTCTGTCCAGATTTTTCTGCCTTAGTGATGACTTCCAAGGGGATGGGTAGTTCTCCCCACATTTCAGCTGGAGGAGACACGTGTTAGACCTGGCACCATTGGCGTGGGTCTCCCTTCCATGTTTCGCTGTTGTCTCCTCCGTTTTGCTGGTGTTAGATGCTCTGGGTGCTGTGCCACTGCCCTTCAGTGTCACAGCGCGAATGCTCCCTGTGTAAATATGACATGTGAATTGGTATATCCATGATTGGCTTATTTGGTTTACCTGTTAGTCCCTAGTAGCGTGGCCTGTGTGTGCCCAGTGCTGGTAAACCAAATGCTGCTGGTGGGCCTGCAGCGCTGGTTTGCACCACCCACAGAAGCAGCTTGTAAAGTGTGTCTCAGACCTGCCACTGCAGAGTCTGTGTGCAGTCCAGAACTGCCATCTTGGCTGTGAAGTGCACCCACTTCCCAGCCCCTGAACCTTCCCTTGGCATCATGTAAGTCACCCCTATGGTAGGGTGCATTGTATGTGTAAGGTAGGACATGTCTTGGTGTGTGTAGCATGTCCTGGTAGTGAATTACAGCCAATTTCGTTTTTCACTACTGTAAGGCTACCTGTTCCCCATAGGCTAGAATGGGCAGTTTGACTATTACATTCTATAGTCCTAACTGACCCCAGGAACATGGTAGAAAAACGAATTTAGTATGCCTGAGCTCAGAATATTAAAATACATCTTTTAGTGAAGTTTATTTTTAGATTCTGTGTTTGAAAATACCACTTTTAGAAAGTAGGTATTTTCTTGCCTAAGCCTTCCAGTGTGCTCTGCTGTTATGTGTATTGGCTGTCTGGTGGGACAGGGCAGGCTGAGTCAGACCTGGGTTGAATAGAGAGATCTGCATTTAGAGTATGAGGAGGGGTAGCTCCTTGACCTGAATAGGGCTGTGCCTGGCAAGGTGAATGCTGGCTCCACCTCCTACTGTGTGTCTGATAGCAGACCCCCTCTTTCTGAAAGGAATGATGCAGCCTGGTAAACAAAGTGCTCCAGGACTGAACAGAACTGGTTCTGGCTGGGCTCAGGGACTTGTAGCTTTTGAGAACAAAGACTTTTGGGGTATGAATATCTGTGCTGAAACCCCTACAAGGTGTGTTGCTCCTGGATATCAAGACGAACCTCTGTCCGTGTAACTGAAGGAATCTGCAGGAGGTGACTATCCTTGTGGCTTGTGTGCTGTTTCTTGGATTGGCCTGCAGTGGTTACCATTGGACTTGGATGAAGAGGGAAAAGGACTTTGAGAGAACTTTTGTTAACCCCTTCTGTGCTCATGACGAGCTGGACTCGTCATGGCACATAGTGGTCGTGTATTCATGACGAGTCCAGCTCGTCATAACACATCGCCCCCGGAATCCCTCTGGTGCGCGCACCAGAGGAATTCCCTTTATGCCAAAAGAGCCTCGGGAGCTGGGGAAGGGCTTCCCCAGCTCCCGAGGCCCCCCCCCTGGTTTCCCTGAAATGACGATCGGCGACAGGCAAGGGCCCAAAACATTTTGTGATAGGCAATTTTAATGTTGCCTCAATACGTTTTGGGCCCTTGCCGGTCACGGGTACTTGGGCCTCCCACCCGAGTGAGGCACCATTTTTATCGGGAGACCTGGGGGAACGCTGGATGGTAGGAAATTTGTGTCAGCCCGGTGATGCCACAACTTTCCCACACTAAAATGTGTGAAAAAAGTGATTTTTTCAGCAAAATTTCAGGTTTGCAGGGGATTCTGGGTAAGAAAACGTTGGGGGATCCACGCAAGCCATACCTCCCTGGAATCCCCCGGGTGCCTAGTTTTCAGAAATGTGTGGGTTTGGTAGGTTTCCCTAGGTGGCCGCCGAGCCCCGGGCCAAAAAGTCATGGGACCCCCCTTGCAAAACCAGGTTGTTTTGTGAAAGGCAATTTTGATGTCGCCTCAATACGTTTTGGGCCCTTGCCGGTCGCGGGTACTTGGGCCTCCCACCCGAGTGAGGCACCATTTTTATCGGGAGCCCTGGGGGAACGCTGGCTGGGAGGAAATTTGTGTCAGCCCGGTAATGCCACAACTTTCCCACACACAAATGTGTGAAAAATGATTTTTTTAGCAAAATTTCAGGTTTGCAGGGGATTCTGGGTAAGAAAACGTGGGGTGATTCCACGCAAGCCATACCTCCCTCAAATCCCCCGGGTGCCTAGTTTTCAGAAATGTGTGGGTTTGGTAGGTTTTCCTAGGTGGCCGCCGAGCCCCGGGCCAAAAAGTCATGGGACTCCCCTTGCAAAACCAGGCCGTTTTGTGATAGCCAATTTTGATGTTGCCTCAATAAGTTTTGGGCCCTTGCCGGTCGCGGGTACTTGGGCCTCCCACCCGAGTGAGGCACCATTTTTATCGGGAGACCTGGGGGAACGCTGGGTGGGAGAAAATTTGTGTCAGCCCGGTGATTCCACAACTTTCCCACACACAAATGTGTGAAAAAAGTGATTTTTTTTTCAGCAAAATTTCAGGGTGCAGGGGATTCTGGGTAAGAAAACTTTGGGGGATCCACGCAAGCCCTACCTCCCTGGAATGCCCCGGGTGCCTAGTTTTCAGAAATTTGTCGGTTTGGTAGGCTTCCCTAGGTGGCCGCCGACGAGCCCCGGGCCAAAAAGTCATGGGACCCCCCTTGCAAAACCAGGTCGTTTTGTGATAGGCAATTTTGATGTCACCTCAATACGTTTTGGGCCCTTGCCGGTCGCGGGTACTTGGGCCTCCCATCCGAGTGAGGCACCATTTTTATCGGGGGACCTGGCGGAACGCTGGGTGGTAGGGAATTTGTGTCAGCCCGGTGATTCCACAACTTTCCCACACAAAAATGTGTGAAAAAAGTGATTTTTTCAGCTAAATTTAAGGTTTGCAGGGGATTCTGGGTAAGGAAACGTTGGGGGATCCACGCAAGCCATACCTCCCTGGAATCCCCCTGGTGTCTAGTTTTCAGAAATGTGTGGGTTTGGTAGGTTTCCCTAGGTGCCGGCAGAGCTAGGGTTCAAAAACTACAGCAAGGCACTTTGCAAAAAAAGGGTCATTTTTCACTGTGAAAATGTGGTGTGTCCACGTTGTGTCCTGTCGCGGGCACTAGGCCTACACACACAAGTGAGGTACCATTTTTCTCAGAAGACTTTGGGGAACGCGGGGTGGGTGGAAGTTTGTGGATCCACGCAGATTCCAGAACTTTCCACCACAGAAAAGTGAGGAAAATGTGTTTTTTTGGACAATTTTTTAGGTTTGCAAGGGATTCTGGTTACCAGAACCTGGTGAGAGTCAGTCAAGTCACCCCATCCTGGATTCCCCTGGTTGTCTAGTTTTTAAAAATGTACAGGTTTGCTAGGTTTCCCTAGGTGCCGGCAGAGCTAGGGTTCAAAAACTACAGCTAGGCACTTTGCAAAAAAAGGGTCATTTTTCACTGTGAAAATGTGGTGTGTCCACGTTGCGTTTTGCGCTGTTTCCTGTTGCGGGCACTAGGCCTACCCACACAAGTAAGGTACCATTTTTCTCAGAAGACTTTGGGGAACGCGGGGTGGGTGGAAGTTTGTGTATCCACGCAGATTCCAGAACTTTCCACCACAGAAAAGTGAGGAAATTTTTTTTTTTTTTACAATTCTTTAGGTTTGCAAGGGATTCTGGGTAACAGAACCAGGTGAGAGCCAGTCAAGTCACCCCATCCTGGATTCCCCTGGGTGTCTAGTTTTAAAAAATGTATAGGTTTGCTAGGTTTCCCTAGGTGCCGGCAGAGCTAGGGTTCAAAAACTACAGCTAGGCACTTTGCAAAAAAAGGGTAATTTTTCACTGTGAAAATGTGGTGTGTCCACGTTGCGTTTTGCGCTGTTTCCTGTTGCTTGTAACTAGGCCTACCCACACAAGTAAGGTACCATTTTTCTAAAAAGAGTTTGGGGAACACAGGGTGGGTGGAATTTTGTGGAACCACGCAGATTCCAGAACTTTCCACCACAGAAAAGTGAGGAAAATGTGTTTTTTTTGACAATTTTTTAGGTTTGCAAGGGATTCTGGGTACCAGAATCTGGTAAGAGCCAGTCAAGTCACCCCATCCTGGATTCCCCTGGGTGTCTAGTTTTCAAAAATGTATAGGTTTGCTAGGTTTCCCTAGGTGCCGGCAGAGCTAGGGTTCAAAAACTACAGCTAGGCACTTTGCAAAAAAAGGGTAATTTTTCACTGTGAAAATGTGGTGTGTCCACGTTGCATTTTGTGCTGTTTCCTGTCGCGGGCACTAGGCCTACCCACAAAAGTGAGGTACCATTTTTCTCGAAAGACTTTGGGGAACGCGGGGTGTGTGGAATTTTGTGGATCCACGCAGATTCCAGAACTTTCCACCACAGAAAAGTGAGGAAAATGTGTTTTTTTGGACAAATATTTAGGTTTGCAAGGGATTCCGGGTACCAGAACCTGGTGAGAGCCAGTCAAGTCACCCCATCCTGGATTCCCCAGTGTGTATAGTTTTAAAAAATGTATAGGTTTGCTAGGTTTCCCTAGCTGCCAGCAGAGCTAGGGTTGAAAAACTACAGCTAGGCACTTTGCAAAAAAAGGGTCATTTTTCACTGTGTAAATGTGGTGTGTCCACGTTGCGTTTTGCGCTTTTTCCTGTCGCGGGCACTAGGCCTAACCACACAAGTGAGGTACCATTTTTCACGGAAGACTTTGGGGAATGCGAGGTGGGTGGAATTTTGGGGATCCACGAAGATGCCAGAACTTTCCACCACAGAAAAGTGAGGAAAATGTGGTAATTTAGACAATTTTTTAGGTTTGCAAGGGATTCTGGGTAACAGAACCTGGTGACAGCCAGTCAAGTCATCCCATCCTGGATTCCCCTGGGTGTCTAGTTTTCAAAAATGTATAGGTTTTCTAGGTTTCCCTAGGTGCCCGCAGAGCTAGGGTTCAAAAACTACAGCTAGGCACTTTGCAAAAAAGGGGTCATTTTTCATTGTGAAAATGTGGTGTGTCCATGTTGCGTTTTGGGCCGTTTCCTGTCGCGAGCACTAGGCCTACCCACACAAGTGAGGTACCATTTTTATCGGGAGACTTAGGGTAACGCAAAATTGTAGAGCAACTGTTATTATCTATTGACTTTCGATGCATTTCTGCCTTCCAAATGAAAGACAATGTGTAAAAAAGAAGTCATTTTGAAAAATGACCTATAATTCTCATGCTAGTATGGGTGCTCCCATCTTTGGAAATGTGCAAATATCTACTGCTTCTAAACTCTATATTTTGTTCCCATTTCAGAAATACAAAGGTGTCTTTCATACCGATTTTTCCATGTATAAATTTTCCCAGAATAATTGCTATATACCCGGTACATAATATAAAACCATTGCAAGACCCTGCTCAGTTATTGGCTCTGGGTTCGTCGGGTTCTTGGTGAACCTACAAGTCCTATATATTGCCACAACCAGAAAGGTCCATCGGATGTAACGGTATATTGCTTTCAAATAGCTGTCATAATTAGAACAAGTTACAGGTGAAAACGTTGACACAAATGGCTCTTTTTTTCAACTAATTTTCAATTTTTCCTATATTTAACTGTTTATTTCTATAAAGAAAACTTGAAGGATCTACACAAATGACCCCTTGCTGAATTCAAAATTTTGTCTACTTACCAGAAATGTATGGCTTTCCAGGATCCATTATTGATTTCATACCCATTTCTACCATTAACTGAAAGGAGGTTGAAAGCACAAAAAATAGCAAAAATAGGCCATGTCCCAGAAAAATGCCAAAACTGTGTAAAAAATGTTGGTTTTCTGACAAAAGTCTGCTTGTCCCTGAAATCTGTGAAGATGGTGATTTCAGCACCACAACCCCTTTTTTAATTCCATCTGCAGGGAAAAAAACAGACGCTTCATCTGTAGCCCTTTTTTCGCATTTTTCCCCCAAAAACCAAAATGTAGCTGTATTTTGGCTAATTTCTGGGTCCCCTCCAGGGGAATCCACAAACCCTGGGTACCTTTAGAATCCCTATGATGTTGGAAAAAAAGGACGCAAATTTGGCTTGGATACCTTATGTGGTCAAAAAGTTACAGGGGCCTAAGCGCGAACTACCCCAAATAGACAAAAAAAGGCTTAGCACAGGGGGGGAAAAGGCCTAGCAGCGAAGGGGTTAATCTTGCTAAAGCAATCACCCAAGGGCTAGAAGAGAGCTAGCCTCCTGTTGAAGTCTCAGGCACATCAGACTTCACCACCAGCCTCCTGATTCCTCCCAGCGAGGATTTCTATCTGCAGGCGAGGCTCCTGTGAGTTCCAGCGATACAAAAGGGGATGATGGACGGAACGTTTGAGCCAATCAAACACTCACCCCCAGTCAACTGATCTGGGTTTAATCCATCATCATTCTTTAGCTCACTCCACCACCCCAGTTCAGACATGGCCATATGCAAATCAGTCTGACCCTGTGCCTCATGGGAACAGTCCAGCCCGAACTGCCAAGCCATGTCTTTCCTGGACCGGAAACAAGCATCCTAGGACCGGTTTCTGGCATTCCAGCCGTCATCAGCCAGGCTTGCTTGAATCCAGTGGCAAAGTGAGCAAGGGACCCACGTCTGGGCATACCCCCGCCAACTTAGGGCGAACAAAGCGATACAAAAGGGGATGATGGACGGAACGTTTGAGCCAATCAAACACTCACCCCCAGTCAACTGATCTGGGTTTAATCCATCATCATTCTTTAGCTCACTCCACCACCCCAGTTCAGACATGGCCATATGCAAATCAGTCTGACCCTGTGCCTCATGGGAACAGTCCAGCCCGAACTGCCAAGCCATGTCTTCCCTGGACCGGAAACAAGCATCCTAGGACCGGTTTCTGGCATTCCAGCCGTCATCAGCCAGGCTTGCTTGAATCCAGTGGCAAAGTGAGCAAGGGACCCACGTCTGGGCATACCCCCGCCAACTTAGGGCGAACAAAGCGATACAAAAGGGGATGATGGACGGAACGTTTGAGCCAATCAAACACTCACCCCCAGTCAACTGATCTGGGTTTAATCCATCATCATTCTTTAGCTCACTCCACCACCCCAGTTCAGACATGGCCATATGCAAATCAGTCTGACCATGTGCCTCATGGGAACAGTCCAGCCCGAACTGCCAAGCCATGTCTTTCCTGGACCGGAAACAAGCATCCTAGGACCGGTTTCTGGCATTCCAGCCGTCATCAGCCAGGCTTGCTTGAATCCAGTGGCAAAGTGAGCAAGGGACCCACGTCTGGGCATACCCCCGCCAACTTAGGGCGAACAAAGTGATACAAAAGGGGATGATGGACGGAACGTTTGAGCCAATCAAACACTCACCCCCAGTCAACTGATCTGGGTTTAATCCATCATCATTCTTTAGCTCACTCCACCACCCCAGTTCAGACACGGCCATATGCAAATCAGTCTGACCCTGTGCCTCATGGGAAAAGTCCAGCCCGAACTGCCAAGCCATGTCTTTCCTGGACCGGAAACAAGCATCCTAGGACCGGTTTCTGGCATTCCAGCCGTCATCAGCCAGGCTTGCTTGAATCCAGTGGCAAAGTGAGCAAGGGACCCACGTCTGGGCATACCCCCGCCAACTTAGGGCGAACAAAGCGATACAAAAGGGGATGATGGACGGAACGTTTGAGCCAATCAAACACTCACCCCCAGTCAACTGATCTGGGTTTAATCCATCATCATTCTTTAGCTCACTCCACCACCCCAGTTCAGACATGGCCATATGCAAATCAGTCTGACCCTGTGCCTCATGGGAACAGTCCAGCCCGAACTGCCAAGCCATGTCTTTCCTGGACCGGAAACAAGCATCCTAGGACCGGTTTCTGGCATTCCAGCCATCATCAGCCAGGCTTGCTTGAATCCAGTGGCAAAGTGAGCAAGGGACCCACGTCTGGGCATACCCCGCCAACTTAGGGCGAACAAAGCGATACAAAAGGGGATGATGGACGGAACGTTTGAGCCAATCAAACACTCACCCCCAGTCAACTGATCTGGGTTTAATCCATCATCATTCTTTAGCTCACTCCACCCCCCAGTTCAGACATGGCCATATGCAAATCAGTCTGACCCTGTGCCTCATGGGAACAGTCCAGCCCGAACTGCCAAGCCATGTCTTTCCTGGACCGGAAACAAGCATCCTAGGACCGGTTTCTGGCATTCCAGCCGTCATCAGCCAGGCTTGCTTGAATCCAGTGGCAAAGTGAGCAAGGGACCCACGTCTGGGCATACCCCCGCCAACTTAGGGCGAACAAAGCGATACAAAAGGGGATGATGGACGGAACGTTTGAGCCAATCAAACACTCACCCCCAGTCAACTGATCTGGGTTTAATCCATCATCATTCTTTAGCTCACTCCACCACCCCAGTTCAGACATGGCCATATGCAAATCAGTCTGACCCTGTGCCAAATGGGAACAGTCCAGCCCGAACTGCCAAGCCATGTCTTTCCTGGACCGGAAACAAGCATCCTAGGACCGGTTTCTGGCATTCCAGCCGTCATCAGCCAGGCTTGCTTGAATCCAGTGGCAAAGTGAGCGAGGACCCACGTCTGGGCATACCCCCGCCAACTTAGGGCGAACAAGGCGATACAAAGGGGATGATGGACGGAATGTTTGAGCCAATCAAACACTCACCCCCAGTCAACTGATCTGGGTTTAATCCATCATCATTCTTTAGCTCACTCCACCACCCCAGTTCAGACATGGCCATATGCAAATCAGTCTGACCCTGTGCCACAGATGATGGATTAAACCCAGATCAGTTGACTGGGGGTGAGTGTTTGATTGGCTCAAACGTTCCGTCCATCATCCCCTTTTGTATCGCTTTGTTCGCCCTAAGTTGGCGGGGGTATGCCCAGACGTGGGTCCCTTGCTCACTTTGCCACTGGATTCAAGCAAGCCTGGCTGATGACGGCTGGAATGCCAGAAACCGGTCCTAGGATGCTTGTTTCCGGTCCAGGGAAGGCATGGCTTGGCAGTTCGGGCTGGACTGTTCCCATTAGGCACAGGGTCAGACTGATTTGCATATGGCCATGTCTGAACTGGGGTGGTGGAGTGAGCTAAAGAATGATGATGGATTAAACCCAGATCAGTTGACTGGGGGTGAGTGTTTGATTGGCTCAAACGTTCCGTCCATCATCCCCTTTTGTATCGCTTTGTTCGCCCTAAGTTGGCGGGGGTATGCCCAGACGTGGGTCCCTTGCTCACTTTGCCACTGGATTCAAGCAAGCCTGGCTGATGACGGCTGGAATGCCAGAAACCGGTCCTAGGATGCTTGTTTCCGGTCCAGGGAAGGCATGGCTTGGCAGTTCGGGCTGGACTGTTCCCATGAGGCACAGGGTCAGACTGATTTGCATATGGCCATGTCTGAACTGGGGTGGTGGAGTGAGCTAAAGAATGATGATGGATTAAACCCAGATCAGTTGACTGGGGGTGAGTGTTTGATTGGCTCAAACGTTCCGTCCATCATCCCCTTTGTATCGCTTTGTTCGCCCTAAGTTGGCGGGGGTATGCCCAGACGTGGGTCCCTTGCTCACTTTGCCACTGGATTCAAGCAAGCCTGGCTGATGACGGCTGGAATGCCAGAAACCGGTCCTAGGATGCTTGTTTCCGGTCCAGGGAAGGCATGGCTTGGCAGTTCGGGCTGGACTGTTCCCATGAGGCACAGGGTCAGACTGATTTGCATATGGCCATGTCTGAACTGGGGTGGTGGAGTGAGCTAAAGAATGATGATGGATTAAACCCAGATCAGTTGACTGGGGGTGAGTGTTTGATTGGCTCAAACGTTCCGTCCATCATCCCCTTTTGTATCCCTGTGAGTTCCAGGGCCTCTAGTTCTACTACAGAGAAGAGAGTGCTGAAATCGTCGGTAACGCACCTTTGCGAGCCGCCGCAGCCGAAAGTGCCCAAAAAATCATTGCGCTGCTGCCACCGAGTGCACGCAACCAAAGATCGAGTCATCGCACCGAGATCATCGATTCACGTCATTGCAGCGTGGACGCCGAGCGTCCGCCATTTTCATCGCATCGCATCAGGATTGTCGCTCCCTCGTGGAGCGCCATTTCTTCGCATCGCAACCCGATCGCACACGCAACAGGATCATCGCCTCGTCTCCACCCTTTCGGCAAGGAGTCATCGCACCAACGGTCTAACGTGCAGAAGTTTGTTGCATCGTCTCCAAACGCATCAGCAGATGGGCGCATCATCCTCCCTCACGGCAAGGATTTAACGCATCGCCGGCCTCGCGTGCAGAAATTCATTGCTACAGCTTCTTTGCGACAATTTGTTGACTTTGCTACGAAATCCAGGTACTTTGTAAGTAAAAGGGTCGCAGAGACCACTGCTTTGAACTGAACTCCTCTTTGCGCACTTGAACTATTTTTGCAGCATTCCAAGAGTGATCCTATTTGACTGTATTGTGGCTTTTTATCGTTATTGGTCTTGTGCTAAGTCTATATATAAAGATACTTATTTTTTATAACTACTTGTGTGGTGTCCCTTTGTAGTGTTCCTCACTGTGTTACTGTGTATGGTCATAAATGCTTCACACACTGCCTCTGCTATGCCTAGCTGCTCGTGCTATGTTGCCACAGGGTTGAGCAGGGGTTGTCAAAGGGTGTGGCTCTCTTACCCTGACTTAGGAAGAAGGGTCCCTACTTGGACAGTGGCCAACCACTGCCAACTAGAGACCCCCTTTTCTAACAGCAACCCTATTAATACTCACTACTCCACTATTACCACTCCACCACAAACCACTGGAACTCCACCGATCCTCCAAATCAAATCATGGGCTCTGGACCTAGGACTGCGACTGAGATTTTAACTATTCGCATACAATGCCTTCTAACTCCCTATCTCAGGACCCAACTGTCCTCTGCTACCACCTGAGAAAACATAGGACATGAGCTCCCTCTTCCTGGCCCCCTGAAATGGAAGGTTATAGGTGCCTGCAAAATAAAAGGAGCTAGGATCAACTACAATTTAACAATTACAGTGTAACCCATTTGGTCACACAGTAAAGCTTTGAGTCGATAGATGAAATTAAGTACATAGTTATTTAAAATTCAAAGCCAAGGTGATATAATTCAGTTTCAAAGACATAGTATAATAATAAAGAATCGCTAATGGGTAACCAAAACGGTGCACAAAATGTATCCTCAATAATAAACAGCAAATGAGAAATGTTGTAGCTACACTGCACAGCAGGAGAAACAAAGTCTGGTGATTAGATTCGAAGTTTTGATCTTTCTGCCTATACATGAGGTTATCTAAGGAACTATTAAGCTCTATTCTAAACTAGTTCCATTTAAACAAAAACAAGAGCAACCCTTATGACCATTGCGAACAGGGGTATCAAGTAATCCTTGGAACAGGCGTTCACATAAACTCATTTTCAGGCAGATTATTAGTGTTGCAGATCTTTCTGTGTGGAATTAATCATTGTAGAAACATAATCATGTAAATCGACCAATATTATTCAGTGACGTTTTGTAAGAACAATAATAGCACTGCCAGTATTTTTGTAAGAAACTGCAGTTCAGCTGAACCGAGTTTAATTAGGCAGGCATTATTTAAACAGGAATTATTTAAACCAACAATATTGTGAGTGTCTTTCAGGACACTAGAAAACAATAAGTAGACCCCCAGGTGTGTAATCAAACCAAAACCAAAATAAAAAAGGAAAAGGTGAAGTAAGAAAAAAACATTGAAGGTTTATTGGTTGATTCATTCAAGAGACATCATTTTCTATTCAGTAAATTCTAGAGTACAGAGAATTAATCACTGTATCACAGTTTTGGAAACTTTGTCTGTCTCTGTAAGTGTGTCAACCGTGTTTCGACCCTTAGAAGGATAAGAGGGTCTCATCAGGACTGAGATTATCTGGGGTCCGGGAAGATAAATTACTTGGAATTAGGGGTCTGATGGAACCCAGTGTATTCGAGGTTAACAAGGTATTGAATAGTGGGGATATGTACTGGCTGGGATTGTAGAAGCGCTGAACAATATAAATAAATAAAAACCACTGAGAGTTTTGAAATCAATCCTGCTAGGTGAGCTAGCATCTATTATAAATTCGAAAGGATTCCTTTCATTGGTTCCTGTAGGATAAAAGGACTTGTGTAAAAAATTAAAAATAATAAATAATGAAATCACTGGCTGAGAGTAGAAAAGACTTCAAGGTGAGCAATTGCTGCTTTGAAGCATTGATGAGACCCTCTTATCCTTCTAAGGGTCGAAGCGCCATCGACACACTTACAGAGACAGACGTTTCTGAAACTGTGATACAATTATTAAATCTCTGTACTCTAGAATGTCCTGAATAGAATCTGCTGTCTCTTGAATGAATCAACCAATACACCTTCAATGTTTATTTCTTACTTCACCTTTTCCTTTTTTATTTTGGTTTTGGTTTGAGAACACATCTGGGGTCTACTTATTCTTTCCTTAATGTCCTGAAAGACACTCACAATATTGTTTGTTTAAATAAATCCTGTCTAATAAAACTCGGTTAGTCTGAACCGCAGTTTCTTACAAAAATACTGGCTGTGCTATTATTGTTCTTATATAACGTTACTGAATAATACTAGTCGATTTACAAGACTATGTTTCTACAATGATTAATTCCACACAGAAAAATCAGTGACACTAATAATCTGCCTCAAAATGAGTTCAATGTGAACACCTGTTCCAGGGATTATAATTCTAAACTAGGATTCAGGAAACCCTATTTAAGTCAGGGACGCAAGAAAGGTGTCAACATAGCAGAAGTTCGGTAGAGGTTCTCAAGAGTGAGAACATTGTATAGCATGAAGCGACACAACAGAGATGTCGCAAAGAGGACTACACCTCTTAAAGTCTAAAGGGAATCTAACTAACCTGAAGTGGGTTGTCCAAATTATACCCACCAAAAGAACCTTCGAGAATCCCATGTCAACTGTCCACTTATTTCCCATCTTCAAACAATAATCTTGGCAACTACACTCAAGACTACTTTTCTTTGGTCTACACATTAGAACGTCCTTGGATTCCTCCCGTCTCCTCATTCTGCACGGACAGTAGTCCTCCCTCATTTGTTAAAACTTCTCATACTTGCCAAAAAATCTCCTGCTGAGTGCCACTATCTCTTTCACACAATTTGTCTTTTCTATTCAATAGATCACACATCTGCACCTGCAGACAGAGAAAAACATTGCATCTGAAGCAAACATTCATGTTGAAGGTTAAATATTGCAGAATCCAAAAGCTTAAGGCCTTTGGTCAATTTAGTGTGGAAACATCTCAATACACTTTTAAATGCATGATACAGGTTCATATACGGTTACAATATGGTTGTAGAACGCTAGTCAAATAAATAATTTTTCAATTATAAAATAAATGCAAATATAATTCAAATGAATACATATATAGAACTGCAACTCGTTGTTACTGTAAAGAAAGCATTAATATACACACTCATATAAATGCTGAGATTACACAGTAGATGCACTTTCTGTAACTGTTCAAGTACATTACACTACATTAATAATGTTACATCACAAAGATACATGAGGTCATATGCACATATATATGTGGCCTAGTCAAACATGAATGGGTGGAGCCAATATTACGCTGCTATATCTGCTACTACAACCAGGTGGAATGTATTGGGTAGGTTCTGCTCTGGGACCTCCAGCTGACTCCTTATGGTAATCATACTGGCTCCTGTGTTCTCAGAGCCTCTGATCTCTGTCCGTTGATGGTGACCCACTACCTATACTTTGCAGTATTGGAAGGCATGTAGCGCTTGGGCACCATCTCCAAGTCACCCAAGGACACTAGGGTAACCTCACTGACTTCCACCCCACTGACTGGGACAATCTCCTCCCCAAGCACTACACTAGCCAACCCTGGAGTCTTTCCTCCAGTGGGAAGCTATGCCCTCTTAGGGAACTTGGGATCACCCTTATAATCCCCATACTCTTAACATTCATAGCACTTGTGAGTTTTGTTCAGATTTTTATCAGGTAAGCTCTTTTTCTGGTGGCCAGATTGATAATATGACCCTTTCCTTTGAGAACAATTTTGGGGGCCTTGAGACAGCTTCTTTTTATCTACCCCCTTCTTCTTCTGGTGGGAACTCTGATCACTCTGTTGGGAGTCCCCCCAGATGCCTTCTTTGACACTCTAGTGCTGACCCAGGTGCCCACCTACTTGGCAAACTTCCTGGGGTCCGTCAACTTGCTAGCAACCTGGTGTTGGCGCAGCTTTGAAAAGCAACTATCAAGCATGTACTCCATCCGAATTTGGTTGTACAGCCCAGTATAATCTTCTACCTTGCTGCCCCTCACACAGGCATTCAGTGCCTTGCTGGAATAATGTAAAAAAATCTACCCAGGTCTGTGTAGGAAATGTGTTGCTGCCTCTGAACTGCCTGTATCTCTCAGGCTTCATCCCAAATGTTTTAACAAGTATGGCCTTCATGGGTAGCTACCCCACCAGGACACCTCAGAAACCTTGTGCCCCTTCAGAACCACTCCATATGCTGAGAACCGCTTGTAAATGTCATCTCCCACCACATAACTGGCACCAAATAATTTGGCATGCGGACCATTCCTTTTCTAGTGGAAACTGCAGGTATGCTGCCGCCATTACTGCTGGAATCAACCTGCTTAGCTTTTAAATCCAGCTCTCTGAGACTTAGCTCATGGACCATCCTTTGCTCCTACATGGCCAGTTTCTCCTCTGGTAAGTCTATCTCAGCCTCCAGATTTCTCCTTCTTAAGTCTCAATTTGGCTAGCTCCAGTTTGAGCTTCCTGTCCTCTTTTCTGTCCTTCACCTCCTGTGGGGCCAGGCCCTGGCAGACACACTTCTCCCTGTACCATTCTATTCATCTAGGGCATCCAAGTGATCTTGCTGGTGTTGAGTTGGGCCCTCCTGACAGCTCAGAACCATGTGTTGGGTCCTCTATCTCCTCCTCCTTTAATTGTGCTCCCTCCTTTTCATTGTCCTCCACCTATCTTCCTCTGAGGTAGCCTGCCATCTTTGCACTTAGTTGAAGGCTCTGAGAGCTAACTGGAGATCCAATTTCCTAGCCTTCTTGTCTGATTTAAGTCCCTTCTGTTTGCAGAGTTTCAGCAGCTCAGGCCTGCTGAGTGTGTCGAAATTGCATGCATCCATTGTGCAAAAAGGAAGTTAGGGCACTTAAAATTAGAAAAGGAGGAAAAATAGCCAATTGAAAGAAACTAAGGAAGAATTTAAAACTTATAAAGGACTTAGATGTGAAATAGTAGTAGTGGACACCAAATCACTGTACGGCACTGCACAAAAACAAGTCCTATCCTCACCGCTGATCACCAATGTTAGAAATTGGGTTCCTGGTTAGCTGGGGTCAAACCTTGGTCAAGCAGTAACCACTATTGTAGTCAGGGTAAGTCACAAGCATGCCCTAAATTTACCTGTGCTCACCCTCTAGTAGCTTGGCACAGAGCAGTCAGGCTTAACTTAAGAGGCAATGTGTAATGTATTTGTGCAACACTTCAAACAGTAAAACAGTGAAAACATCACACAGAAGGATTTCACACCAAGTTCGAAAAATAGCTCCTAGTTTAATAAATGAAACAGGACCAAAATGACAAAAATTCATTGAATACAATCGGACATATTGAATTTTAAAGAAATAAGTGAAATAGTGCCAAGAAGCACTAAGTTCCAACAAGGGACATCTGGTAGCACTGGACCGGGACAAAGTCAAAAGTTCAAGCAAACCACCATAGAGCGCGGGCTGGTTTCTGGGCCCAGGTTGGGCCCTCTAAGCAAAAGTACCTTAGTCTTGGTTGCATCAGTGTCCAAGGTTCTGTCAATGAGGAGGATGCAGGATGCAGCCGAAGCTATGCATCGGCGTCAATCCTTAGAGTGGCAGCAATGCACTGTTCCTGATCCACACAGCAGTGGCGATGCTTTGGCACCGATGAGAGCAGAAGCTGCGATGCTGATCTCTTGTTGTCATCGAGGCTGCCGTCAACGGACATGCGAAGACCTCGAGCTGGGGTGAGCGTCGTGCAGTGCTGATTCTGAATGCGATGCATAGGCATCGATCCTCGCAGCAGAGGCAATGTGCCGGTTCTAGTCCTGCAACATGGGCAATGCGCAGGTTCTGATCCACACAAAGAGTGCTGATGCGCTGGATCCAGAGCAGATGTGTGGGTTTGTTTGAAGCAAGCACCTTAGGCCCACTCCAAGGGGTCCAGGACAAGGGTGACACCACATGGCATGGTATACTCACAGATGGCACAGACTTGCTGCAGAAGCAGGATAGTTGGAAGTCTTTTATATCCCTGAGACTTCAGATCAGGAGGCCAACCAATTAGCCCTTGGAGTCACTCCGGGTTCTGGGGATCATGTGATGCATGTCCAGTCCTTCTCACCTAGACAAGAATGGTAGCAGGCAACAGGTCAGCACAGCAAGAAAGCAGTTCTTCCATAGCAGCAGTCCTGCAGAGTGGCAATTTATCAGCAGCACAGAAGTCCTTCTTCCTGGCAGAGTTTTCACTGGCCCAGAAGTGTACTGAGGTGGTAGGATCTGAGGTCCAGTTCTTATACACAGTGGTGCCTTTGAAGTGGGGGAGACTTCAAAGAAGGGTCTTTGAAGTGCAGAGAGGTCCTCCCTTCCTGCTGTGGCTCCAGACTCACTACAGGGGGTATGTAGCCCTTTGTGTTTGGACAGGACACAGCCTATTCCAGTGTAGGAGTGAGTCTGTGCCCAGCTCCTCCCTCCTATTCTTCAAGGATGGCCCATCAAGTCACACCTAAGCTCCCATTGTGTGTGGCTGTATAGTAGGAAAACACAATTTCCAGCTGTCACCCAACCCAGACATGCAGTCAGGGACAGGCTACAGGCATACAGGGCTAAGTGCAGGAAATACCAACTTTAAAAAAAAAAGCTTATTAAATGTAACAAGAAATCCGCAATGTTATCCTATGAGAGTGGTAGGCCTCAGAGTAGTGAAAAATTAGCTTAAGAGTTTTTCACTACCGGGACATGTAAAACTTAAAAGTACATGTTCCACATTTTACTTACATAGCACCCTGAACTATGGGCTAACTGGGACCTACCTTAGGGGTGACTTATATGTAATGAAAGATGAATTTGAGGCCAGGCAAGGGATTTTAAATACAACAATGTTGCCAACGTGTACACTAAATTATGACATTACAACTCAGTGTTCAAGGGTAACTAACAACAATGTGCTGCAACCACCAGTGCGCCCTGTCCATTGGCATCGATGTTATGAATTCTAACAAGTGTGCAAGAGGAGGGGCGCTAGAGGGCGCCAGGCAAGATGGCCGCACGTTAGTGTAGCTCTGTCCGGCTGATTCACCATCCACCCAAGATCTTCGCGATTTTAAGGCATCGACGATCCTGAAATGGCTACTTCAT
This sequence comes from Calotriton arnoldi, assembly GCA_963921515.1. Lineage (NCBI taxonomy): Eukaryota > Metazoa > Chordata > Amphibia > Caudata > Salamandridae > Calotriton > Calotriton arnoldi. Next base: position 653,105 of record CAWUFW010006634.1, read on the forward strand.
ATGGGCCGCCCCCTCTGCTGCCACTGAGGCAGTGTCTGACGGGCAGAATATCCTGGTTGTGGCTGATTTCGGCGAGACCCGCCTAGGTAAAATGGCGGCCGCGACCTCGTAGCGCTGAAGTGTAGATCACGCTACAGCGGCGGACCCTGTGCTGCCTTTCGCCTCCCAGGCTGGGAGTGTGCGATATCTGGCTGCAACACTTGGACTGCGATTAGACGGAGCTGCGAGGCGAGACACAGGCGGCTGCCACATTGGGCCGTCGGAGGGGAACCGCAGAGCCGGTGGCTGCCTGCTGAGACTCGAGGTCCCCGCTGGGGAGGCCGCGACCCATCCCTTGGAGGCTCCGCGATATCAGAGGCGGTGAGCGCCATCCTGCACGGCACCCGGCGGAGGCTGGCCTGTAAGGGGGTCTGCCGAGAATCCCGGACGCACCTGGGGGGCCTGGAGGCCCGCGGAGACGCCGGCTGCGGGCTGCGGTGAGTGGGGTGCGGACTGCTTGGGTCCGCGGCTGCGGTGGTGGAGCGGGCCCGGGCTGCAATCGGCGCCTCGCGAGCTGCGGCCCGCGCGGGCGGGTCGGGCCTTGGGCCTAGCCCCGGGAGAATCGAGTGGTGGCTGCTGGACCCGGAGGACACGCCAGGGCGGGGACCCTGGGTGGGTGCCCCGACCCTGCTTTGCGGTTTGCTGCCCGCTTTTGTCTCCCGGAGGAGCGGGGTTGACTGGAAGTGAGTGCTGCTCTGGTCTCTGCCTGTATGCGGTGCATTATTGTGTTGATGAAGGAACCTTGTTGTACCTGCGGAGACTGTGGCCCTATGCTCCTGGCTGGATTGTAGCGACCCTGGGATCCGTCTGGTACTGGTCTATCGCGGCGAGGCGATTGGGATTGCCTCCACGCTCTGGGATATCCCTGTCGGTGCTGCCGCAGAAACTTGGTCGGAGGTTGATGGCTTAACGTCTATGGCTTGCAACCACCTGTGGCCCCTTGTGGTGCTGACACATCCTATATGCTACATCTGATTAATTAGGGGGCTCTGTGGTGCCTTTGCCCGCTGCTGGGGGACCTGGAGGTGTCCACCTGCTACCCTGTGCTCGAGCTCTCTGGGTCGCTGGAGACTTGCTATTGGCATGGTGGAGGGGCAATGGGGCCTGCGGTGACTGTGTGAGCACTTGGGTGTACTTTGATTGTCACATTTAGCTTCTGGTCGGCTGATCGGAGGGCTGCTGGCACATAGAAGGATTGCTGCTTCACGCTGTACGCTTTCTTGTGGGGCCCCTGAGGTATTGTCCTCTTTACTACGAACTATGGGAAAGCCAGACAAGACGCAGCCCCGTCTCACTTTTGAGGCGTGAAAGTCGGGCAGGTCGCAACAGAAGGCGGCCTCTGACTCTGAGGCGGATGGACATGGTGAGAGCCCGCCTAGCCTGGAATCCACGTTACTGGCCATGCAGAGGAGTCTTCAAGCTATAGAGGGCAGTATGTCCACTATTAATCACCGGCTGGACCATATGTCCTCGCAGCTGGAAAAACAGTCCGCGAGGATGGGTGAGGTTGAGCAGAGGGTTTCGAACGCTGAGGATGGCCTTGGGGAAGTCACAGGTAAAACCCTCAACATGGAGAAGGTGTTATCTCTCATACAGGCGAAAAATGAGGACTTGGAGGCCCGCTCAAGGAGGAACAATATTCGCGACACTGGGCTGCCCGAGTCGACAAATACTGGGAGGATGGAGCACTTCATGGAGGCCCTGCTCACGGAACTATTTGGCGCTGACCACCTTTCCTCCATGTTCGTCGTGGAGCGTGCACATCGCTCCTTGGCGGCACGCCCTGTCCCAGGCGCCCCGCCCCGTCCCATAATTGCTCCACTATTGAATTATCGGGACCGGGATACCATCCTGCGCCTGGCCAGGGAGAGAGGTACTGTTACTCACCAGGGGAACAACTTGTCTTTTTTTCCTGACTTTACTGTAGCTGTCCAAGCCGCGAGGTGTGAATATGGTGCGGTGAAGAAATTTTTGCAGGCTGAAAGTATTCCCTACGCCATGCTCTACCCTGCTCGACTTAGGGTAGGGTCCGAGGGGCATACGAAGATTTTCTCAACTCCCAAGGCAGCGATGGAGCATGCCAAGCAACTTCAGAGACGCCGGTGGGAGGCCGAAGCAGAACATGGGGAGGATGATTGAGATTGATTGCACGGGGCTGTAGTACTGTTCACCTTTAGAAATTCTCCATGTCACAGTTTTGTAGCTTACTAGATGTATAGGTACGCTACCATTGTTGCTCGCTGGTCCCCGAATGTACCATTGTCTCATATGTATAATAGAAGTATGCTGAATGATGTCTTATGATCCAGGCTCCTCCTGTATACTGTAACGCAGGTTCTAGACCTGATCAGCCACCTCCCATGATGTGGGAGGACAGTAGTTCTCTGACGCCCCCCGTACGGGAGTTCCCCATCTCATGTTACTGAGTGGTTGTTTTGTGAGGGTTTCTTTGGGTGTTTTTGGGATGGCTTTGGTCAGTTGGGGAAGCCGAAGTGGGTGGTCGGGATGGCTTTGGCACGTTGGGGCCGCTGAAGTGGGAGGGGGGCAGGGGGTGTTGGTTCGGGGAAGGCAGACTGATGTGGATATTAATTTGATCAATACGTATGTGGGTATGTAATAGCCTCTGGGATGTGGCTTACCCGTTGGGCTTCCGCTATGTTCACTTATGGCTGGACTTAACCTATGAATAGCACACTCAAGTTCCTCACTTGGAACGTACGTGGTTTGAACACGCCTAAAAAGATACGATCGGTGTTTGCATGCCTGGATCGCATGGGAGTGCAAATTGCCCTCTTACAGGAGACGCACCTAACCCCTGACTCGGCGCGCAAAGTGGGCACACGCTGGGCGGGTGCCCGGGCTGCGTCATCTTTTTCTACCTATTCTAGGGGGGTCTTAACTCTGGTGAAACGGGGTGTGCCATTTACTATGATCCGGTCAGACACTGATGATTGTGGGCGTGTGGTGATTGTACATGGGCAGCTGAGTGGTGAGAGTGTGTTGATTGTGAATGTGTATGGGCTGAATGTGGATGAGCCCTCCTTTTATTCTGATGTGTGGCGCAGGATCTCGCTGTTCCCTCCGGCTGCCATTATCTGGGGTGGGGATTTTAATCTATGCCTGGATAGCGCGCTAGATAGGGCTGGTAGCAGTGAGATGCGGCCCAAACGGGCGGCGGAAGTATTATTGGGACTGCTGGACACTGGTCACTTGCACGACATCTGGCGCTGTCGATACCCCGCTGGTCAGGAGAGTACCTTCACTTCATCAGTACACGGGTCTTGGTCCCGTATAGACTTTTGGCTACTCTCGGAGGTGGTCTGCACTTGGACGGTTGCGGTGTCACATGAGGCGCGCACGCTGTCTGATCACTCCCCGGTACTCCTCGTCCTGCAAATTCCTACCTACAGGAAACCACCCTTTGCATGGAGGCTCCAGCCCTCGGAGCTCAGGGGTCCGGTTTTCCGGCAGTCCATTGCCGAGGCCATCCAACACTTTTTTAGGGAAAATGAGGGGACAGTGGATAGCGCTGGAGTGCTGTGGGAGGCGTTTAAAGTCACCATAAGGGGTTCATGTATAGGGGCCCAATCCGGAGTCCTGCGCGACATCAGACGTCGGTTAAAAAAGTTAGCATCTAGTATCTCTCAATTAGAACGGGAATATGATTTAGATCCCTCTACTGCCAAATTGGCTGCGATAAGGGAACTTGTTACGGATTACAACGCAACGGCAGATCAGGAACTGTTGCACTGCTCCCGGCGTAGAACAGCTCGTTATTATGATGAGAGTGGCCGTCCCAGCCGCTCCCTTGCGCAGAAGCTGGCGGAGCCGCGGAGCCAGGAAAACATAACCGATCTCATTGATGATCAGGGGGTGGCTCGCTACTCGATAACAGACCTCTGTGATACCGTCCTACAATTCTATACCAAGCTATATTCCTCCAGAGAATCCCCGCAAGCCGCGGAGATTGATGCATATTTGGATGATGTGGCACTCGGATGGTTATCCCACTCTCATCGTGAGTATCTTGTACAACCGTTCGATGTAGAGGACGTAAAAAATGCTATAATGTCTTTACTGACCTGCAAGGCTGCGGGGCCTGACGGGCTGCCCAGCGAATTTTATAAAGCATATGCGGCGGACCTAGCTCCTCGGCTGTTGGATGTATACGCCGAAGCGTATGAGAGCGGGACGTTGCCGCCTTCCTTACGGGAGGCTCTTCTTGTCACACTGCTCAAACCGGATAAGCCCCCGAATCAGTGTGGATCATATCGCCCTCTCTCGATTATTAATATTGACGCCAAAATATTGGCCAAAATTATTGCTGCTCGGTTGCAACCTCTAGTGCCCCTATTGGTGCTGCCAGATCAGTCCGGGTTTGTCACGGAGCGTTCCACGACCCATAACCTGCGCACGCTCTTCTCTACGCTGCACTACTTTGAACCAGACTTTCAGGCGGTGGCTGTGCTGCTTGATGCAGCAAAAGCCTTTGACTCTCTACAATGGCCTTTTATGTTTACTGTATTGGGTAGAATGGGCTTCCCGCCCATTTTCCTCCAATGGATTAGGGTGTTATATAGTGGTCCAGTTGCCCGTGTCCGGGTGAATGGATGGGTATCATCTCTGTTCTGTATTGAAAGAGGCACGAGGCATGGGTGCCCCCTGTCCCCAATGCTTTTCTCTCTAGCCCTGGAGCCCCTCGCCTGTCGGCTGCGCCAAAGACACGCCGCTGCTGCCCTGCGATTCCGGCAGCGACCGCTGATTGTCTCCCTCTATGCGGACGACATGCAGCTATATGTCCGTGATCCGGCTGTGCATCTATCTGCCTTACTCAGGGAGTATGTACGGTTTGAAAGGTTCTCCGTCCTCGGGATAAACTGGTCGAAATCCGTGGTGTTTCCCCTGACTGCGCACACGAGGGAAGTGGTGATGGACTTTCCACTGTCCTGGACATCTGAACCTGTGAAGTATCTTGGGGTTTGGGTACATAGGGATCCGGACACAGTCATTTCAGAGAATTATGGACGGACGGTTACGCGTATTTCTGAACAGGCTGTGCATTGGACGCACTTACCCCTCTCCCTGGCAGATAGGATACCGGTAGTGAAAATGGTCTTTTTGCCTCAACTACTATACTTTTTTGTAAACATTCCTATCAAACTGAATGTCGCACTGTTCCGAACTCTGCAATCTGCACTTCTAACGTTCGTGTGGGGCGGTAAGAAACCCAGATGCAGGTGGGATCTTTTGGTTCAACCCTTCGACCGCGGTGGTTTCGAGGCTCCTGATTTTCGTCTCTATTACCTATGTGCGCAGGCGCAATTCGCACATTATTGGCATTTCCCCCAGCGTTTCCAACCCCACGTGGCAGTTGAATCGGATGCGGTTCTTCCGATGGCGTTGCCGGCGGTGACCCTTTCGGGTGGATTGGGTGGTCCACGGATCGAGATCAACCCCCCACAGTGCACAGCGTGGGCATGGCGGATGCTCGCGTCACGGGCCCAACTGTCATATTTGTATGCTCCATTGCTACCACTGACCTCACACCCAGATATCTCTGCGGCACGAGAGGGGACAGCTGTGAGAGAACTGGCTGCAGCGGGCATCTCTCGGCTAGGGGACCTCTACAAGGGGGGTCAATTTAAAACACTACAGGAGGCACAAAATGGTGCTGATCAGGGGTTTATGTTCGGCTTTACATATATCCGTGTTCATCAGGCTGTCCGTGCGGCCTATCCGGAGTATCCTACTGAGCCCACTGCTCTACGGGCATTGCAGGAGATGCTGTCGGGAGAGGGACGTAAGGGGTTCATCACAAAACTTTATAACACTTCTCTGCGTGGGCGAGACCAGGGTGATCATCCCTCTTTTTTACGCTGGCAGGCAGCGTTGGGTATACCCATTGCACCGGAGGTTTGGACAGCAAGTTGCCAACTCACGGGTCGACTTACGGCTAACTGTAATCTCTGAATCATTCACTTTAAGTTCCTGCATCAGGTATACTATTCCCCCCTGCAGTTGCACAAGTATGGCCTGCGAGATACAGCTAATTGTGTACGGTGTGGAATGGCGGATGCGGACTTTATTCATGTTGCCTGGCTGTGTGCTGGTGTCCTAGCTTTTTGGACGGTTGTGGCGTCCGTGCTCACTGATGTTGTGTTGGAGCCGGTGCGCTGCACTCCTGAGTTATGTCTACTAGGTTATGTTAAGAGCCTTAAGCCTTGTAACAGGCGCCTTGTAGCTATCTCCACCCTCTTTGCGAAAAGGGCAGTTGCGCAGTGTTGGGGTGCTAAGACTACCCCTACTGTCAAAAAATGGCTTCGTGACCTGACCTATTGTAGGGACCAACTACAGCTCTATGAGGAGGAGCTTCCCGAGAAGTCCCGCCCCAAGGATTATTTGGCCCCCTTCACAGCTTATTTGCTCTCCCACCCTGACCTACTGTGAATTGCCAGTGCGGTACCCTCCTATTTCCTCCATGCTCCCGCAGCCCTGTGGAGGAGCTTGCTGGCTGTCATGGCATTTGTCATTCCCAGAGCGATACCATAGTCTAGGTGTGTTTGCAGTTTCTGGCCTCAGGGGTGGACTATGGGTAAGAACCATTTTACGATTCTCCTGACTCTTACCTTACATACGCTGATCTTTTGTATACAGGTTTTTCTTTTCCTGAAATGTACTAAAAATGATGTTATTGCTCTGCCTGGGTGGGGGAGGGGTGTTTGTGGGTTTGTATGTTTTTTTATTTCTTTGCATCCTTTAACACCATTGTCTGTATTTCTCTTATTGAAATTGACAAATAAAAATTTAATAAAAAAAAAAAAAAGTGTGCAAGAGGGACGACCCTTCTTGCTAGTGGGAGCACGATTCCATTAACACACACGTGTTATCAATTGAATCCAGATTCACTTTTTCAAAAATTAAACTCTTTCAAGCGTATTTAATCCATAGGTTAGATGATTTAATGATCGTTCAATGCATTAAACAGCATGCATATTCATCAATTATATCCATCCAAAATTCGATCCATTATGTGTTTTAATCCATCATATTTTCAAAAACCCAATGCATTTCGGGTCAGAACATGACCCTTCATCAGGGGTCATTCAATGAAGTACTATAAATGAAAGGAAAACAGGAGGTGGTTCATCATACAATTCAAAGTAATACCTTATCAATATATCAATTGTGCTCAGTACAAGACGAATCCGTGTGCTCGATACGGAAACCAGTGCAAGGTTGCCATGCCACTAATCAGAACTAAATATGTGGCTCAAGGAACCGAAAAAGGTTATTATAATTGTCCAAGGTGAAAAAAGAATCAATGATTAAAAAAACGATGTGAAAAAGTGCAGAAATGAAGCATGTCGCCAACGTGATTATGCATGCGTGAAAATTCAATTAAAATAATGGTTTCGCGACACATGTGGACTGTAGAGTCTGGCCTCCTGTACCAGACCATAGATTTCTGTGGCTGCTTCAGTGGAAAATGCTAGAGTGTCTACTTTGTTAGACATTAGTAGAGCTAATTCTTCGAACAACATGTTTCAAGGTGCACAGTTGGAAGGTCTGTGGACAAACTCTGTAGAAATACAACAATGTTGCCAACGAGCACACTAAGGGCCTGATTCACAGAACTAACTTAAGACAAAATCCTAAACTTACTACCATTTTGGTATTCACAGAAGGCACTTACTCAATTTGGTATTCACAGAAGGCATTTACTTACTCATTTTGAGTAACTTACTCATTTTGAGTAACTTACTCATTTTCGTATTCACAGAAGGCACTTACTCATTAATGAGTAAGTGCCTTCTGTGAATATCAAAATGAGTAAGTTACTCAAGATGAGTAAGTTACTCATTTTAGTATTCACAGAAGGCACTTACTCATCAATGAGTAAGTGCCTTCTGTGAATACTAAAATGAGTAAGTTACACAAAATGAGTAAGTTACTCAAAATGAGTAAGTAAGTGCCTTCTGTGAATACCAAAATGAGTAAGTGCCTTCTGTGAATACCAATATGGTAGTAAATTTAGGATTTTGTCTTAAGTTAGTTCTGTGAATCGGGCCCTAAATTATGACATTACAACTCAGTGTTCAAGGGTAACTAACAACAATGTGCTGCAACCACCAATGCGCCCTGTCCATTGGTGTCGATGTGATGAATCCTAACAAGTGTGCAAGAGGGACGACCCTTCTTGCTAGTGGGAGCACGATTCCATTAACACACATGTGTTATCAATTGAATCCAGATTCACTTTTTCAAAAATTAAACTCTTTCAAGCGGATTTAATCCATAGGTTAGTTGATTTAATGATCGTTCAATGCATTAAACAGCATGCATATTCATCAATTATATCCATCCAAAATTCGATCCATTATGTGTTTTAATCCATCATATTTTCAAAAACCCAGTGCATTTCGAGGCGGAATATGACCCTTCATCAGGGGACATTCAATGTAGTATTACAAATGAAAGGAAAACAGGAGGCTGTTCATCATACAATCCACAGTAATACCGTATCAATATATCAATTGTGCTAGGTACAAGACGAATCTGTGTGCTCGATACGGAAACCAGTGCAAGGTTGCCATGCCACTAATCAGAACTAAATAGGTGGCTCAAGGAACCGAAAAAGGTTATTATAATTGTCCAAGGTGAAAAAAGAATCAATGATTAAAAAAACGATGCGAAAAAGTGCAGAAATGAAGCATGTCGCCAACGTGATTATGCATGCATGAAAATTCAATTAAAATAATGGTTTCGCGACACATCTGGACTGTAGAGTCTGGCCTCCTGTACCAGACCATAGATTTCTGTGGCTGCTTCAGTGGAAAATGCTAGAGTGTCCGCTTTGTTAGACGTTAGTAGAGCTATTTCTTCAAACGACATGTTTCAAGGTGCACAGTTGGAAGGGCTGTGGACAAACTATGTAGAAATACAACAATGTTGCCAATGTGCACACTAAATTATGACATTACAACTCAGTGTTCATGGGTAACTAACAACAATGTGCTGCAACCACCATTGCGCCCTGTCCATTGGCGTCGATGTGATGAATCCTAACAAGTGTGCAAGAGGGACGACCCTTCTTGCTAGTGGGAGCACGATTCCATTAACACACACGTGTTATCAATTGAATCCAGATTCACTTTTTGTTAGACCTGGCATCCTTGGCATGGGTCTCCCTTCCATTTTTTCATAATGCCTCCACTGTTGTCGATATGTTTTTGCTAGACTAGATGCTCATGGGCACTTTGCCACTGCTAATCAGTGCCAAAGTGCAAGTGCTCCCTATTGTAAATTGTGATGTGAATTAGTGACTCCATGTTTGGCTTATTTGAATTACTGTCAGACCCTAGTACAGTGCACTGAGTGTGCCCAGGGCTTGTAAATCAAATGCTGCTGGTGGGCTTGCAGCACTGGTTGTGCCACCCACAGAAGTAGCTTGTAAAGGGTGTCTCAGGCCTGCCATTGCAGAGCCTGTGTTCAGTCTGTGACTGCCATGTCGACTTGGTAAGTGCACCCACCTACCAGTCCCCAAATCCCTTTTCTTCATATCAGACACCCCTATGGTAGGCCTAAGGGCATGGTGCATTGTAAGGATAAGGTGGGACATACCTGGTGTGTGTGGCATGTCCTAATAGTGAATTACAGCCATGTTTGTTTTTCACTATTGCAAGGCTACCTGTTCCCTATAGGCCAGAATGGGCAGTTTGATTATAACATCTTATAGTCCTAAACTGACTCAGGGAACTAGGTAGAAATTCGAGTTTAGTATGCCTGAACTCAGAATGATAAAATACATCTTTTAGTGAAGTTGGTTTTAACATTCTGTGTTTGAAAATACCACTTTTAGAAAGTGGGTATTTTCTTGCCTAACTATCCAGCCTGCCTCTGCCAGCTTGTGTATTGTGTGTCTGGTTTGTGTGTGACAGCGGCTGGGGGTGGCCACAGGAGACAGGGTGAGGCAGCCCAGGGCTGAAAAGAGAGATCTGCATCCAGAGTGGAGGGAGGAGTTGCATCTGGGTCTGAATAGGGCTATGCCTACCTGCCACAATGCTGGCTCCACCCCATGCCAGGCGTCTGAGTACCCTGCCCCACATTCTGAAAGGAAAGAAGGAGTCATGTACACAGAGTGCTCCAAAGCTGCACAGAACTGGTTTAAGCTAGGCAAAGGCCTCTCTGCCTCCAGAGAACAAAGAGAATCAGGGTATAAGAGGGGGACCCAGACCCCAGGAAAGTTAGATCACTTTTGGGAACAAGAAGAAAACTTTGCTGAGGAGCGGAACCAAGAAGAAACTGAGGAGAGACTATCCCTAAGCCTGAAGTGCTGCTTGGGGGATTGCCCTGCAGTGGTTTGCCTGACTGCCAAAGAAAGGAGAAAGGATCTTTTGCTTTGCTGTGACTTTCATCAACTTGTGAAGCATCTCCAAGGGCTTGGAAGAGAGCTTGCCCCCTGATCGAAGTCCCAGGACCATTGGACTTCACCCCCTTTGTGAATTGCTGCTGGGAACTCTGTTTCAGTGGCTACAGAGGTAGGGAGCTGTGACCCACTCTCACGACCGGCTCGGTGTCCTGAAGGCACCGCATCGAGCACCGCCCGCATCTTGCAATGCACGGCCTTGGTCTCACCGACTCTGTCTTGATGCCGTCAACGAGCCGTTGCCTGCACCAGACCTGTGAGCACCACACCTCGCAACGCCTCACTACACCGAATTGAACTGGGCCGACCGGCTCGGTCACTGCTGCTGAGTTCGAGTCCTGTGAACGCTCCGGAGTTGGGCACCACTCGCGCGTTTCGCGACGCACCGCCCGACTCACACCGCTGTCCGGACTGATCGACGCCAGCTCCCGAATCCGGCTCCGTCGCCGCACCGCAACCTGCCAGCACCGCATCGAAGCACTGTCTCGCCGTGCAACGCACGGCCTTGGTCTCACCGACTCCGTCCAGATGACGTCAACGAGCTGCTGCCTGCACCGCATCGAGGGACAACGAGTCCTGCACCGCTTCCATTTTGCATCGCGACCGCGACGTACAGCCATCTGGCTGGCACGCCCGTGCCTGCCGCTTCAAGTAAATGGTACTGTGACCGAGTCTGTCTACGCTTGTGTTGGCCCGTCTCGACGCGGTTAGCTGGATTTGTTAGACTCTGTTTGTTCTTGACATCGCCATAGCCGGAGGAGGCTACCCACTTGCACAGAACCTGGAATTAAGCCTTTTTGATAAGAACTAAGTATTCTTGACAGTATTGTGGATTATTTTTGTCGTTTATGGTCTTGTGATAAATCTATATAAAGTATACCTATTTTTATAAATATATAACCTGTGTGGTGTCCATTTGTAGTGTTGTCACTTGATTACTGTATGTGTTCACAAATGCTTTACACACTGCCTCTGAACTAAGCCTGTCTGCTCGTGCCAAGCTACCAAGAGGGTGAGCAGGGGTTATTTCAGGAGTGTACCTACTTTCCCTGACTAGACTCAAGGGTCCCTATTTGCACAAAGGTACCTACCTCTGCCAACTAGAGACCCCCAAATCTAACATTGGTGGTCAGCGGTGAGGATTCTGGACTTGCATTTGTGACTCACGTACAGTAATTGGTGAACACTACTTAATGAGTGCAGACCAAGAAGCAACCACATACTCTTTGATAGCATTCTTTTGGGGGATTTCCTATTTTTGCAACTGCCAAGTTTAATCACCATGGAGAAACCAGCATCAGTAGCCTCTGTTGAGTGTGATTGGGAAGAGGAGAGGCTAGAATGCTACACCCTCAAGCAGCTCAACAATTTCTGCAAAAAGTTTAAAGTGTCCATCACCGGGCTCTCCAAGAAGGAGGACCTCCAAAAGGCGCTGAGGGCCTGGGTCGAATCACGGAGTGCCCCTGTGGAGGGGGCAGAGAATGCAGAAGGGCAGCTGGAGGGGCTATTGGGTCTAGGGGCTGGAAGACCACCTTCCCCAGTAGGTAGCAGTGTTTCTGCCAGAGGTCTGTCTCCAGAAGTGTTAGAGGACAGGAAAGAGAGTAGGATGCACGAAATGGAGCTGACCAAGCTCAAGTTGAATGGGCAGTTAGAATTTGAAATGCAAACTAGGAAATTAGCCCTAGAAGAAAAGAAAATGCAGTTTGAACATGAGAAGGTTCTGAGGGAGTTAGAATTGAAGGCCAAAAGCTTAGAGATTACTCCCTCTGGTGGCAGTGTACCGCCTGTGCCTGTGCCTGTTGAAGCTAGGGTGTATATTCCCAAAGATGTGGTGAAGGAATTTTTTAAAAATGATGACTTTGGGCAGTGGTTCAAAGCCTATGAGGTAGCCATGTCTTCCCACCGGTCCCTGAGAAGGATTGGGGAGCGGGGTTGTGGGGGCGGTTCCTGAGTGAAGGGCGGGATACCTTGTTGGATTTGCCCTCTGAAGTCTATAATTCATACAGCCACATGAAGGAAGCATTAATGTCTAGATATGGTTTGACCCCTGAGCTTTATAGGCAGAGGTTCAGGAACTCTACAAAGATTGAAGGCAGTACCTGGGTTGAATATGTGACCTTTTTTTGCAGAGTCTTGGATGGTTGGGTAAAGGGTAGCAAAGCGACTGATTTTCAGGTGCTCTTTGATTTGATTGCATGGGAGCACTTGTCCAGTAATTGTTTTCCTGAGCTACGTCAGCACCTTATTGATAGTAAGCTGACTAACCCTAGGCAGCTTGCTGAGGAGGCAGACCGCTGGATGAGTACCCGGGTCCACAAGGATCACGTGGGAGACTCCGCCAAGGGTGGGCAGGGTCCCCAGCAGAAGATTGGGGGGACAAGGGTAAACAGAGGGAGTTCCATAAAGGGCCCCAAATTAGACCCCAAGGGAACCAAGGGAAAGGTTCCCAGCCTCCCCCTGAGAAGAAGCCAGTGACCCTGACAGGCCCCCCTGTTCACCAGGGACCACTGGTGTGTTACAAGTGTGGCGCCCCTGGCCACAAGGCAAATGATCCTCATTGCCCTTTGCATGGAAAACCAGCACCCACTGGTGCAGTCCCCCGGCAGTTGGCTAGTGTAGCCCTGGGGGAGGAGTTGGGTGCCCAAGGTGAGGGGTATCCCACAGTGTTTTCCCTTGTCTCATTAGGAGACTCTGAGATGGTCCCTAGAACCCAGCTGCCTGATAACACTAAAAAATACAGGCAGTGGGTGACCATCAATGGCCATAGGGTGGAGGCTCTGAGAGACACAGGAGCCAGTGTGACAGCTGTCAAGTGTCACCTGGTGTCTAAAGAGCAGGTTGTCCCCAATGCATTCTATCCAGTTGTTGCCGCTGACAACACAGGGAGTCACTGCAAGGTGGCTCAGGTTCCCTTTGAGTGGGGGGGTCTCGGGTACTCTTCAAGTAGCTGTGAGGCCAGCCATGCCTGTTGACTGTTTGTTAGGGAACGATTTAGAGAGCTCACCTTGGGCTAAGGTGGAGCGGAGTGCGCATTTAAAAATGTTCGGCTTGTCTGATTGGACATGTATGACTACCCGGTCAATGGCAGCTAATGGTGTTCAAGAGGACCTGGAGCCTGAGAGGGAGGCCCAGGTGCCTGCCGGAGAGAGAGGAGGCAGGGGGCACGGAAACCGGCCCCCGAAGTTCCCACGGTCCAGGAGGAGGCAGACCCTGAGGGGGATGCCCTGGAGCCTACAGGGGAACAGGTAGCTGAACTGGGGGATCTACCTGAGCTGACCCATTGGCAGCAAGAAGGAGGACCCTCCAGGGAAGAGTTCTGCGAGGAGCAGAACACATGCCCTTCTCTCGTGGGTCTGAGGCAGCAGGCCACAGACCAGGCAGCAGGTGATCAGTCTGGATCAAATTGGATTTACTGGGAGAATGGTCTCCTGTATTCAGAGCCTAACGTTGCTGAGCCTGGGTCAGCCTGTGTGCTAGTGGTACCCCAGCGCTTCAGAGCCTTCCTACTGGGGTTGTCTCATGATGTACCGTTAGCAGGACATCTGGGGCAGGACAAGACCTTTGAAAGGCTTGTCACCCATTTCTATTGGCCCCAGATGTGCAGGAGTGCCGCCACTCACTGCAGGACATGCCAGACTTGCCAGGCAAGTGGAAAGAGTGGGAGGAAGCAGAAGGCTCCTCTCCAGCCATTCCCTGTGGTCAGCACCCCCTTTGAACGGGTGGGTATTGACATTGTGGGGCCACTGGACCCCAAGACTGCCATGGGCAACAGGTTTATCCTGGTCTTGGTGGACCATGCCACCCGGTACCCTGAAGCCATCCCTCTGAGGACAGTGACGGCCCCCGTGGTGGGACGGGCACTGATGGGAATGTTCTCACGTGTGGGATTCCCTCAAGAGGTGGTGTCTGACAGAGGTACCAACTTCGTGTCCAAATACATGAAGTCCCTGTGGCAGGAGTGCGGTGTAACTTACAAGTTTACCACTCCTGACCACCCTCAAGGAAATGGGCTGGTTGAGAGATTCAACCGGACCCTCAAGGGCATGATTATGGGTCTGGAAGAACCCATGAGGCGTAAATGGGACGTCCTCTTACCTTGCATACCGGGAGGTGCCACAGAAGTCTCTAGGGTTCAGTCCCTTTGAGCTCCTCTATGGACACCCGGTGCGAGGACCTCTGAGTTTGGTCAAGGAAGGCTGGGAGCAATCTCCCAGGAAACCTCCCCAGGATGTATACAGTTACATGCTGGCCTTCAGGAACTAGACTAGGCGTTTCAGAGAACTTGCTGAGGCAAATATGGAAGCCAGCCAGGAGGAGATGAAACGGTGGTACGACCAGAATGCCACTCTGGTCCAGCTTCAGCCTGGTCAGAAAGTGTGGATCATGGCCCCTGTGGAGCCTTGTGCGCTCCAGGACAGGTGGATCGGCCCTTTCACGGTGGTGGAGCGCAAGAGTCCAGTTACCTACTTGGTGGACTTGCAGTCTCCCAGGAACCCCTTGCGGGTCCTGCATGTGAACCGCCTAAAGCCCCACTTGGAGAGGTCCCAAGTGGGCATGCTCTTAGCTACAGATGATGGGAAGGAGGAGGAGACCGAGCCTCTTCCTGACCTCCTGTCAGCCCGAGAGCAAGATGGATCAGTGGAGGGAGTAAACCTCTCTACCTCTCTCACACCTGAGCAGCAGGGTGACTGTCGTCAGCTGTTGGGATAGTTCCCTGACCTGTTCTCCCTGGTTCCCAGTGTCACTCATTGGTGCGTCCATGATATGGACACTGGGGACAGTCTTCCTGTGAAGCAGAAGGCTTACAGGGTGACTGACAGGGTCAGAGCCTGCATCAAAGAGGAGGTCTCCAAGATGTTTGCGCTAGGGGTGATTGAGTCCTCTAACAGCCCTTGGGCCAGCCCAGTGGTCTTGGTTCCAGTGGCTGCCGCACCTGGTGCCACACCAGAACTCCGGTTCTGTGTGGACTACAGGGGACTCAATTCTGTCATCAGGACTGACGCCCACCCCATCCCCAGAGCTGATGAGCTCATAGATCGGTTAGGGGCTGCGCTGTATCTCAGCATGTTTGACTTAACGTCTGGGTACTGGCAGATCGCCTTGACTGATGGGGCAAAAGAGAGGTCAGCATTCTCCACACCAGATGGGCACTACCAGTTCCGGGTGATGCCCTTTGGGATGAAGAATGCCCCTGCCACCTTTCAGAGGTTGGTCAACCAGGTGTTGGTTGGACTGGAGGATTTCAGTGCCGCCTACCTGGATGACATCGCAGTGTTCAGTGCCAGTTGGGAAGAACATCTGCACCACCTCTGGGAAGTGTTGATGGCGCTGCGGAGGGCAGGCCTCAAAATCAAGGCAAGTAAGTGCCAGATTCGTCAGGGTTCTGTGGTGTACTTGGGACACCAGGTTGGGAGCAGCCAGGTGGTGCCCCTCCAACCGAAAATTGATACCATTCTGGCTTGGGAGCCCCCCAAAACCCAGACAGAGGTGAGAGCCTTCCTAGGACTCACCGGGTATTACAGGAGATTCGTCAAGGGGTATGTCAGCATTGTTGCCCCCTTGACAGAGCTGACTTCCAAGAAGCAGCCCAGGAAAGTGATTTGGACTGACGCCTGTCAAAAAGCTTTTGACACCTTGAAGGCTGCTATGTGCACGGCGCTTGTGCTCCAGGCACCCAACTTCTCCAATGACTTCATTGATCAGACGGATGCTTCAGAGCATGGTGTAGGGGCTGTTCTATCACAGATCAATCAGGAGGGCCTAGACCAACCTGTAGCCTTCATCAGTAGGAGGTTGCTTCCCCGGGAACAGAGATGGAGTGCTATTGAGCGTGAGGCATTTGCTGTGGTCTGGGCACTGAAGAAGCTGAGACCATACCTGTTTGGGACTCACTTCCGGGTTCAGACAGACCACAGGCCCCTCAGATGGTTGATGCAGTTGAGGGGTGAGAATCCAAAGCTGATGAGGTGGTCCATTTCCCTACAGGGGGTGGATTTTACGGTGGAACACCGCCCGGGTACAGAACATGCGAATGCTGATGGTCTGTCCAGATTTTTCGGCCTTAGTGATGAGAACTCCCTAGGGGTAGGATAGTTCTCCCCACATTTCAGCTGGAGGGGACACGTGTTAGACCTGGCATCCTTGGCATGGGTCTCCCTTCCATTTTTCATAATGCCTCCACTGTTGTCGATATGTTTTTGCTAGACTAGATGCTCATGGGCACTTTGCCACTGCTAATCAGTGCCATAGTGCAAGTGCTACCTATTGTAAATTGTGATGTGAATTAGTGACTCCATGTTTGGCTTATTTGAACTACTGTCAGACCCTAGTACAGTGCACTGAGTGATCCCAGGGCTTGTAAATCAAATGCTGCTGGTGGGCTTGCAGCACTGGTTGTGACACCCACAGAAGTAGCTTGTAAAGGGTGTCTCAGGCCTGCCATTGCAGAGCCTGTGTGCAGTCTGTGACTGCCATGTCGACTTGGTAAGTGCACCCACCTACCAGTCCCCAAACCTTCCCTTTTCTTCATATCAGACACCCCTATGGTAGGCCTACGAGCAGGGTGCATTGTAAGGATAAGGTGGGACATGCCTGGTGTGTGTGGCATGTCCTAATAGTGAATTACAGCCATTTTCGTTTTTCACTATTGCAAGGCTACCTGTTCCCCATAGGCCAGAATGGGCAGTTTGATTATAATCTCTTATAATCCTAAACTGACTCAGGGAACTAGGTAGAAATTCGAGTTTAGTATGCCTGAACTCAGAATGATAAAATATATCTTTTAGTGAAGTTGGTTTTAACATTCTGTGTTAGAAAATACAACTTTTAGAAAGAGGGTATTTTCTTGAGTAACTATCCAGCCTGCCTCTGCCAGCTTGTGTATTGTGTGTCTGGTTTGTGCGTGGCAGGGGCTGGGGGTGGCCACAGGAGATAGGGTGAGGCAGCCCAGGGCTTAATTTGAGAGATCTGCATCCATAGTGGAGGGAGGAGTTGAATCTGGGTCTGAATAGGGCTGTGCCTGCCTGCCACAATGCTGGCTCCACCCCCTGCCGGGCGTTTGAGTACCCTGCCCCACATTCTGAAAGGAAAGAAGGAGTCATGTACACAGAGTGCTCCAAAGCTGCACAGAACTGGTTTAAGCTAGGCAAAGTCCTCTCTGCCTCCAGAGAACAAAGAGAATCAGGGTATAAGAGGGGGACCCAGACCCCAGGAAAGTTAGATCACTTTTGGGAACAAGAAAAAACCTTTGCTGAGGAGCGGAACCAAGAAGAAACTGAGGAGAGACTATCCCTAAGCCTGAAGTGCTGCTTGGGGGATTGCCCTGCAGTGGTTTGCCTGACTGCCAAAGAAAGGAGAAAGGAACTTTTGCTTTGCTGTGACTTTCATCAACTTGTGAAGCATCTCCAAGGGCTTGGAAGAGGGCTTGCCCCCTGATCGAAGTCCCAGGACCATTGGACTTCACCCCCTTTGTGAATTGCTGCTGGGAACTCTGTTTCAATGGCTACAGAGGTAGGGAGCTGTGACCGACTCACACGACCGGCTCGGTGTCCTGAAGGCACCGCATCGAGCACTGCCCGCATCTTGCAACGCACGGCCTTGGTCTCACCGACTCTGTCTCAACGCCGTCAACGAGCCATTGCCTGCACCGTAACATGTGAGCACCGCACCTCGCAACGCCTCGCTACACCGAATCGAACTGGTCCGACCGGCACGGTCACTGCTGATGAGTTCGAGTCCTGTGAACGCACCGGAGTTGGGCACTGCTCGCGCGCTACGCGACGCACCGCCCGACTCGCACCACTGTCCGGACTGATCGACGCCAGCTCCCGAATCCGGCTCCGTCGCCGCACCGCAACCTGCCAGCACCGCATCGAAGCACCGTCTCGCCATGCAACGCACGGCCTTGGTCTCACCGACTCCGTCCAGATGACGTCAACGAGCCGCTGCCGGCACCGCATCGAGGGACAACGCGTCCTGCACCGCTTCCATTTTGCATCACGACCGCGACGTACAGCCATCTGGCTCGCACGCCCGTGCCTGCCGCTTCATGTAAAAGGTACTGTGACCGAGTCTGTCTACACTTGTGTTGGCCCGTCTCGACGCGGTCAGCTGGATTTGTTAGACTCTGTTTGTTCTTGACATCGCCATAGCCGGAGGAGGCTACCGACTCGCACAGAACCTGGAATTAAGCCTTTTTGATAAGAACTAAGTATTCTTGACAGTATTGTGGATTATTTTTGTCGTTTATGGTCTTGTGATAAATCTATATAAAGTATACCTATTTTTATAAATATATAACCTGTGTGGTGTCCATTTGTAGTGTTGTCACTTGATTACTGTATGTGTTCACAAATGCTTTACACACTGCCTCTGAACTAAGCCTGTCTGCTCGTGCCAAGCTACCAAGAGGGTGAGCAGGGGTTATTTCAGGAGTGTACCTACTTTCCCTGACTAGACTCAAGGGTCCCTATTTGCACAAAGGTACCTATCTCTGCCAACTAGAGACCCCCAAATCTAACATTGGTGGTCAGCGGTGAGGATTCTGGACTTGCATTTGTGACTCACGTACAGTAATTGGTGAAAACTACTTAGTGAGTGCAGACCAAGACGCAACCACATACTCTTTGATAGCATTCTTTTGGGGGATTTCCTATTTTTGCAACTGCCAAGTTTAATCACCATGGAGAAACCAGCATCAGTAGCCTCTGTTGAGTGTGATTGGGAAGAGGAGAGACTAGAATGCTACACCCTCAAGCAGCTCAAGAATTTCTGCAAAAAGTTTAAAGTGTCCATCACCGGGCTCTCTAAGAAGGTGGACCTCCAAAAGGTGCTGAGGGCCTGGGTCGAATCACGGAGTGCCCCTGTGGAGGGGGCAGAGAATGCAGAAGGGCAGCTGGAGGGGCTATTGCGTCTAGGGGCTGGAAGACCACCTTCCCCAGTAGGTAGCAGTGTTTCTGCCAGAGGTCTGTCTCCAGAAGAGTTAGAGGACAAGAAAGAGAGTAGGATGCACGAAAAGGAGCTGACCAAGCTCAAGCTGAATGGGCAGTTAGAATTTGAAATGCAAACTAGGAAATTAGCCCTAGAAGAAAAGAAAATGCAGTTTGAACATGAGAAGGTTCTGAGGGAGTTAGAATTGAAGGCCAAAAGCTTAGAGATTACTCCCTCTGGTGGCAGTGTACCGCCTGTGCCTGTTGAAGCTAGGTTGTATATTCCCAAAGATGTGGTGAAGGAATTTTTTTAAAATGATGACATTGGGCAGTGGTTCAAAGCCTATGAGGTAGCCATGTCTTCCCACCGGGTCCCTGAGAAGGATTGGGGAGTGGGGTTGTGGGGGCGGTTCCTGAGTGAAGGGCGGGATACCTTGTTGGATTTGCCCTCTGAAGTCTATAATTCATACAGCCACATGAAGGAAGCATTAATGTCTAGATATGGTTTGACCCCTGAGCTTTATATGCAGAGGTTCAGGAAATGTACAAAGATTGAAGGCAGTACCTGGGTTGAATATGTGACCTTTTTTTGCAGAGTCTTGGATGATTGGGTAAAGGGTAGCAAAGCGACTGATTTTCAGGCGCTCTTTGATTTGATTGCATGGGAGCACTTGTCCAGTAATTGTTTTCCTGAGCTACGCCAGCACCTGATTGATAGTAAGCTGACTAACCCTAGGCAGCTTGCTGAGGAGGCGGATCGCTGGGTGAGTACCCGGGTCCACAAGGGTCACGTGGGAGACTCCGCCAAGGGTGGGCAGGGTCCCCAGCAGAAGAGTGGGGGGACAAGGGTAAACAGAGGGAGTTCCATAAAGGGCCCCAAAGTAGACCCCAAGGGAACCAAGGGAAAGGTTCCCAGCCTCCCCCTGAGAAGAAGCCCTGGGGGAGGAGTTCGGTGCCCAAGGTGAGGGGGATCCCACAGTGTTTTCCCTTGTCTCATTAGGAGACTCTGAGGTGGTCCCTAGGACCCAGCTGCCTGATAACACTAAAAAATACAGGCAGTGGGTGACCATCAATGGCCATAGGGTGGAGGCTCTGAGAGACATAGGAGCCAGTGTGACAGCTGTCAAGTGTCACCTGGTGTCTAAAGAGCAGGTTGTCCCCAATGCATTCTATCCAGTTGTTGCCGCTGACAACACAGGGAGTCACTGCAAGGTGGCTCAGGTTCCCTTTGAGTGGGGGGGGTCTCGGGTACTCTTCAAGTAGCTGTGAGGCCAGCCATGCCTGTTGACTGTTAGGGAACGATTTGGAGAGCTCACCTTGGGCTAAGGTGGAGCGGAGTGCGCATTTAGAAATGTTCGGCTTGTCTGATTGGGCATGTATGACCACCCGGTCAACGTCAGCTAAAGGTGTTCAAGAGGACCTGGAGCCTGAGAGGGAGGCCCAGGTGCCTGCTGGAGAGAGAGGAGGCAGGGGGCGCGGGAAACCGGCCCCCAAAGTTCCCACGGTCCAGGATGAGGTAGACCCTGAGGGGGATGCCCTGGAGCCTACAGGGGAACAGGTAGCTGAACTGGGGACCTACCAGAGCTGACCCATTGGCAGCAAGAAGGAGGACCCTCCAGGGAAGAGTTCTGCGAGGAGCAGAACACATGCCCTTCTCTCATGGGTCTGAGGCAACAGGCCACAGACCAGGCAGCAGGTGATCAGTCTGGATCACATTGGATTTACTGGGAGAATGGTCTCCTGTATTCAGAGCCTAACGTTGCTGAACCTGGGTCAGCCTGTGTGCTGGTGGTACCCCAGCGCTTCAGAGCCTTCCTACTGGGGTTGGCTCATGATGTACCGTTAGCAGGACATCTGGGGCAGGACAAGACCTTTGAAAGGCTTGTCACCCATTTCTATTGGCCCCAGATGCGCAGGAGTGGCGCCACTCACTACAGGCCATGCCAGACTTGCCAGGCAAGTGGAAAGAGTGGGAGGAAGCAGAAGGCTCCTCTCCAGCCATTCCCTGTGGTCAGCACCCCCTTTGAATGGGTGGGTATTGACATTGTGGGGCCACTGGACCCCAAGACAGCCATGGGCAATAGGTTTATCCTGGTCTTGGTGGACCATGCCACCCGGTACCCTGAAGCCATCCCTCTGAGGACAGTGACGGCCCCCGTGGTGGGACAGGCACTGATGGGAATTTTCTCAAGTGTGGGATTCCCTCAAGAGGTGGTGTCTGACAGAGGTACCAACTTCGTGTCCAAATACATGAAGTCCCTGTGGCAGGAGTGCGGTGTAACTTACAAGTTTACCACTCCTGACCACCCTCAAGGAAATGGGCTGGTTGAGAGATTCAACCGGACCCTCAAGGGCATGATTATGGGTCTGGAAGAACCCATGAGGCGTAAATGGGACATCCTCTTACCATGCCTGTTGTTTGAATACCGGGAGGTGCCACAGAAGTCTCTAGGGTTCAGCCCCTTTGAGCTCCTCTATGGACACCCGGTGCGAGGACCTCTGAGTTTGGTCAAGGAAGGCTGGGAGCAATCTCCCAGGAAACCTCCCCTGGATGTATACAGTTACATGCTGGCCTTCAGGAACCAGACTAGGCGTTTCAGAGAGCTTGCTGAGGCAAATATGGAAGCCAGCCAGGAGGAGATGAAGCGGTGGTACGACCAGAATGCCACTCTGGTCCAGCTTCAGCCTGGTCAGAAAGTGTGGGTCATGGCCCCTGTGGAGCCTTGTGCGCTCCAGGACAGGTGGATCGGCCCTTTCACGGTGGTGGAGCGCAAGAGTCCAGTTACCTACTTGGTGGACTTGCAGTCTCCCAGGAACCCCTTGCGGGTCCTGCATGTGAACCGCCTAAAGCCCCACTTGGAGAGGTCCCAAGTGGGCATGCTCTTAGCTACAGATGATGGGATGGAGGAGGAGACCGAGCCTCTTCCTGACCTCCTGTCAGCCCGAGAGCAAGATGGATCAGTGGAGGGAGTAAACCTCTCTACCTCTCTCACACCTGAGCAGCAGGGTGACTGTCGCTATGTAGGAGAGTAGGATCTGCCTCTTATGTTGCCCCCACTTTTTTCTGATGTTTACACTGGTTTCTGTCTATAGTCTGACTGGGTCCCTGCCAATCAGGGCCCCAGCCTCTCTGTTCTCTCTAAACGACTTGGAGTGCACTCTAGGTGCACTAGTGATTGGATACTGTGGTACCTTATGAGTCCCTAGTATATGGTACCTTAGGTACCAAGGGCATAGGTACTTCACAGGCCTACCAGGGGCTGCAGCATGTATTATGCCACCCCTGGGAAGCAGACTAAATCTGACACCACAGGCCTGCTACTGCAGCCTGGGTGAGGTGGTGCTAGCACTCCTCACTGAGATATAGGTTCCCTATACCTCTCCAGCACACACATATAAACCTATCAGTCACCCCTAAGGCAGGCCCTATCAATCCTGAAGGCAGGGTGCTTGGCTTCTATGTAAGGGGGTGCCTCTGCCTGAGCAGGGCCCCTCTGCAGCTCTCAGAGTCCATTCTCTGGTGCTGTTTGTGGATGCGGTTAAACCATATACTCTTAAGTGCATTATATCCTCGCGGTAAAATGCTAACTTTGGTATGGCTGCATCAAAACATGTCGTGTTTGGTGTCAAACATCTTGGAATACTACCCCCTGCCAGTCCTGGCGGCGGGGGTAGCATTCCACCCTTCTAGAGGGATAGACATGTACCTACTGTGGAAACGCGGTAGAATCCTGAAGAGCCCTGGCATCACAAAATGGATGCCACCAGTCACAGACACTGGGCTGCCCTCCTGCTGATGACCGAAACTCACAGTGGAGGAAGCCCAACAAAAGGTATCCTGTCACAGGGAGGTGTAACCACCTCCCAGACAGGGTTTAGTGTATTGGGGCTGGGTGGGTGCACTCTTAGAGTGCTTTGAAGTCCTGCACTGGGGGAGCAGAAGGCTCCTCTGTGCATATGCCAGTTCAAACCGGCTCAGGGGCTACCTGCCCCTGCTCTGGCGTGAAACTGGACAAAGGGAAGTGGGTGTAACCACCCACTCCCCTGACCCTCCCATAGGTGGGGTCTTAGAGCTAGTCCCTCCCTTCCTTGTTAGTATAAGGTAGGGAACCCTTGAACCTGAAGATTAGATATCCCTGGATGACGCTCTGAAGAAGAATCCTGGACCTTCGACGTTCCACTACCTTTGGAAGACTGAAGAATCTCCCTTGGAGTCAAGGAGTGTCTCCCTTGCTTGGCAGGCACCGAAAACTACAATGACAGTCGCAAACTATCCCGCTCCCACTGGAGTCCGAAGTCCCTACAGCCCCAGAAGTGGATTTCCTGACTTCTCAAAGGCCATCGTGAGTCCCCAGCGAAGCTGAGGCCAGTGGCCCCCAAGAGTGACGAGGAACCGCAATCCCGGTGTACCGTGCACTATTGTCAAGTGCAACCCCTTCACAACTTTCTAAGAACCTATGCTTTGGACCACGTTTGGTCCCAACCTCCAGCAGGAATCCCTCCGAAGATCAGAGGCCTACACCATCCGGAGTGACCGTGGGCCCTGTTGAAGGAATCCTCCCAAGGCGTCTTCTCGATCCCTTGCCAGCCGGCTCGTGGGTCCCCTGAGGACTTTTCTAAGAAACCAAAGGGCTCCCCTGGTTGCTCCAGGCCTACCCTGACTTACCCTCGCTGGGTGAGTCCCTCAGACCTTGCTGGTCTGCGCCATTGCCTTTTTCACACTTTCCACGAGACTTGCGGTTACCAAGGCCTGTTGGCTCCAATCGAGTTGCTGACACCACAGTAAGCTGCAGACATCGTGGGATACGCCGAATCCAGCTCCTGGTTGTCGTCGATACCTCCTGGACCTCGTGGCTGAAGAGTCAAGGCACACATGACCAACCTGAATCCTGTGACGACGGTGGGCATCCATCTTCCTTGCCCCGAGTCACTGCCAAGTGACTTTGAACACTGTCCCCTCTGCTTTAAGGTCTTCCTTCCTTTGAATCCAGGCTTG
Organism: Calotriton arnoldi; assembly: GCA_963921515.1. Lineage (NCBI taxonomy): Eukaryota > Metazoa > Chordata > Amphibia > Caudata > Salamandridae > Calotriton > Calotriton arnoldi. Next base: position 677,493 of record CAWUFW010006634.1, read on the forward strand.
GATTCCCCAGGACACTTCCTCGGACATCACAAGCAGCACGTCTTCTTTGTTCACCATTGAAAATGACGCCGCGACCCGACACCAAAGGACACCTATGCACCCGGCTTCCCTGGGTAAGGTATCTCCAGCACTACGGTGCTCCTGTGGGTGTGGGCCCTAGAACTACTTACCCTGTAAGTGACTTGCTTGTAGGTTCTCCCGAAGTATCCAAAAATCCTATTTTCCCCGTGCGAGTCTCGCACTGGCTCGTACAGGGTTCGCATCTGTGTTAGACACATCGCGTCCAACTCCCTTGTAAATCTACCAGTATCCGCGTCCTTCGACTCGTACTGACCAATCGGTGTGTTCGCCTCGAACACGCCAGGGGCCTGTAACATTGATAACTCAATCGCGTCCGCTTGCATAGACTCGTACAGGACTCGCACCAGTGTCTGAACACCGCGTCCGTCCCCTGTGGGTCTCCTACAACTATCTGGGTGGTTCTCTGGGGGTCCCTCGATTCCATGTGCTCTAGACCCCGGTCTAGCCAAGATAAGATTGTGATATTTACTGTGCTAACTTATTTTGATAACAAATGACTTGTACATATGTTCCTGACTTCTAATCTCATAAAGAGATTAGTAGAGAGTTGTTTAGTAATAAATACATATATATTTGATATATATACCTGTGTGGTGTCTTTTCATTTGGTGATTCAGGAGATTGTGTGGTAAAACAAGCTGCTTTACATTCCTTCAAGACTTAGCCTGAAGGCTGCTCTCCACAGCTACCACTAGGATAGCTTTCCATAAAGGTTGTCTTAAACCTATCTACCATAAGAGTCGAATTGTACTGGTGCAAGGTGTCCACTTTAATTAGTGAATAGCATATACCAGGCCAACTTCTCACATTGGTGGGCAGCGTGTGGGATTCCAGCTTGCTATTGTTTTACCAGAAAATCTCTATTTGAATTAATAACTGAAAACCACTATAGGTACTTAAGGTACATATAAAGTCAAGCTTAGTATCAATAAGTTCTACTGAACTTAGAGCTGTGTGCCAAGGGATAGCACACCCTTTCTACAGCTCAAGCTAGGATCAGTAGGCCACAAACTAGTGTAGGTAGTACAACACTGCACAACACTAGAATATCCTTAAAAGGTGGAGCCAGTGGGTCCACCCAGCTTCAGTATAAGGACATGGCTTTCCCTGACTTGAGAGCCATGTGTGTTGAAAGACACCTGAAGCTAGGACAGAGTCCCTCCACACTACACCTGATAGATCTGCTGACAACAGATGATCTTAGATTAGCTCTAGGAGCTAAGGGGTCTGAATCAGTGAGTGGGTCAATTACAGTGTCTGGGTCAGATGATGAAAATCAGAATGACCAGGACTCTGTGATTGAAGGGCCAGGATCCAAGGGGCCTGAAAAGGACAGAGGAATTCTCCCTAAGAGAACTGACAGAGTGGATGAGAGGCACAGGTCCCCTTCCAGGGAATCTGATCACTCTTATCACTCTGGCAGAGAATTTGTCCAGCAGAGGAACTCATACTTTCCCATAAGAGAGACCTCCTCTGAAAGAAGGTGCAAACTGCTACAGTATGAGGAAGCAAGAGTTACCCTTAGAACCAAGCAGTTGGCACTGGATAGAGAAGCCCTGGAGATCCAGAGAGCTTCTAGAAGAGAGGGGTTAGAACCCCTTGGTGGCAGCAACAGTGTCCCTAGAGGCAGAGAATATATTCCAGACCATAGGAACCTGAGCAAGGTTGTTCCTCCCTACCAGAGTGGGGATGATATCCACAAGTGGATAACTGCTATGGAGAGGGCCTGTAGAGTACAGCAGGTCCCCCAAAAGCAGTGGGCAGCAATCTTGTGGCTCTCCTTTTCAGATAAGGGTAGAGACAAGCTCCTCACTGTTAGAGAAGAGGATGCTGATGATTATGAAGTTCTGAAGAGTTCACTGATAGATGGGTTTGGCTTAACCACTGAGCAGTACAGGTTGAAGTTCAGAGACACCCAGAAGGCACAGATTCAGGACTGGACTGACTTTGTTGATTGTGCAACCAAGGCTCTGGAGGGTTGGCTGGTTGGCAGTAGGGTTACTGATTTCAAGGGATTGTATAATCTGATAATGAGAGAACAGATCCTTAATAATTGCCAGAACCAGTTGTTGCATCAATACCTGGTGGACTCAGATCTGACCTCTCCCCAAGAATTGTGAAAGAAGGCAGACAAATGGGTCAGAACCAGGGTAAGGCAGAAACCCCAGAACCAAGGGGGTGACACCAAGAAGCAATATCCTAAGGGCTCTGAGAAAGGTGGGGATAAGTCAAAAGACCAGAAGTCTTCACAAGGGCCCCAAAAATCTGCATCTGGTGGGGAGTCACAATCCAACAAGGGAAAAGGCCAAAAGAAGCCCTGGTGCAAATTCTGTAAACAGAAAGGGCACTGGACTTCTGATTGTAACAAGTCCAAAGACCAAACCACCACCACTCCTGCCCCTAAGGCAACTGTTCCCCCTAGCTCAGCTACTGGTGGAGGTGGTACTCAGAATAAGGGTGTAGTAGGGTTGACCCTGGGTTCTGAAGTGGACTCTGACCTAGTCAGAGTATCCACTCAGGCAATTGTGATTTGTGATGGGGACATTGACATGTCCTTCCTAGTAAGCCCCAGTAATCTGGGCAAATACAAACAGCAGTCTGTAATAAATGGCAAACAGGCTTTGGCATTTAGGGACACAGGTGCTAGTGTCACCATGGTGGCAGAGGATCTTGTGGACCCCGAACAGATCATCCTGGGCGAAATGTACCAGGTGACCAATGCAAGCAATGTCAGGACCAACCATAGTCTGGCGGTTGTGAATTTCTCCTGGGGATGGGTAACTGGCCTCAAGAAGGTTGTAGTCAGTGCAGACCTCCCTGTAGAATGTCTATTGGGCAATGATCTAGAGACTTCAGCCTGGTCTGAAGTAGAGTTATGGACTCATGCTGAGATGTTGGGCATTCCTGCAGAGGTATTTGCTGTGACCAGGTCACAAGCAAGAATGCATAACACTGAACCAGCTCTGGATCCTGGAACAATGGACCAGATGCTTCCCAAGAGGAGGAGCAGTAGGGTAAAGGCAGTGCCTTCCCTCTGTCTCAGATCACAGATTCACCTCCAGAGGGAGGTGAAGCAGATCCTGAAGAAGGAACTGCCCCAGAGGGACTTGAGCCTGATCAGGTTGAGTTCTTAGGGGCAGGGGCCCTTCCAGGGAAGATCTGAGTAAGGAGCAACAGTGCTGCCCCTCTCTTTAACCCCTCAGACAGCAGGCTGCTGCTGAGGCTGCTGGGAGTGCTAGTGGGTCCCATAAAGTTTATTGGGATGAGGGACTCCTATATTCTGAGGGTAGAGACCCAGCCCCTGGAGCCACCAGGAGGTTGGTAATACCTCAGAAGTTTAGGGGGTTCCTCTTGACCCTAGCACATGACATCCCTTTAGCAGGCCACTTGGGCCAAAACAAGACCTGGGACAGGCTTGTTCCACATTTTCATTGGCCACATATGTCAGAGGACACAAAGGAGTTTTGTCGCTCCTGTGTCACTTGCCAAGCAAGTAGTAAGGCAGGTGGCACAACAAAGGCCCCCCTGATACCACTACCTGTGGTGGGGGTACCCTTTGAAAGGGTAGGGATTGACAATGTTGGTCCCCTTGACCCTCAAACTGCATCCGGGCACAGATTTATCCTGGTGGTAGTGGATCATGCCACCAGGTACCCAGAGGCAATTCCCCTGAGGACCACCACAGCCCCTGTGGTGGCAAGAGCCCTCATTGGAGTTTTCTCCAGAGTGGGTTTCCCAAAGGAGGTCATATCTGACAGAGGCACAAACTTCATGTCAGGATATCTGAAAGCAATGTGGAAGGAGTGTGGTGTAACCTATAAGTTCACCACCCCCATCACCCACAATGCAATGGGTTAGTTGAACGTTTCAACAAAACCCTGAAGGGAATGATTAAGGGACTCCCAGAGAAGCTTAGGCGGAAATGGGACCTTCTTCTTCCTTGCCTGTTATTTGCATACAGAGAAGTTCCACAGAAGGGGGTTGGTTACATCCCATTTGAGCTTCTGTTTGGGCATCCTGTAAGAGGTCCATTGTGTTTGGTTAAAGAGGGCTGGGAATTACCTCTCAAACCCCCCAAACAAGATGTGATGGACTATGTACTTGGTCTCCGCTCCCGGATGGCCGAATACATGAAAAAGGCAACCAAAAACCTGGAGGCCAGCCAAGAATTGCAAAAAGCTTGGCATGACCAAAAGGCTGTGCTGACTGTGTACCAGCCAGGACAGAAAGTGTGGGTGTTGGAGCCTGTGGCCCCAGCAGCCCTCCAGGACAAGTGGAGTGGCCCCCATACCATAGTTGAACAGAAGGGAGAAGTCACCTATCTGGTGAATCTTGGAACTCCCAGGAGCCATCTGAGGGTGCTCCATGTCAACAGATTAAAACCATATGTTGACAGGGCTGACATGGGCTTGCTCATGGCAACTGATGAGGAACAGGAAGAAGAGAGTGACCCACTCCCTGACCTGCTCTCACAGAACCCTGATGATGGGTCAGTAGATGGTGTTGCTTTGGCAAGTAGCCTCACTGACCATCAGCAAACTGAGTGCAGACAAGTTCTGCAACAGTTCAGACATATGTTTAGCCTGACCCCTAGTCAGACTACCTGGTGCACCCATGAGGTGGACACTGCAGACAGTCTGCCTGTCAAGAGTAAAACCTACAGGCAACCTGACCATGTCAGGGACTGTATCAGGACTGAAGTCCAGAAAATGTTGGAGCTAGGTGTAATTGAGCCTTCAGATAGCCCTTGGGCTAGCCCAGTAGTCCTGGTACCCAAGCCTCATACCCAGGGTGGTAAGAAAGAAATGAGGTTTTGTGTAGACTACAGAGGCCTCAATGCAGTCACTAGGACTGATGCCTATCCCATACCAAGGGCAGATGAGCTGATTGATACTTTGGCCTCAGCCAAGTATCTAAGTACATTTGACCTAACAGCTGGCTACTGGCAGATCAGATTAGCTGATGATGCAAAAGCCAAAACAGCATTTTCGACCCCTGGTGGGCACTACCACTTTGTGGTGATGCCCTTTGGATTGAAAAATGCGCCTGCCACTTTTCAGAGGTTGGTGAATAAAGTTCTGGCAGGGATGGAAACTTATTGCTCATCTTATCTAGATGATATTGCTGTCTTTAGTTCCTCCTGGCAGGATCACCTGGTCCACCTCAGAAATGTTTTGGAGGCTCTGCAGAAAGCAGGCCTCACTATCAAGGCCACCAAGTGCCAGATAGGGCAGAGTCAGGTTGTGTACCTGGGCCACCTTGTGGGTGGAGGCCAGGTTCAACCTTTACAGAGCAAAATCCAAACCATAATGGAATGGGTTGCTCCCACCACCCAGACACAGGTGAGAGCCTTCTTAGGCCTGACTGGGTACTATAGGAGGTTTGTCAAGGGATATGGATCTATAGTAACCCCCTTGAATGATCTGACCTCAAAGAAAATGCCAAAAAAGGTTCAGTGGACAGCTAGCTGTCAAAAGGCATTTGAAGACCTAAAGCAGGCCATGTGCACTGCCCCCATCTTGCAGAGTCCAGACTACACCAAAAAGTTCATTGTCCAAACAGATGCTTCTGAGCTGGGTGTGGGAGCTGTACTGTCTCAACTGAATGATGAAGGTCAAGACCAGCCAGTAGCTTTCATTAGCAGAAGGCTGACCCCTAGAGAGCAACGTTGGTCAGCTATAGAGAGGGAGGCCTTTGCTGTGGTGTGGGCCCTGAAGAAGCTGAGGCCATACTTGTTTGGCACTCACTTCATAGTTCAGACTGACAACAAGCCCCTCCTATGGCTTAAACAGATGAAAGGAGAAAACCCAAAACTTTTGAGGTGGTCCATTTCCCTACAGGGGATGGACTATACAGTGGAACATAGACCTGGGACCCAACATGCCAATGCAGATGGACTCTCAAGGTATTTCCACTTTGAACACGAAGACTCAACTGGTCAAGGTTAGTTTAGTGTCCCTGCGCTTGGGGGGGTTGTGTAGGAGAGTAGGATCTGCCTCTTATGTTGCCCCCACTTTTTCTGATGTTTACACTGGTTTCTGGCTATAGTCTGGCTGGGTCCCTGCCAATTAGGGCCCCAGCCTCTCTGTTCTCTCTAAACGACTTGGAGTGCACTCTAGGTGCACTAGTGATTGGATACTGTGGTACCTTATGAGTCCCTAGTATATGGTACCTTAGGTACCAAGGGCATAGGTACTTCACAGGCCTACCAGGGGCTGCAGCATGTATTATGCCACCCCTGGGAAGCAGACTAAATCTGACACCACAGGCCTGCTACTGCAGCCTGGGTGAGGTGGTGCTAGCACTCCTCACTGAGATATAGGTTCCCTATACCTCTCCAGCACACACATATAAACCTATCAGTCACCCCTAAGGCAGGCCCTATCAATCCTGAGGGCAGGGTGCTTGGCTTCTATGTGAGGGGGTGCCTCTGCCTGAGCAGGGCCCCTCTGCACAGCTCTCAGAGTCCATTCTCTGGTACTGTTTGTGGATGCGGTTAAACCATATACTCTTAAGTGCATTATATCCTCGCGGTAAAATGCTAACTTCGGTATGGCTGCATCAAAACATGTCGTGTTTGGTGTCAAACATCTTGGAATACTACCCCCCCCCGCCAGTCCTGGCGGCGGGGGTAGCATTCCACCCTTCTAGAGGGATAGACATGTACCTACTGTGGAAACGCGGTAGAATCCTGAAGAGCCCTGGCATCACAAAATGGATGCCACCAGTCACAGACACTGGGCTGCCCTCCTGCTGATGACCGAAACTCGCAGTGGAGGAAGCCCAACAAAGGTATCCTGTCACAGGGAGGTGTAACCACCTCCCAGACAGGGTTTAGTGTATTGGGGCTGGGTGGGTGCACTCTTAGAGTGCTTTGAAGTCCTGCACTGGGGGAGCAGAAGGCTCCTCTGTGCATATGCCAGTTCAAACCGGCTCAGGGGCTACCTGCCCCTGCTCTGGCGCGAAACTGGACAAAGGGAAGTGGGTATAACCACCCACTCCCCTGACCCTCCCATAGGTGGGGTCTTAGAGCTAGTCGCTCCCTTCCTTGTTAGTATAAGGTAGGGAACCCTTGAACCTGAAGATTAGATATCCCTGGATGACGCTCTGAAGAAGAATCCTGGACCTTCAACGTTCCACTACCTTTGGAAGACAGAAGAATCTCCCTTGGAGTCAAGGAGTGACTCCCCTGCTTGGCAGGCACCGAAAACTACAACGACGGTCGCAAACTACGCCGCTCCCGCTAGAGTCCGAAGTCCCTGCAGCCCTAGAAGTAGATTTCCTGACTTCTCAAAGGCCATCGTGAGTCCCCAGCGAAGCTGAGGTCAGTGGCCCCCAAGAGTGTTGAGGAACCGCGATCCCGGGGTACAGTGCACTATTGTTGAGTGCAACCCCTTCACAACGTTCTAAGAACCTATGCTTTGGACCACATGTGGTCCCAACCTCCAGCAAGAACCCCTCCGAAGATCAGAGGCCTACACCGTCCCGAGTGACCGTGGGCCCCTGTTGAAGGAATCCTCCTGAGGCGTCTTCTCGATCCCTTGCCAGCCGGCTCGTGGGTCCCCTGAGGACTTTTCTAAGAAACCAAAGGGCTCCCCTGGTTGCTCCAGGCCTGCCCTGACTTACCCTCACTGGGTGAGTCCCTCAGACCTTGCTGGTCTGCGCCATTGCCTTTTCACACTTTCCACAAGACTTGCGGTTACCAAGGCCTGTTGGCTCCAATAGAGTTGCCGACACCACAGTAAGCTGCAGACATCGTGGGATACGCCGAATCCAGCTCCTGGTTGTCATCGACACCTCCTGGACTTCGTGGCTGAAGAGTCAAGGCACATGTGACCGACCTGAATCCTGCGACGACGGTGGGCATCCATCTTCCTTGCCCCGAGTCACTGCCAAGTGACTTTGAACACTGTCCCCTCTGATTTCAGGTCTTCCTTCCTTTGAATCCAGTCTTGGATTCCCCCGGACACTTCCTCGGACATCACAAGCAGCACGTCTTCTTTGTTCGCCATTGAAAACGACGCCGCGACCCAACACCAAAGGACACCTATGCACCCGGCTTCCCTGGGTGATGTAACTCCAGCCCTATGGTGCTCCTGTGGGTGTGGGCCCTAGAACTACTTACCCTGTAAGTGACTTGCTTGTAGGTTCTCCCGAAGTATCCAAAAACTCCTATTTTCCCCGTGCGATTCTCTCACTGGCTCGTACAGGGTTCGCGTCTGTGTTAGACACATCGCGTCCAACTCCCTTGTAAATCTACCAGTATCTGCGTCCTTCGACTCGTACTGACCGATCGGTGTGTTTGCCTCGAACACGCCAGGGGCCTGTAACATTGATAACTCAATCGTGTCCGCTTGCATAGACTCGTACAGGACTCGCACCAGTGTCTGAACACCGCGTCCGTCCCCTGTGGGTCTCCTACAACTACCTGGGTGGTTCTCTGGGGGTCCCTCGATTCCATGTGCTCTAGACCCCGGTCTAGCCAAGATAAGATTGTGATATTTACTGTGCTAACTTATTTTGATAACAAATGACTTGTACATATGTTCCTGACTTCTAATCTCATAAAGAGATTAGTAGAGAGTTGTTTAGTAATAAATACATATATATTTGATATATATACCTGTGTGGTGTCTTTTCATTTGGTGATTCAGGAGATTGTGTGGTAAAACAAGCTGCTTTACATTCCTTCAAGACTTAGCCTGAAGGCTGCTCTCCACAGCTACCACTAGGATAGCTTTCCATAAAGGTTGTCTTAAACCTATCCACCATAAGAGTCGAATTGTACTGATGCAAGGTGTCCACTTTAATTAGTGAACAGCATATACCAGGCCAACTTCTCACACACCAGCTGTTGGGACAGTTCCCTGACCTGTTCTCCCTGGTTCCCAGTGTCACTCATTGGTGCGTCCATGATATGGACACTGGGGACAGTCTTCCTGTGAAGCACAAGGCTTACAGGGTGACTGACAGGGTCAGAGCTTGCATCAAGGAGGAGGTTTCCAAAATGTTTGCGCTAGGGGTGATTGAGTCCTCTAACAGCCCTTGGGCCAGCCCAGTGGTCTTGGTTCCAAAGGCTGCCGCACCTGGTGCCACACCAGAACTCTGGTTCTGTGTGGACTACAGGGACTCAATTCCATCACCAGGACTGACGCCCACCCCATCCCCAGAGTTGATGAGCTCATAGATCGGTTAGGGGCTGGCGGTATCTCAGCACGTTTGACTTAACGTCTGGGTACTGGCAGATCGCCTTGACTGATGGGGCAAAAGAGAGGTCAGCATTCTCCACACCAGATGGGCACTACCAGTTCCGGGTGATGCCCTTTGGGATGAAGAATGCCCCTGCCACCTTTCAGAGGTTGGTCAACCAGGTGTTGGTTGGACTGGAGGATTTCAGTGCCGCCTACCTGGATGACATCGCAGTGTTCAGTGCCAGTTGGGAAGAACATCTGCACCACCTCTGGGAAGTGTTGATGGCGCTGCGGAGGGCAGGCCTCACAATCAAGGCAAGTAAGTGCCAGATTGGCAGGGTTCAGTGGTGTACTTGGGACACCAGGTTGGGAGCGGCCAGGTGGCACCCCTCCAACCGAAAATTGATACCATTCTGGCTTGGGAGCCCCCCAAAACCCAGACAGAGGTGAGAGCCTTCCTAGGACTCACCGGGTATTACAGGAGATTCGTCAAGGGGTATGGCAGCATTGTTGCCCCCTTGACAGAGCTGACTTCCAAGAAGCAGCCCAGGAAAGTGATTTGGACTGACGCCTGTCAAAAAGCTTTTGACACATTGAAGGCTGCCATGTGCACGGCGCCTGTGATCCAGGCACCCAACTTCTCCAATGAGTTCATTGTTCAGACGGACGCTTTAGAGCATGGTGTAGGGGCTGTTCTATCACAGATCAATCAGGAGGGCATAGACCAACCTGTAGCCTTCATCAGTAGGAGGTTGCTTCCCCGGGAACAGAGATGGAGTGCTATTGAGCGTGAGGCATTTGCTGTGGTCTGGGCACTGAAGACGCTGAGACCATACCTGTTTGGGACTCACTTCCGGGTTCAGACAGACCACAGGCCCCTCAGATGGTTGATGCAGATGAGGGGTGAGAATCCAAAGCTGTTGAGGTGGTTCATTTCCCAACAGGGGATGGACTTTACGGTGGAACACCGCCCTGGTACAGAACACGCCAATGCTGATGGTCTGTCCAGATTTTTCCGCCTTAGTGATGAGAACTGCCTAGGGGTGGGATAGTTCTCCCCACATTTCAGCTGGAGGGGACACGTGTTAGACCTGGCATCCTTGGCATGGGTCTCCCTTTCATTTTATTCATAATGCCTCCACTGTTGTCGATATGTTTTTGCTGGACTAGATGCTCATGGGCACTTTGCCACTGCTAATCAGTGCCAAAGTGCAAGTGCTCCCTATTGTAAATTGTGATGTGAATTAGTGACTCCATGTTTGGCTTATTTGAATTACTGTCAGACCCTAGTACAGTGCACTGAGTGTGCCCAGGGCTTGTAAATCAAATGCTGCTGGTGGGCTTGCAGCACTGGTTGTGCCACCCACAGAAGTAGCTTGTAAAGGGTGTCTCAGGCCTGCCATTGAAGAGCCTGTGTGCAGTCTGTGACTGCCATGTCGATTTGGTAAGTGCACCCACCTACCAGTCCCCAAACCTTCCCTTTTCTTTATATCAGACACCCCTATGGTAGGCCTACGAGCAGGGTGCATTGTAAGGATAAGGTGGGACATGCCTGGTTTGTGTGGCATGTCCTAATAGTGAATTACAGCCATTTTCATTTTTCACTATTGCAAGGCTACCTGTTCCCCATCGGCCAGAATGGGCAGTTTGATTATAACCTCTTATAATCCTAAACTGACTCAGGGAACTAGGTAGAAATTCGAGTTTAGTATGCCTGAACTCAGAATGATAAAATATATCTTTTAGTGAAGTTGGTTTTAACATTCTGTGTTAGAAAATACCACTTTTAGAAAGAGGGTATTTTCTTGCCTAACTATCCAGCCTGCCTCTGCCAGCTTGTGTATTGTGTGTCTGGTTTGTGCGTGGCAGGGGCTGGGGGTGGCCACAGGAGATAGGGTGAGGCAGCCCAGGGCTTAATTTGAGAGATCTGCATCCATAGTGGAGGGAGGAGTTGAATCTGGGTCTGAATAGGGCTGTGCCTGCCTGCCACAATGCTGGCTCCACCCCCTGCCGGGCGTCTGAGTACCCTGCCCCACATTCTGAAAGGAAAGAAGTAGTCATGTACACAGAGTGCTCCAAAGCTGCACAGAACTGGTTTAAGCTAGGCAAAGTCCTCTCTGCCTCCAGAGAACAAAGAGAATCAGGGTATAAGAGGGGGACCCAGACCCCAGGAAAGTTAGATCACTTTTGGGAACAAGAAGAAAACTTTGCTGAGGAGCGGAACCAAGAAGAAACTGAGGAGAGACTATCCCTAAGCCTGAAGTGCTGCTTGGGGGATTGCCCTGCAGTGGTTTGCCTGACTGCCAAAGAAAGGAGAAAGGATCTTTTGCTTTGCTGTGACTTTCATCAACTTGTGAAGCATCTCCAAGGGCTTGGAAGAGAGCTATCCCCCTGATCGAAGTCCCAGGACCATTGGACTTCACCCCCTTTGTGAATTGCTGCTGGGAACTCTGTTTCAGTGGCTACTGAGGTAGGGAGCTGTGACCGACTCTCACGACCGGCTCGGTGTCCTGAAGGCACCGCATCGAACACCGCCCGCATCTTGCAACGCACGGCCTTCGTCTCACCGACTCTGTCCCGACGCCATCAACGAGCCGTTGCCTGCACCGTAACCTGTGAGCACCGCACGTCGCAACGCCTCGCTACACCGAATCGAACTGGTCTGACCGGCACGGTCACTGCTGCTGAGTTCGAGTCCTGGAGGTCTGTCTCCAGAAGAGTTAGAGGACAGGAAAGAGAGTAGGTTGCATGAAATGGAGCTGACCAAGCTCAAGCTGAATGGGCAGTTAGAATTTGAAATGCAAACTAGGAAATTAGCCCTAGAAGAAAAGAAAGTGCAGTTTGAACATGAGAAGGTTCTGATGGAGTTAGAATTGAAGGCCAAAAGCTTAGAGATTACTCCCTCTGGTGGCAGTTTACCGCCTGTGCCTGTTTAAGCTAGGGTGTATATTCCCAAAGATGTGGTGAAGGAATTTTTTTAAAATGATGACATTGGGCAGTGGTTCAAAGCCTATGAGGTAGCCATGTCTTCCCACCGGTCCCTGAGAAGGATTGGGGAGCGGGGTTGTGGGGGCGGTTCCTGAGTGAAGGGCAGGATACCTTGTTGGATTTGCCCTCTGAAGTCTATAATTCATACAGCCACATGAAGGAAGCATTAATGTCTAGATATGGTTTGACCCCTGAGCTTTATAGGCAGAGGTTCAGGAACTGTACAAAGATTGAAGGCAGTACCTAGGTTGAATATGTGACCTTTTTTGCAGAGTCTTGGATGGTTGGGTAAAGGGTAGCAAAGCGACTGATTTTCAGGCGCTCTTTGATTTGATTGCATGGGAGCACTTGTCCAGTAATTGTTTTCCTGAGCTACGCCAGCACCTGATTGATAGTAATCTGACTAACCCTAGGCAGCTTGCTGAGGAGGCGGACCGCTGGGTGAGTACCCGGGTCCACAAGGGTCACGTGGGAAACTCTGCCAAGGGTGGGCAGGGTCCCCAGCAGAAGAGTGGGGGGACAAGGGTAAACAGAGGGAGTTCCATAAAGGGCCCCAAAGTAGACCCCAAGGGAAAGGTTCCCAGTCTCCTCCTGAGAAGAAGCCAGTGGCCCTGACAGGCCCCCCTGTTCACCAGGGACTACTGGTGTGTTACAATTGTGGCGCCCCTGGCCACAAGGTAAACGATCCTCGTTGCCCTTTGCATGGAAAACCAGCACCCACTGGTACAGTCCCCCGGCAGTTGGTTAGTGTAGCCCTGGGGGAGGAGTTGGGTGCCCAAGGTGGGGGGATCCCACAGTGTTTTCCCTTGTCTCATTAGGAGACTCTGAGATGGTCCCTAGGACCCAGCTGCCTGATAACACTAAAAAATACAGGCAGTGGGTGACCATCAATGGCCATAGGGTGAAGGCTCTGAGAGACACAGGAGCCAGTGTGACAGCTGTCAAGTGTCACCTGGTGTCTAAAGAGAAGGTTGTCCCAAATGCATTCTATCCAGTTGTTGCCACTGACAACACAGAGAGTCACTGCAAGGTGGCTCAGGTTCCCTCTGAGTGGGGGGGGTCTCGGGTTCTCTTCAAGTAGCTGTGAGGTCAGCCATGCATGTTGACTGTTTGTTAGGGAACGATTTGGAGAGCTCACCTTGGGCTAAGGTGGAGCGGAGTGCAAATTTAGAAATGTTCGGCTTGTCTGATTGGGCATGTATGACCACCCGGTCAATGGCAGCTAAAGGTGTTCAAGAGGACCTGGAGGCTGAGAGGGAGGCCCAGGTGCCTGCCGGAGAGAGAGGAAGCAGGGGGTGCGGGAAACCGGCCCCCGAAGTTCCCACGGTCCAGGAGGAGGCAGACCCTGAGGGGGATGGCCTGGAGCCTACAGGGGAACAGGTAGCCGAACTGGGGGACCTACCTGAGCTGACCCATTGGCAGCAAGAAGGAGGACCCTCCAGGGAAGAGTTCTGCGAGGAGCAGAACACATGCCCTTCTCTCGTGGGTCTGAGGCAACAGGCCACAGACCAGGCAGCAGGTGATCAGTCTGGATCACATTGGATTTACTGGGAGAATGGTCTCCTGTATTCAGAGCCTAACGTTGCTGAGCCTGGGTCAGCCTGTGTGCTGGTGGTACCCCAGCACTTCAGAGCCTTCCTACTGGGGTTGGCTCATGATGTACCGTTAGAAGGACATCTGGGGCAGGACAAGAACTTTGAAAGGCTTGAAACCCATTTCTATTGGCCCCAGATGCGCAGGAGTGCCGCCACTCACTGCAGGACATGCCAGACTTGCCAGGCAAGTGGAAAGAGTGGGAGGAAGCAGAAGGCTCCTCTCCAGCCATTCCCTGTGGTCAGCACCCCCTTTGAAAGGGTGGGTATTGACATTGTGGGGCCACTTGACCCCAAGACAGCCATGGGCAACAGGTTTATCCTGGTCTTGGTGGACCATGCCACCCGGTACCCTGAAGCCATCCCTCTGAGGACAGTGACGGCCCCTGTGGTGGGACGGGCACTGATGGGAATTTTCTCACGTGTGGGATTCCCTCAAGAGGTGGTGTCGGACAGAGGTACCAACTTCGTGTCCAAATACATGAAGTCCTTGTGGCAGGAGTGCAGTGTAACTTACAAGTTTACCACTCCTGACCACCCTCAAGGAAATGGGCTGGTTGAGAGATTCAACCGGACCCTCAAGGGCATGATTATGGGTCTGGAAGAACCCATGAGGCGTAAATGGGACGTTCTCTTACCTTGCCTGTTGTTTGCATACCGGGAGGTGCCACAGAAGTCTCTAGGGTTCAGCCCCTTTGAGCTCCTCTATGGACACCCGGTGCGAGGACCTCTGAGTTTGGTCAAGGAAGGCTGGGAGCAATCTCCCAGGAAACCTCCCCAGGATGTATACAGTTACATGCTGGCCTTCAGGAACCAGACTAGGCGTTTCAGAGAGATTGCTGAGGCAAATTTGGAAGCCAGCCAGGAGGAGATGAAGCGGTGGTACGACCAGAATGCCACTCTGGTCGAGCTTCAGCCTGGTCAGAAAGTGTGGGTAATGGCCCCTGTGGAGCCTTGTGCGCTCCAGGACAGGTGGATCGGCCCTTTCACGGTGGTGGAGCACAAGAGTCCAGTTACCTACTTGGTGGACTTGCAGTCTCCCAGGAACACCTTGCGGGTCCTGCATGTGAACCGCCTAAAGCCGCACATGGAGAGGTCCCAAGTGGGCATGCTCTTAGCTACAGATGATGGGATGGAGGAGGAGACCGAGCCTCTTCCTGACCTCCAGTCATCCCCAGAGCAAGATGGATCAGTGGAGGGAGTAAACCTCTCTACCTCTCTCACACCTGAGCAGCAGGGTGACTGTCGCCAGCTGTTGGGACAGTTCCCTGACCTGCTCTCCCTGGTTCCCAGTGTCACTCATTGGTGCATCCATGATATGGACACTGGGGACAGTCTTCCTGTGAAGCACAAGGCTTACAGGGTGACTGACAGGGTCAGAGCCTGCATCAAGGAGGAGGTCTCCAAGATGTTTGCGCTAGAGGTGATTGAGTCCTCTAACAGCCCTTGGGCCAGCCCAGTGGTCTTGGTTCCAAAGGCTGCCGCACCTGGTGCCACACCAGAACTCCGGTTCTGTGTGGACTACAGGGGACTCAATTCCATCACCAGGACTGACGCCCACCCCATCCCCAGAGTTAATGAGCTCATAGATCGGTTAGGGGCTGGCGGTATCTCAGCACGTTTGACTTAACGTCTGGGTACTGGCAGATCGCCTTGACTGATGGGGCAAAAGAGAGGTCAGCATTCTCCACACCAGATGGGCACTACCAGTTCCGGGTGATGCCCTTTGGGATGAAGAATGCCCCTGCCACCTTTCAGAGGTTGGTCAACCAGGTGTTGGTTGGACTGGAGAATTTCAGTGCCGCCTACCTGGATGACATCGCAGTGTTCAGTGCCAGTTGGGAAGAACATCTGCACCACCTCTGGGAAGTGTTGATGGCGCTGCGGAGGGCAGGACTCACAATCAAGGCAAGTAAGTGCCAGATTGGGCAGGGTTCTGTGGTGTACCTCGGACACCAGGTTGGGAGCGGCCAGTTGGCGCCCCTCCAATCGAAAATTGATACCATTCTGGCTTGGGAGCCCCCCAAAACCCAGACAGAGGTGAGAGCCTTCCTAGGACTTACCGGGTATTACAGGAGATTCGTCAAGGGGTATGGCAGCATTGTTGCCCCCTTGACAGAGCTGACTTCCAAGAAGCAGCCCAGGAAAGTGATTTGGACTGACGCCTGTCAAAAAGCTTTTGACACATTGAAGGCTGCCATTTGCACGGCGCCTGTGCTCCAGGCACCCAACTTCTCCAATGAGTTCATTTTTCAGACGGACGCTTTAGAGCATGGTGTAGGGGCTGTTCTATCACAGATCAATCAGGAGGGCCTAGACCAACCTGTAGCCTTCATCAGTAGGAGGTTGCTTCCCCGGGAACAGAGATGGAGTGCTATTGAGCGTGAGGCATTTGCTGTGGTCTGGGCACTGAAGAAGCTGAGACCATACCTGTTTGGGACTCACTTCCGGGTTCAGACAGACCACAGGCCCCTCAGATGGTTGATGCAGATGAGGGGTGAGAATCCAAAGCTGTTGAGGTGGTTCATTTCCCTACAGGGGATGGACTTTACGGTGGAAAACCACCCTGGTACAGGACACGCCAATGCTGATGGTCTGTCTAGATTTTTCCGCCTTAGTGATGAGAACTCCCTAGGGGTAGGATAGTTCTCCCCATATTTCAGCTGGAGGGGACACGTGTTAGACCTGGCATCCCTGGCATGGGTCTCCCTTCCATTTTTTCATAATGCTTCCACTGTTGTCGATATGTTTTTGCTGGACTAGATGCTCATGGGCACTTTGCCACTGCTAATCAGTGCCAAAGTGCAAGTGCTCCCTATTGTAAATTGTGATGTGAATTAGTGACTCCATGTTTGGCTTATTTGAATTACTGTCAGACCCTAGTACAGTGCGCTGAGTGTGCCCAGGGCTTGTAAATCAAATTCTGCTGGTGGCCTTGCAGCACTGGTTGTGCCACCCACAGAAGTAGCTTGTAAAGGGTGTCTCAGGCCTGCCATTGCAGAGCCTGTGTGCAGTCTGTGACTGCCATGTCGACTTGGTAAGTGCACCCACCTACCAGTCCCCAAACCTTCCCTTTTCTTCATATCAGACACCCCTATGGTAGGCCTACGGGCAGGGTGCATTGTAAGGATAAGGTGGGACATGCCTGGTGTGTGTGGCATGTCCTAATAGTGAATTACAGCCATTTTCGTTTTTCACTATTGCAAGACTACCTGTTCCCCATAGGCCAGAATGGGCAGTTTGATTATAACCTCTTATAATCCTAAACTGACTCAGGGAACTAGGTAGAAATTCGAGTTTAGTATGCCTGAACTCAGAATGATAAAATACATCTTTTAGTGAAGTTGGTTTTAACATTCTGTGTTAGAAAATACCACTTTTAGAAAGAGGTTATTTTCTTGCCTAACTATCCAGCCTGCTTCTGCCAGCTTGTGTATTGTGTGTCTGGTTTGTGCGTGACAGGGGCTGGGGGTGGCCACAGGAGACAGGGTGAGGCAGCCCAGGGCTTAATTTGAGAGATCTGCATCCAGAGTGGAGGGAGGAGTTGAATCTGGGTCTGAATAGGGCTGTGCCTGCCTGCCACAATGCTGGCTCCACCCCCTGCCGGGCGTCTGAGTACCCTGCCCCACATTCTGAAAGGAAAGAAGGAGTCATGTACACAGAGTGCTCCAAAGCTGCACAGAACTGGTTTAAGCTAGGCAAAGTCCTCTCTGCCTCCAGAGAACAAAGAGAATCAGGGTATAAGAGGGGGACCCAGACCCCAGGAAAGTTAGCTCACTTTTGGGAACAAGAAGAAACCTTTGCTGAGGAGCGGAACCAAGAAGAAACTGAGGCGAGACTATCCCTAAGCCTGAAGTGCTGCTTGGGGGAATGCCCTGCAGTGGTTTGCCTGACTGCCAAAGAAAGGAGAAAGGAACTTTTGTTTTGCTGTGACTTTCATCAACTTGTGAAGCATCTCCAAGGGCTTGGAAGAGAGCTTGCCCCCTGATCGAAGTCCCAGGACCATTGGACTTCACCCCCTTTGTGAATTGCTGCTGGGAACTCTGTTTCAGTGGCTCCAGAGGTAGGGAGCTGTGACCGACTCTCACGACAGGCTCGGTGTCCTGAAGGCACCGCATCGAGCACCGCCCGCATCTTGCATCGCACAGCCTTGGTCTCACCGACTCTGTCTCGACGCCGTCAACGAGCCGTTGCCTGCACCGTAACCTGTGAGCACCGAACCTCGCAACGCCTCGCTACACCGAATCGAACTGGTCCGACCGGCACGGTCACTGCTGATGAGTTTGAGCCCTGTGAACGCACCGGAGTTGGGCACAGCTCGCGCGCTTCGCGACGCACCGCCCGACTCGCACCACTGTCCGGACTGATCGACGCCAGCTCCCGAATCCGGCTTTGTTGCCGCACCGCAACCTGCCAGCACTGCATCGAAGCACCGTCTCGCCATGCAACGCACGGCCTTGGTCTCTCCGACTCCGTCCAGATGATGTCAACGAGCCGCTGCCTGCACCGCATCGAGGGACAACGCGTCCTGCACCGCTTTCATTTTGCATCGCGACCGCAACGTACAGCCATCTGGCTCGCACACCCGTGCCTGCCGCTTCATGTAAAAGGTACAGTGACCGAGTCTGTCTACGCTTGTGTTGGCCCGTCTCGACGCGGTCAGCTGGATTTGTTAGACTCTGTTTGTTCTTGACATCGCCATAGCCGGAGGAGGCTACCGACTCGCACAGAATGTGGAATTAAGCCTTTTTGATAAGAACTAAGTATTCTTGACAGTATTGTGGATTATTTTTGTCGTTTATGGTCTTGTGATAAATCTATATAAAGTATACCTATTTTTATAAATATATAACCTGTGTGGTGTCCATTTGTAGTGTTGTCACTTGATTACTGTATGTGTTCACAAATGCTTTACACACTGCCTCTGAACTAAGCCTGTCTGCTCGTGCCAAGCTACCAAGAGGGTCAGCAGGGGTTATTTCAGGAGTGTACCTACTTTCCCTGACTAGACTCAAGGGTCCCTATTTGCACAAAGGTACCTACCTCTGCCAACTAGAGACCCCCAAATCTAACATTTTTGGTCAGCGGTGAGGATTCTGGACTTGCATTTGTGACTCACGTACAGTAATTGGTGAACACTACTTAGTGAGTGCAGACCAAGACGCAACCACATACTCTTTGATAGCATTCTTTTGGGGGATTTCCTATTTTTGCAACAGCCAAGTTTAATCACCATGGAGAAACCAGCATCAGTAGCCTCTGTTGAGTGTGATTGGGAAGAGGAGAGGCTAGAATGCTACACCCTCAAGCAGCTCAAGAATTTCTGCAAAAAGTTTAAAGTGTCCATCACCGGGCTCTCTAAGAAGGAGGACATCCAAAAGGCACTGAGGGCCTGGGTCGAATCACGAAGTGCCCCTGTGGAGGGGGCAGAGAATGCAGAAGGGCAGCTGGAGGGGCTATTGGGTCTAGGGGCTGGAAGACCACCTTCCCCAGTAGGTAGCAGTGTTTCTGCCAGAGGTCTGTCTCCAGAAGAGTTAGAGGACAGGAAAGAGAGTAGGATGCACGAAATGGAGCTGACCAAGCTCAAGCTGAATGGGCAGTTAGAATTTGAAATGCAAACTAGGAAATTAGCCCTAGAAGAAAAGAAAATGCAGTTTGAACATGAGAAGGTTCTGAGGGAGTTAGAATTGAAGGCCAAAAGCTTAGAGATTACTCCCTCTGGTGGCAGTGTACCACCTGTGCCTGTTGAAGCTAGGGTGTATATTCCCAAAGATGTGGTGAAGGAATTTTTTAAAAATGATGACATTGGGCAGTGGTTCAAAGCCTATGAGGTAGCCATGTCTTCCTACCAGGTCCCTGAGAAGGATTGGGGAGCGGGGTTGTGGGGGCGGTTCCTGAGTGAAGGGCGGGATACCTTGTTGGATTTGCCCTCTGAAGTCTTTAATTCATACAGCCACATGAAGGAAGCATTAATGTCTAGATATGGTTTGACCCCTGAGCTTTATAGGCAGAGGTTTAGGAACTGTACAAAGATTGAAGGCAGTACCTGGGTTGAATATGTGACCTTTTTTTGCAGAGTCTTGGATGGTTGGGTAAAGGGTAGCAAACGACTGATTTTCAGGCGCTCTTTGATTTCATTGCATGGGAGCACTTGTCCAGTAATTGTTTTCCTGAGCTACGCCAGCACCTGATTGTTAGTAAGCTGACTAACCCTAGGCAGCTTGCTGAGGAGGCGGATCGCTGGGTGAGTACCCGGGTCCACAAGGGTCACGTGGGAGACTCCGCCAAGGGTGGGCAGGGTCCCCAGCAGAAGAGTGGGGGGACAAGGGTAAACAGAGGGAGTTCCATTAAGGGCCCCAAAGTAGACCCCAAGGGAACAAAGGGAAAGGTTCCAAGCCTCTTCCTGAGAAGAAGCCAGTGGCCCTGACAGGCCCCCCTGTTCACCAGGGACCACTGGCGTGTTACAAGTGTGGCGACCCTGGCCACAAGGCAAACGATCCTCGTTGCCCTTTGCATGGAAAACCAGCACCCACTGGTGCAGTCCCCCGGCAGTTGGCTAGTGTAGCCCTGGGGGAGGAGTTGGGTGCCCAAGGTGGGGGGATCCCACAGTGTTTTCCCTTGTCTCATTAGGAGACTCTGAGATGGTCCCTAGGACCCAGCTGCCTCATAACACTAAAAAATACAGGCAGTGGGTGACCATCAATGGCCATAGGGTGGAGGCTCTGAGGGATACAGGAGCCAGTGTGACAGCTGTCAAGTGTCACCTGGTGTCTAAAGAGCAGGTTGACCCCAATGCCTTCTATCCAGTTGTTGCCGCTGACAACACAGAGAGTCACTGCAAGGTGGCTCAGGTTCCCTTTGAGTGGGGGGGTCTCGGATACTCTTCAAGTAGCTGTGAGGCCAGCCATGCCTGTTGACTGTTTGTTAGGGAACGATTTGGAGAGCTCACCTTGGGCTAAGGTGGAGCGGAGTGCGCATTTATAAATGTTCGGCTTGTCTGATTGGGCATGTATGACCACCCGGTCAATGGCAGCTAAAGGTGTTCAAGAGGACCTGGAGCCTGAGAGGGAGGCCCAGGTGCCTGCCGGAGAGAGAGGAGGCAGGGGGTGCGGGAAACCGTCCCCTAAAGTTCCCACGGTCAAGGAGGAGGCAGACCCTGAGGGGGATGCCCTGGAGCCTACAGGGGAACAGGTAGCTGAACTGGGGAACCTACCTGAGCTGACCCATTGGCAGCAAGAAGGAGGACCCTCCAGGGAAGAGTTCTGCGAGGAGCAGAACACATGCCCTTCTCTCATGGGTCTGAGGCAACAGGCCACAGACCAGGCAGCAGGTGATCAGTCTGGATCATATTGGATTTACTGGGAGAATGGTCTCCTGTATTCAGAGCCTAACTTTGCTGAGCCTGGGTCAGCCTGTGTGCTGGTGGTACCCCAGCGCTTCAGAGCCTTCCTACTGGGGTTGGCTCATGATGTACCGTTAGCAGGACATCTGGGGCAGGACAAGACCTTTGAAAGGCTTGTCACCCATTTCTATTGGCCCCAGATGCGCAGGAGTGCCGCCACTCACTGCAGGACATGCCAGACTTGCCAGGCAAGTGGAAAGAGTGGGAGGAAGCAGAAGGCTCCTCTCCAGCCATTCCCTGTGGTCAGCACCCCTTTGAACGGGTGGGTATTGACATTGTGGGGCCACTGGACCCCAAGACAGCCATGGGTAATAGGTTTATCCTGGTCTTGGTGGACCATGCCACCCGGTACCCTGAAGCCATCCCTCTGAGGACAGTGATGGCCCCCGTGGTGGGACGGGCACTGATGGGAATTTTCTCACGTGTGGGATTCCCTCAAGAGGTGGTGTCTGACAGAGGTACCAACTTCGTGTCCAAATACATGTAGTCCCTGTGGCAGGAGTGCGGTGTAACTTACAAGTTTACCACTCCTGACCACCCTCAAGGAAATGGGCTGGTTGAGAGATTCAACCGGACCCTCAAGGGCATGATTATGGGTCTGGAAGAACCCATGAGGCGTAAATGGGATGTCCTCTTACCTTGCCTGTTGTTTGCATACCCGGAGGTGCCACAGAAGTCTCTAGGGTTAAGCCCCTTTGAGCTCCTCTATGGACACCCGGTGCAAGGACCTCTGAGTTTGGTCAAGGAAGGCTGGGAGCAATCTCCCAGGAAACCTCCCCAGGATGTATACAGTTACATGCTGGCCTTCAGGAACCAGACTAGGCGTTTCAGAGAGCTTGCTGAGGCAAATATGGAAGCCAGCCAGGAGGAGATGAAGCGGTGGTACGACCAGAATGCCACTCTGGTCGAGCTTCAGCCTGGTCAGAAAGTGTGGGTCATGGCCCCTGTGGAGCCTTGTGCGCTCCAGGACAGGTGGATCGGCCCTTTCACGGTGGTGGAGCGCAAGAGTCCAGTTACCTACTTGGTGGACTTGCAGTCTCCCAGGAACCCCTTGGGGGTCCTGCATGTGAACCGCCTAAAGCCCCACTTGGAGAGGTCCCAAGCGGGCATGCTCTTAGCTACAGATGATGGGATGGAGGAGGAGACCGAGCCTCTTCCTGACCTCCTGTCAGCCCGAGAGCAAGATGGATCAGTGGAGGGAATAAACCTCTCTACCTCTCTCACACCTGAGCAGCAGGGTGACTGTCGCCAGGTGTTGGGACAGTTCCCTGACCTGTTCTCCCTGGTTCCCAGTGTCACTCATTGGTGCGTCCATGATATGGACACTGGGGACAGTCTTCCTGTGAAGCACAAGGCTTACAGGGTGACTGACAGGGTCAGAGCCTGCATCAAGGAGGAGGTCTCCAAGATGTTTGCGCTAGGGGTGATTGAGTCCTCTAACAGCCCTTGGGCCAGCCCAGTGGTCTTGGTTCCAAAGGCTGCCGCACCTGGTGCCACACCAGAACTCCGGTTCTGTGTGGACTACAGGGGACTCAATTCCATCACCAGGACTGACGCCCACCCCATCCCTAGAGTTGATGAGCTCATAGATCGGTTAGGGGCTGGCGGTATCTCAGCACGTTTGACTTAAAGTCTGGGTACTGGCAGATCGCCTTGACTGATGGG
Organism: Calotriton arnoldi; assembly: GCA_963921515.1. Taxonomy (NCBI): domain Eukaryota; kingdom Metazoa; phylum Chordata; class Amphibia; order Caudata; family Salamandridae; genus Calotriton; species Calotriton arnoldi. Next base: position 700,412 of record CAWUFW010006634.1, read on the forward strand.
GCAAAAGAGAGGTCAGCATTCTCCACTCCAGATGGGCACTACCAGTTCCGGGTGAAGCCCTTTGGGATGAAGAATGCCCCTGCCACCTTTCAGAGGTTGGTCAACCAGGTGTTTGGTTGGACTGGAGGATTTCAGTGCCGCCTACCTGGATGACATTGCAGTGTTCAGTGCCAGTTGGGAAGAACATCTGCACCACCTCTGGGAAGTGTTGATGGCACTGCGGAGGGCAGGCCTCACAATCAAGGCAAGTAAGTGCCAGATTGGGCAGGGTTCTGCGGTGTACTTGGGACACCAGGTTGGGAGCGGCCAGGTGGCGCCCCTCCAACCGAAAATTGACACCATTCTGGCTTGGGAGCCCCCCAAAACCCAGACAGAGGTGAGAGCCTTCCTAGGACTCACCGGGTATTACAGGAGATTCGTCAAGGGGTATGGCAGCATTGTTGCCCCCTTGACAGAGCTGACTTCCAAGAAGCAGCCCAGGAAAGTGATTTGGACTGACGCCTGTCAAAAATCTTTTGACACATTGAAGGCTGCCATGTGCACGGCGCCTGTGCTCCAGGCACCCAACTTCTCCAATGAGTTCATTGTTCAGACGGACGCTTTAGAGCATGGTGTAGGGGCTGTTCTATCACAGATCAATCAGGAGGGCCTAGACCAACCTGTAGCCTTCATCAGTAGGAGGTTGCTTCCCCGGGAACAGAGATGGAGTGCTATTGAGCGTGAGGCATTTGCTGTGGTCTGGGCACTGAAGAAGCTGAGACCATACCTGTTTGGGACTCACTTCCGGGTTCAGACAGACCACAGGCCCCTCAGATGGTTGATGCAGATGAGGGTTGAGAATCCAAAGCTGTTGAGGTGGTTCATTTCCCTACAGGGGATGGACTTTATGGTGGAACACCGCCCTGGCACAGAACACGCCAATGCTGATGGTCTGTCCAGATTTTTCCGCCTTAGTGATGAGAACTCCCTAGGGGTAGGATAGTTCTCCCCACATTTCAGCTGGAGGGGACACGTGTTAGACCTGGCATCCTTGGCATGGGTCTCCCTTTCATTTTATTCATAATGCCTCCACTGTTGTCGATATGTTTTTGCTGGACTAGATGCTCATGGGCACTTTGCCACTGCTAATCAGTGCCAAAGTGCAAGTGCTCCCTATTGTAAATTGTGATGTGAATTAGTGACTCCATGTTTGGCTTATTTGAATTACTATCAGACCCTAGTACAGTGCACTGAGTGTGCCCAGGGCTTGTAAATCAAATGCTGCTGGTGGGCTTGCAGCACTGGTTGTGCCACCCACAGAAGTAGCTTGTAAAGGGTGTCTCAGGCCTGCCATTGCAGAGCCTGTGTGCAGTCTGTGACTGCCATGTCGACTTGGTAAGTGCACCCACCTACCAGTCCCCAAACCTTCCCTTTTCTTCATATCAGACACCCCTATGGTAGGCCTACGGGCAGGGTGCATTGTAAGGATAAGGTGGGACATGCCTGGTGTGTGTGGCATGTCCTAATAGTGAATTACAGCCATTTTCGTTTTCACTATGTCAAGGCTACCTGTTCCCCATAGGCCAGAATGGGCAGTTTGATTATAACCTCTTATAATCCAAAACTGACTCAGGGAACTAGGTAGAAATTCGAGTTTAGTATGCCTGAACTCAGAATGATAAAATACATCTTTTAGTGAAGTTGGTTTTAACAATCTGTGTTTGAAAATACCACTTTTAGAAAGAGGGTATTTTCTTGCCTAACTATCCAGCCTGCCTGTGCCAGCTTGTGTATTGTGTGTCTGGTTTGTGCGTGACAGGGGCTGGGGGTGGCCACAGGAGACAGGGTGACGCAGCCCAGGGCTGAATTTGAGAGATCTGCATCCAGAGTGGAGGGAGGAGTTGCATCTGGGTCTGAATAGGGCTGTGCCTGCCTGCCACAATGCTGGCTCCACCCACTGCCGGGCGTCTGAGTACCCTGCCCCACATTCTGAAAGGAAAGAAGGAGTCATGTACACAGAGTGCTCCAAAGCTGCACAGAACTGGTTTAAGCTAGGCAAAGGCTTCTCTGCCTCCAGAGAACAAAGAGAATCAGGGTATAAGAGGGGGACCCAGACCCCAGGAAAGTTAGATCACTTTTGGGAACAAGAAGAAACCTTTGCTGAGGAGTGGAACCAAGAAGAAACTGAGGAGAGACTAGCCCTAAGCCTGAAGTGCTGCTTGGGTGATTGGCCTGCAGTGGTTTGCCTGACTGCCAAAGAAAGGAGAAAGGAACTTTTGCTTTGCTGTGACTTTCATCAACTTGTGAAGCATCTCCAAGGGCTTGGAAGAGAGCTTGCCCCCTGATCGAAGTCCCAGGACCATTGGACTTCACCCCCTTTGTGAATTGCTGCTGGGAACTCTGTTTCAGTGGCTACAGAGGTAGGGAGCTGTGACCCACTCTCACGACCGGCTCGGTGTCCTGAAGGCACCGCATCGAGCACCGCCCGCATCTTGCAACGCACGGCCTTGGTCTCACCGGCTCCGTCTCGATGCCGTCAACGAGCCGTTGCCTGCACCGTAACCTGTGAGCACCGCACCTCGCAACGCCTCGCTACACCGAATCGAACTGGTCCGACCGGCACGATCACTGCTGCTGAGTTCGAGTCCTGTGACCGCACCGGAGTTTGGCACCGCTCGCACGCTTCGCGACGCACCGTCCGACTCGCGCCGCTGTCCGGACTGATCGACCCCAGCTCCCGAATCCGGCTCCGTCGCCGCACTGCACCGCAACCTGCCTGCACCTCATCGAAGCACCGTCTCGCCCTGCAATGCACGGCCTTGGTCTCACCGACTCCGTCCACACGACATCAACGAACCGCTGCCTGCACCGCATCGAGGGACAACGCATCCTGCACCGCTTCGATTTTGCATCGCGACCGCGACATACAGCCATCCGGCTCGCACGCCCGTGCCTGCCGCTTCAAGTGAAGGTACTGTGACCGAGTTTGTCTACGGTTGTGTTGGCCCGTCTCGACGCTGTCAGCTGGATTTGTTAGACTCTTTTTGTTCTTGACATCGCCGTAGCCGGAGGAGGCTACCGACTCGCACAGAACCTGGAATTAAGCCTTTTTGATAAGAACTATGTATTCTTGACAGTATTGTGGATTATTTTTGTCGTTTATTGTCTTGTGATAAATCTATGTAAAGTATACCTATTTTTATAAATATATAACCTGTGTGGTGTCCATTTGTAGTGTTGTCACTTGATTACTGTATGTTTTCACAAATGCTTTACACACTGCCTCTGAACTAAGCCTGTCTGCTCGTGCCAAGCTACTAAGACGGTGAGCAGGGGTTATTTCAGGAGTGTACCTACTTTCCCTGACTAGACTCAAGGGTCCCTATTTGCACAAAGGTACCTACCCCTGCCAACTAGAGACCCCCAAATCTAACACTTTTTCAACAATTAATCTCTTTCAAGTGGATTTAATCCATAGGTTAGATGATTTAATGTTCGTTCAATGCATTAAACAGCATGCATATTCATCAATTATATCCATCCAAAATTCGATCCATTATGTGTTTTAGTCCATCATATTTTCAAAAACCCAATGCATTTTGGGTCGGAACATGACCCTTCATCAGGGGTCAGTCAATGTAGTACTATAAATGAAAGGAAAACAGGAGGCGGTTCATCATACAATCCACAGTAATACCGTATCAATATATCAATTGTGCTCAGTACAAGACGAATCCGTGTGCTCGATCCGGAAACCAGTGCAAGGTTGCCATGCCACTAATCAGAACTAAATAGGTGGCTCAAGGAACCGAAAAAGGTTATTATAAATGTCCAAGGTGAAAAAAGAATAATTGATGGAAAATGCTAGAGTGTCTGCTTTGTTAGATGTTAGTAGAGCTATTTCTTCGAACGAAATGTTTCAAGGTGCCCTTCCAACTGTGCATCTTGAAACATGTCGTTCGAAGAAATAGCTCTACTAATGTCTAACAAAGCGGACACTCTAGCATTTTCCACTGAAGCAGACACAGAAATCTATGGTCTGGTACAGGAGGCCAGACTCTACAGTCCATGTGTCGCGAAATCATTATTTTAATTGAGTTTTCATGCATGCATAATCACGTTGGCGACATGCTTCATTTCTGCACTTTTTCGCATCGTTTTTTAATCATTGATTCTTTTTTCACCTTGGACAATTATAATAACTTTTTTCGGTTCCTTGAGCCACCTATTTAATTTGATTAGTGGCATGACAACCTTGCACTGGTTTCCGTATCGAACTCACAGATTCGTCTTGTACTGAGCACAATTGATATATTGATAAGGTATTACTGTGTATTGTATGATGAACCGCCTCCTGTTTTCCTTTCATTTATAGTACTTCATTGAATGACCCCTGATGAAGGGTCATGTTCCGACTTCGAAATGCATTGGGGTTTTGAAAATATGATGGATTAAAACACATAATGGATCGAGTTTTGGATGGATATAATTGATGAATATGCATGCTGTTTAATCCATTGAATGATCAATAAATCATCTAACCTATGGATTAAATCTGCTTGAAAGAGTTTAATTTAAAAAAAAAAAAATCTGGATTCAATTGATAACACGTGTGTGTTAATGGAATCGTGCTCCCACTAGCAAGAAGGGTCGTCCCTCTTGCACACTTGTTAGGATTCATCACATCGACTTAAATGGACAGGGCGCAATGGTGATTGCAGCACATTGTTGTTAGTTACCTTTGAACACTGAGTTGTAATGTCATAATTTAGTGTGCACGTTGGCAACATTGTTGTATTTCTACATAGTTTGTCCACAGCCCTTCCAACTGTGCACCTTGAAACATGTTGTTCGAAGAAATAGCTCTACTAACGTCTAACAAAGCGGACACTCTAGCATTTTCCACTGAAGCAGCCACAGAAATCTATGGTCTGGTACAGGAGGCCAGACTCTACAGTCTACATGTGTCGCAAAACCATTATTTTAATTGAATTTTCATGCATGCATAATCACGTTGGTGACATGCTTCATTTCTGCACTTTTTTGCATCGTTTTTTTAATCATTGATTCTTTTTTCACCTTGGACAATTATAATAACCTTTTTCGGTTCCTTGTGCCACCTATCTAGTTCTGATTAGTGGCATGGCAACCTTGCACTGGTTTCCATATCGAGCACACGGATTCGTCTTGTACTGAGCACAATTGATATATTGATAAGGTATGTCTGTGGATTGTATGATGAACCGCCTCCTGTTTTCCTTTCATTTATAGTATTTAATTGAATGACCCCTGATGAAGGGTCATGTTCCTACCCGAAATGCATTGAGTTTTTGAAAATATGATGGATTAAAACACATAATGGATCGAATTTTGGATGGATATAATTGATGAATAAGCATGCTGTTTAATGCATTGATCGATCATTAAATTATCTAACCTATGGATTAAATCCGCTTGAAAGAGTTTAATTTTTGAAAAAGTGCATCTGGATTCAATCGATAACACGTGTGTGTTTATGGAATCGTGCTCCCACTAGCAAGAAGGGTTGTCCCTCTTGCACACTTGAAGGGATTTTAAATGCCAAGTCAACATGGCAGTATGAAACTGCCTTCAGGCTGTAATGACAGGCCTGGGACAAGTTTGACAGGGCTACTTAGGTGGGTGGCACAACACGTGCTGCAGGCCCACTTGTAGCATTTCATGTACAGGCCCTGTGTATATGGTGTACAACACTACAAGGTACTTATAAGTAAATTAAATGCGCCATTTAGGTATAGGCCAAATAATCCTTGTTTAGGGGAGTGAGAAAAAGCACTTTAGCATTGGTTAACAGTAATAAAGTGCACAGAGTCCTAAAGCCAACAAAAACGAATTCAACAAAATCGGAGGCAAGCAGGCAAAAGGTTTGGGGGAATACCACCATAACTTTGGCAGAACCAACATGCCACTTTTAGAAAGTAGGCATTTTCTTGTCCTAACCATTTGGTGCCTGCAGCCTATCCTTGGGTCGCATGACTAGGTGTAACTGTCAGTTGTTTTTTGTGTATTGCTTCCAGACAAGAAGAGAAAGGGGAATATGTGGTACCAGGAGGGCCCATCTCTGACTTGATAATGGGGAGGAGCTGTCACCTACCACACTTGCACATGACAAAGGTTCTGCCTGAACACTTTCCCAAAAGGTTTGACACTGGTCTTTTGTGACCCCAGACAATCTGGAGCCAGGGCAGGGAGGCAGGAAATTCAAGACACCTGTAGGGGTGGAAATCTCCAGAATCTTCTCCTACTTCAAAGTTGGCACCAGGTATAAATATTGGTTCCTTAGACCTCACTATTCAGCAGACCTCTGGACCTGTGGAGAACACAGACTAATGCTGTGCTGCTCTGCCAGAAGACTGCTACTTTGTTGCCCTGCTGCCTGACTGAATGACTGGATCTGCTTCTTGAACGCAGGACCACCAGAGTGACTCCAAGGGCCAGTTGGCTGACCTCCTGATCAGAAGTCTCAGGGACAGAACAGGATTCACCCATCTTGAACCTAGCACCTGGACTCAGTCTGTTGTGAGTCTTGCCCTCCAAGTGGTGCCACCCTAATCCTGCAACCTTGGAAGTGGACCTGTATGTGCTCTGCCAGCCCAGCTGGGGTCCCAGCAGAACTGATGCAGCGCAATGCATTGCTTCCCAAAACTCTGCATCAGAACAGCAGAATGACACATCCCTAATGCAGGACTTCATGCCGCAGCCCACAGTCTCTTCAGAACCACAGCTGCGTGATGCATCCTTGACGCAGGCATTTGCATCGCAGACCCCTCATCTATAGCATCGTGGATGACACCGCAGGACTCTGCATCGCAAACCCCACATCTTTTTGGATCTAGCCAGTGCGTGACGCATCTTTGATGCAGGGCTTCGCATCGCAAGTCCTTTGTTGATGACATCCTTGACAATGACACAAGACCTCGCATCACAGCCTCACAGCTCTACAGAACCGTCACTGCATGACGCATCTCCAAACCAGGACCTTGCATCGCCTCGGCTGCATGACGCATCCTCGAAGCGGGACCTCACAACGCTCTGCAACTGGGATTTAAGGTGCACTTGTTCAGCGGGCATAGCTTGGTCCCTGTGGCCAGCCTGCACTCCAACACTGTTGGCCTGAACTTGTGACTTTTCCGTGGTGCAAATGGATAACCACAGTTGGTGTTTTGTGCCTTTAGGCACTATTTTTACTTAAATCTTTGTAATTGCATATTTCAAGTTATTCAGATTGGATTTTTGTCATTTTGGTCTCAAATAATTTATTACATTTTACTAGATTGTTTGTAAATTTGTGCGGGAGTTTTCTTGTATTTTGTTTGCATTTTATTACAGTTTGAAGTGCTGCATAAATACTTTACACAGTGCCTCTAAATTAAGCCTTAGTGCTTTTGTGTTAAGCTACCAGAGGGTTAAGCACAGGTTAATTTGGAGTTTGCTTGTATTTCAGTCTGAAAGAGATTGTGGTAGCTGCTTGAGTAGGGTTTCACCCCCCTCAACCAGAAAGCCAATTTCCAACAATTCGCAAAACGTTACAGAATTTGTGACTGCATTTTGCCAATTTAATCTTAGTACATCTGGCTCTAAATCATTTACTATATCACATTGTTTTCATGTTCATGCATAAATGGTTGTAGTGTTTGAGGGTAACCAAGGTAGTCCGTCTTACACATCATGCATAGTATGATCAAGGAAGAAGTTTGTAATGTGTAAGACTAGAGGTTTGCAGTATGTGTCATAAGTTGGTGTTGTTATTACATTTTACTATGCTTTTCTTCGCAGTGGACATACAGTTTTGGATCTATAGTGCTTTCCTTCATGCTAATATGAAGGAGTTATCATTGTGGCTTACAAAGTACAAGTTGCAAAAACATGCCATGTAATGAGTCAAACCCTTTAACTGTCAGTGAGAACCTCAGGAGTGGAAAACCCAGCATATTACAAGAACTGTACATGATACAGATCAACGAAACAGAAAGTGATTAAAAAGCCTGTTAAGATGCATACTATAATTCTATATGCAAAGGGCATCCCTATTAGGAAACAGAAATGAGTGGACGATGAGAAATTGATATAGATATGGCAGGCTTAAGTTACATATTATCCTGTCTCTCTCACATCTACATACAATGGGACATCTTGTCTGAATGATTGTTTTAGAGTGAACAAAGTCCATCTCCAAAAATCAGTGAAGACATTATAAGTCTTGCTACAGGCATCTTCAGCTGTTTCAAGCCTCATGTTACCAATATACTTTAAATAGTGGATGAATGTCAGAAGTAGTACGATTGGACTTTGGTCAGCCCTCCTTAAGCCTGTGGCTTTTTGTGGGAGATTACATTATCCAATTACTGATCAAGCAGGTGCTTCAAGTAATCCTCAATCCCCGTCCATCCAGGATGCTCGATTGTTATTCATCATTGCTTCCCCACCCCCTTTCTTCAAGCTTACCAAGCCCTATCCTCCTCACTCTGAGTGCTCATTTTGGCCTCAGCATAGTTTATAAATATGTATCAGCACTATGACTGTGCCTAACCACTACACTTTAATTGATGACGCAAGACGCACAATACTTTGGCTAAGCACCATGGTACTTAGGGCCTGACTATAAGTTTGGTGGTGCCACGCCAGGTACGCCCTGCTGCCGCACCACCAAACCCGTAGTCAGGCTGCCTGACAGACTACAAGCGTTTCCCGTGTTTGGCAGGATTTTTCTTTTACGTTCCCATGGCGGTGCCTTGAAAATGGGCACTGCCATGGGAATGCGAAAAAAGTTTCCTGCACGGCATGGACTGTAAAGTCCATGCCGTGCAGGAACTGGGGCGCATGCGCATGGGGGGAACATGTTGTACCCCCTGCGTGCATCACATGGCATAGAGGCACAAGGGGGCCCTTTCCTCTCCGCCACGGTTTTCATGGAGGAGGATCTGCCATGAAAACCGTATCAGAGAGGAAACACATAATATGCTTTGCGGGTCCGTGGTGGTGCGGCCAAGCATATTGCTGCCTCCTGACCACCGCAACACTGCCAGGGAACTGCGGATACCTGGCGGCTGCGGTGGGGCAATGGTGGTCCGGATGCCCTAACTGTAACAGGGTGGTCGGAAGGCTGCCACAGGCACGCTCCCACAAGTCTGGTGGTCCAGGTAATCAGTGGGTGATTGCTTGTAAGGACACTGGCCTGTGCCTGCCAAAGGCAAGTGCAGCTGTTCCCTTTAGAAGGGGTGGCAGTTGCAGATGTGCAGAGCGCACACTTCCATCTCCATGTGTAGGCCACACCATTGCCACCTCATTCTCTTTCTCATCCCAGTCCTTACATTATGGTTTTTACCTGACGCTCCTCCATTTCTCACAACATCCCAAGTATTCTTCTGTTTCCACTAGATTGACCTTTGACCAATCCATATAAACCTGACCCCCCCAACACTCCTCCTGTTTTTAGGCTTCACCTGCACAGTGCTTATGCTGTGCTTGCGAAATCTCTTGCATTAAAAAAAATCGTAAAAGGAGCTTAGAACCGGCCCCATACTTACCTGAATTTACCATTCATTGATTTCAGAGTTGCTGTAATTTACATGCTTCTCTTTGGCCAGCATGTCTTCTTCACATCGTCTGCTTACACTTCCTTCTCTGCTTTGCCATCCATGCCATGGCTGAAGCTTGGACCAAGTAGTGCTTCCAGTGACTGGCCACTGGCTACTGGCCAGTGTCCTTCCACTATCTACTCACTCTGCAGGTACTTTCTTTTTTTCATTTACCAATGAGCACACCATACAAATCCATCTCCAGGCTGTCTTCACTCCTTCCAGCTTTTAAAAAAAAATTAGGCTGTCTCTCTTCTCCAGGTGGCCTTGCAGCTTCTCTCTGGCTCACATTCATTTAAATTAGGCCGCCTCTCTCCTTCTGGTGGCCTTGTTTCATAAGTACTTTCTCGGTAAGGTAGTCTGCTGCAATTGATGCTTGCACTTGTGGTTTGCATAGACCTGTTATAGTTTCATGCCTCTTTTGGAAGTTGTGTGGTTTTTTTTTCTTGTGAAAGGTATTGTGTAGGAAAGTAGTATCTGCTTCCTATGGTTACCCCCACTTTTTGCTTGATGTAATCCTGTTTTTGACTAGTCTGACTGGGATCCTGATAATCAGGACCCCAGTCTATCTGCTTTCTCCCCAAACTGTTATGTTATGTACTTAGGTACACCACAGATTGGATACTGGGGTACCCTTGTCAGTCCCTAGTAAATGCTGTGCGAGTTCCCATTCCCTTCTCCTTTTTCCACTTTGATTAAAACACCATTACACAAGACACCATGGCAGAAATCACAGGCCTTACCTTCTCAGAAGAGGAGGTAGAAAGAATTGTATCATCAATATCTCCATTTAATGAGACATCGAACACAGATATTGATGCAGCGGGCCCAAGCTGGGACGAGTTAACGGAACTCAAAAGAAACCAAATCAAGACCATGATCCATAGGATCATGATGACGGAGTACCTGAGAGTAAATGCAGCACCCCGTGGTCTGATCATACGCAACAAACCTTTCATTTTCCAACAAGATAAAGCATTCAAGAAGGATTGGTCCCTAATCTTGTGGCATTATACCAGAGACTGGTTGGTCCTCATATTAAGACTGCAGCACGGCTTTCACAAGAAATGAAGGATGAGATTCACACTATAGAGGTTCGCCTAAAGTCGTTTCAATCCGTCACAGAATTAAAAAAGAGACTCGAGGAGCTGAACAAAACAATGTGCGAGTTTGAGGTAACCCTGAAAGACACCAAATTCAAGAAATTCAAGAAAGACTCATAAAATTTCACTCATGAAAAAGTCTACCCCTGCATACGAGAAGACTACAATCCAACAGGTAGAAACACCGGATACAACACGGATACAGATGAATCAGACACCGGTTCTGACAGTTCAGATACTGGCAATAATAGGAGAGACACTTTCAGAAATAGGCGAAACTACACAAGACGGATGGGACACCAATGGAGGACAAGGGCTAGGGTGGCCTCCCTTCCAAGGCCCCCCACCTTATCTAGGACCCCCTTTCTTCTATGGACCACCATAATTCCAACAATAGCCATAAGCATACTGGAATTCAGCACAACAACCTGAATACCCAGGATCATCGACTCCATTTTTAGGGAGAGGCAAAGGAGCACAAAGAGGACGGATGAAGAAAGGACAACAAGTGCAGTGGTCAAACCCACTAGAACTCACAAGAATGACAACGAGGAGCATGGACCCCAAGAACAACCTGGGAACCAGCAACCGCCCAGCCTAGTAATCAAGACTCTATCATCAACCCAACTCAAAGTGCTGGAAAAAGGCCTAGGATTTGTCCTTGCACCTAGTCTGGATAAATTCAAATTAAGCTGCAAATTTATTCGCAGAATAACCAGCAATTGAAACCAGTGACAGTGACACAGGACTACACCTGAAATCGAATTTCCCTCCAACATCGGCCACATTACCCATGGAACTCCTAGCTCTTGAAAAAGCGATTCTGAAAGAAATAGGAGAGATCGATCCAAGGACCATCAAAATCTTCCATGATACAAGCAAAGAAGAACAGTCGGCCATCCAACAACTGGCTAATGACAAGGATGTTGTAGTGAAACCAGCAGACAAAGGGGGCGCCATTGTCCTACAAACTACGGAAGCCTATCGCCGTGAGTGCATATGACTACTGGAAGACGAGAGGAATTACCAACGCATCAGAGACGATCCCACAGAACGCTTATGGATATGGATCGCGACTATGGTGGAGGAAGCGACACTACATGATTGGATCACTAAGAAAGAAGGGTATTTCCTGATTAATACACACCTGGTGACCCCCTATTTCTACACGATACCTAAAACACATAAATCTTTGGAAAACCCACAAGGGCGACCGATTGTATCCGGTATAGGTTTGATACTGGAACCTCTTTCAAAATTTGCCGAAACCTTCTTACGTCCTCTAATACAAGGGACAGACACATACCTACAGGACACTAAGGCAGTCCTGTGTCTTCTAAAGGATCTACAGTTCAACCCTGTCACCAGCATCCTCATAGGGTTGGACGTTGAAAGTTTGTACACAAGCCACCCACACAAGGAGACTTTAGACATCATCGAAGAAGTCCTGTATGAAGGGAACTGGACCTACCACACACCTAGACACCTGGTGTTAGAATGCGTCAAATGGGCTCTGATTGAGAATTTCTTTCACTTCGAAGATACCTTGTTCCGCCAACAACACGGAACTAGTATGGGCAGTACTTTCGCCCATAGCGTGGCAGGATTATACGTACACCATCTAGAGAAACATAAAATCCTGGCAGACACCAACCCTTATCTCCTACACATGACACTTTGGAAAAAGTATATAGATGACATTCTGCTGATTTGGGAAGGAGACAAGTCCAGATCAGATGAGTTCATAACCTGGCTGAATCTCCAGGACACATTCCTTAAATTTTCTCATACTATGAGCAGATCTAAACTGGTGTTCCTGGACCTCAACATTATCGCAGCTGAAGGCACCCTAAAAACAACAACACATTAGAAAGCCACTGCAAACAACTGCTTATTGCTATACAATAGCTTTCACCTCAAGCATTTAAAAGATAATCTCCCCTTCAGCCAGTTCCTTAGGTTAAGGAGGAACTGAACAGAGGTCCACGATTTCAGAACACAAGGCGAGAAACTGACAGACTAACTTCTGGCAAGGAACTACCCAAAAAAGTTGCTGTCTAAAGCAAAGAAACGAGCAGTGAGTAATCACAGAGATTCTCTGCTGGAAACACGCCAAAAAAACGAAGACTGTTGAAGACAAGAGACCAATCTGCATAACTACCTTTAACATTGCCTCAGATCGAGTCACCAAAATCATTGGAAAACATTGGCGTATTTTGAACAGTGGGCAACTTAACATCCCAAAACCAATGTTCTCCCACTGAAGGGGGAGGAATTTGAGAGACATTTTGGTACACACATGCCCGAAATCAGGAACCAACAGAGAAAAGAACCAAACTATGCTAGGCACACCACCTACGGGTCATTATCCCTGCAGGAATTGCAGTATTTGCCATCTTACTACTGCCACCAAAAATGTGTCCTTCAATAATGGAATGAATTGTGAGTTGTGAAAGCTAACAAACTGTAACACAGCAGGAGTGGTATATCTCATCACTTGCCTCTGCAACCTACATTATGTGGGTATGACCACGACAAAAGTAAGCACCAGGTGTGCCAACACCGCAGTAACGTCCGGTGTCAGCGCATCACCACAAAAATATCCTCACATTGCAAAGAACAGAAACACACATCCAATGATTTGAAGTGGGTTGTCCTTGAACACCTGTGTTATAGTGATAATCTAGACCACAGACTTTTGGAAAAAGAACAGAGGTGGGTGTACAAACTACACACTGACACCGTGGGACTCAATGACAATATCCAGTGGGGCGTCTTACGTTGAAAATGCACAACATTGAGACTAGTGGAGACATGTTTAGTAGTCTCTATAACTGAGTAGAACACCCTGGTTTTTTAGAGTACACGATCACACAAGGACATAACAGTTCGAGACCCATCTAACAATATCAATGAAAAAGTCCCACACCTAAATATTGTGTTATAAAGACTAGACACTTTAAAACAGTGACCCCCCTGCTCACACATGATTAGTAATATGGGATAACACCGGGAATGTATCATTGAGAGATTCTTCTAATATACATCTGTCTAGCAATGGTACATCAGAGCGTGATAAGGGTGCGTTACTATTCATCGGGAATGCATCATTGAGAGATCCTTCAGAGAACATCGGACCGATAATGGGACATCTCAGCGATTGAAAAGAACCCAGGAAGCAGCCGTTAGTTGAAATGTGTATAGTAAAATACTGACTGCTGTGTCCACGGGTACATGCATGCAGTAATAAGAATAAAACCATCATACATGGGAAGCATCTGCTCTACATTATAAGCGAGTAGCTTGGTTGAAGTAATATCACACTTAGGTAGTAGCCATTACATCTTAACAACCCCAAGTAGAATTTGTTTTCTGGGCAGGGAAACGGCGAAATACTATTCCTGTGTATTTCCCAATGTTTTTCTATGCATATCGCTTGATTCCATTCTGCATTACGTGAAACATTTTATTATCAACTCCTTTCTTTATACATTTCCAGTAACTTAATATTTTTCAGGATGGGAATTCTCCCAACATGGCACTGCCACTACTCCGGCAACAGTGGCCATTTTGAACTAACCAAGCGGTCTAGTACTACGAAGCAGAATGACAGGGCGTTTTTTTCCTGCCGCATGGTTAGGGAAGGGCTTTATAAACAGAAACGGGCCCATGCACCAGTTAGTATGCGGTCTCCAGGGAGAGAAGTAGGTTACTGCACTAGAGGCGGCTTTGACGAAGTAAGAGGTGGGGGGCTTCTTCCTTTTTCCTACAGATGGAGTACACTACCCACCTATTGAGCAGCAACAAAAGTACATGATATATAGACCTGTTTTTTTCCCTTCCCCCTTTTTCAGAGTGTGACTACAAGCCCCTCTACCCCTGGCTTTGACCATGATGCAATAATATAACATCTACAGAAGTACGTCACATGGATTATCTTTTCTTTGTTTTATGTTGTACTGTCACATGGTGTTTTGTTACACGAGTGCTATTTTACGAGTGGTATCACCCATTACAGTGTGTGGCATGTTCATGACACGCTTTATGAGCACATAGGATAGACCATATGAGCACCCACAATATACGGGTGCGATATATTTTGATAGTTGCATGCACAATCATGCTAATGCGACCTGCCAGCATGGCTGACAGGTCACTGTTTTTAATATATCTTTTTGCTTTCTAATTACAGACACGGATTAATCACTAAAACCGTATGTATACAGTGCGCATTAGGTGTGCTTGGTTTGTGTCCTTATTACAGGATTTACTAGGAGTGGTACACACAGGGGTGGAGTCCTGATGAAGCGCTATTAGGGGAACAGCTCGAAACATGTTGACAAAAAAAATTACCGAGACAACCAGACTCATTAAGGTCAGGTTTCTTCTCAGTAAACGACCCCTGATTTTTAACCATACCAACTAGGGGTGGGAATAAAAGAGTGGCCAACTAGTTAGGTATTTTTAGATTTTCTTTCCCTTTCCACTCCACATCACTGCACTAAACATAGTCTACAATAAAAAGTGCTCCTATGTAATTCGCAAGTCGCAGCACGCCTCAATCCATAGAGGATTGAGAGGAACCCCAATGATGAAGCATGCCACCTAGGGGCAACCCTGGTGGGTGAGGGATCTCTAGAAAAAAAGTATTTTTTCTAGACAAGGGATTACAACGAATTCTTGCTGTATCCTATCTAATTCCTTAAAGGCAGGTTTTCTTTGATATACTCGATTCTTATCTAACCTGGTAAATCGTACCCATGTACCCAGGGCATAGGTACCCCAGAGGTCTCCCATGGGCTGCAGCATGTGTTATGCCACCCATGAGAGACCATTCAAAATGGAACTACAGGCCTGCCAGTGCAGCCTGTGTAAGTTGGTGCATGCACCACTTACTTAAGATATAGGTTCACTATATCTAAGGGTCACTGCACTTAAAGTCACCCCTATAGCGGACCTTTACAATCCTGAAGGCAGGGTGCTTGGTTCTAAGTGAGAGGGTACCCCTGTATGAGCAGGACAACCCTGCAGCCTACAGAGTCCATTCTTCAGGGTTGTCAGTGAAGCAGCCATATACTAATATAGAGGGGCATTACGCGACCGCGTGATGACCATCTCGAAAACGGCTGCAAAAAACCCTATCATGTTTGGTGTCAAACATGTTGGAATCATACCCCCACATCGGTAGCTGGTGTGGGAGGTATGATTCCACCCACCAGGAAGGCCCTTGGTGGGGCTCTCGGTGTTCCCCGTACCAGCCTTCTAGGCCCGGACAGCACAAAATGGTTGTTGCCGACCAGAGACACATTTCTGCCCTCCTGCTGCTGAATTAAGCTCGAGCAGGGGAAGGCAGAACAATAGGCATCCTGTCACTGGGAGGTGTGATCACCTCCCAGACAGGATTTAGTGTATTAGGGTTGGGTGGATGCGCTTGCCAGCGACTGAAAACCTGCAGGAGGGGCACATTTGGTGTCCCTGTGCATAGTCCAATTCAAACCAGTCCTGGGAGCGGTTGGCTCCCGCTCTGGCACGAAACTGGACAAAAGACATGGGAGTAACCTCCTCCCTGTCCAGACTTTCCATTGGGAGGGTACACTGAATCTTTCCAACCCTCTCCCGTGGGTACTTAAGGGCTTAAATGGTTGCAGGACCTTAGATTCATCGTGGACAAGATTCAGAAGAGAAACCACAGCACTTCGAACGTCTGGGCACTCTCTAATTCGCTGGACTTCATTTGGGCCTCACTTCGTCTCCCTTCCAATCTGTGCTGCATCATCTGTGCCTGTGCATCCTCCTCGAACCTTCCAAGGTCTGGGAAGGATCAGGGACAACCAAAGTAATCTCCCTTGAAGTGAAAGAGTCACTCCCCTGCATTTGCAGGCACCGCAACAAAGATGACCAGTCTGCAGATCCTGAGCTCCTCCGGACTCCGTGTGCTCTGCAACTCAGATGGTGGTTTTCCTCTGCCCCTGAGGCCTGCTTTCCGCTTTGACCAAGTTTGAGGCCAGCAGCTTGAGTGGGGGTTGCAACAATTAAACCTCTGGGTACTGCATCACCTTTGCAGTTGCAAAGGCTTGTTGACATCTTTGCAAGAAGATATCCAGGCTCCAAGTAGCCACAACCATGGGCACCTCCAGTAACCAGAATCTTTGGCCACACAACATCGTGTGCATCGTGGCCTGCCTCCTTTGGTGAGCTGCTTGAGGTCTTCTCACGACTCCTGTGCCATTGACCTCTGGGTCCATTTGAGCATCACCTTAAATTTCCTTGGGCTCCCCTGATTGCTCTGGGCCTGCCCTGACTCCCCTGCTTGTGGTGAGTGTCCCGGACCTTGCTGGTCCGAACCGTACACTTTCTTGACTTCCTGCGTGGGTTGCTGTTGCCAAGGCTTGTTGGTGCTCCCGCTGGACATTGACCCCTCAGCTGGCGACATCCTTTGTGGGACAGCTTGTATCCGGCTCCTGGTTGTCCTCAGCATTGCCTGGTCCCTACAGCTGCAGAGTTAAGGTCATCGACATCTATACTGAAGCACCCTACATCGGTGGGCATTCGTCTACTGAGCCCCTGGTCACTCACAAGTGACCCAGACTCTGTCCCCTCTGCTTTCAGGTACTCTCCATCAAGAATCCATGTTTGGATTCTTCCGGACACTTTCTCCTCTTCTAGTAGCGGCATTTTCCTGAACTCCTCCATTGGGCTCGACAGCGGTTTTCGACGCCACTTCACACCTATGCACCCGGCTTCCCTGGGATAGGTAACTTGGGTACCATGGTATCCACGGTTGGGGTGGCTCTCCAACCTTCTGTCTTCCACGGGGTTGCTTCAGGGTCCAATGGGAAGGGTCCTTAATCTTTAAAATTCCAACTGCAACTTGCACATAGACTTGTATGGAGCAAGCGGTCATGTTCACACACTGCACACACACTCTGTGGGGTCCCTGTCTACTCACCTTGGGTGGTTCCTTGGGGTCCCAGCAATTTTACGTCCTCTCGACATTGTCCTGACTCGAGTCGTGGTTCTTATACCACTTTCTTAGTATATGGTTTGGTCCCCCCTGGGGCCCGCTGTGTATTAGTGCTATTTACTGTGATTTCTTTGCTAAAGTATTGTGTGCTTTGTGTCTATCTCCATGTGGGAGATACTGTAACATACTAGGTAGTGTTATATAATAAATACATATTTTTATAACTACTGTTTGGTTGTCTCTTTCATTTAATCTATACTATAAGATTGCATTCTGGTAAAGCAAGCTGATTTACCCTCCTTCAAGACTAAGCCCGAAGGCTGCTCTCCACAGCTACACTTGGATAGCTTTCTAAGGTTGTCTGAGACCTCTTAAATCACCATAAGGGTTGTCTGGACTGGTGCAATGTGCCCATTTACATTAGTGGACATCATATACCAGGTCAGCTTCTCACATTGGTGTCCAGCGGTTGGGATTCAAGCCTGCATTGTTTTACCAGATAAATCTTTTGTATTGATTAACTGAAAAACCACTAGTACTAGGCACATATAATACAAGCTTAGAATAGTAAGTTCTGCTGAACTTGGGGTTGGGTAAATTAAAGGTCTAGCACACCCTTTCTCCAACCTAAAAGAGTTTATCTCCCACTAGGTTAGGTAGGTGCAACACCACACCACACTTAGTATGTCTACTAAAGGAGATTCCAGTGGCTCTCTGCCTTCTAGATACAGTGAACTTTTGTTCCAAGAACTGAAAGCACTGTGTGCCTCTAGGAAGCTGAAGACAGGGAGGAGTGACAACACTCAACGCCTGGTAGAGGTGTTACTGTTAGATGACTTAAGGAAAACCCCTCGGTCAGATGAACAGAACAGAGTGGGTGGCACAGGGAATGAGGATTGGTCAGGAGGATACCCCCTCTATCACCTGGAATCTAACCTTGACCAGGGGGAACCTGATGGCTCCCACCTGGACAACTCAGATCTTCTAGAATTAAATGCAGAAGGCACTGAGGGCCGCCTCTTCATTCCTCCTGGAAGAGTGTAGAGTTTACCTAGGGGATCTAGATCTCCCTCTGCAGAGTCTAATCACTCAGGACAGTCTGTAGGGAGCTCCTCTGCAGAGTCTAATCACTCAGGACAGTATGTAGAGACTTCTGTATCTAGCAAGTGGGACCACTCTTTTGATAGGAAGTACCAACTTCTGGAGCTTGAGAAAGCTAGGCTTAGGCTTAGGCTCAGGTAAGAGCAGTTGGCCCTTGACAAGGAGGCTCTAGAAGTCCAGAAGGCTAGAAAAAAGTTGGGACTAGAGTCCCATGGTGGAAGCAACAGTGTCCCTAGAATTAAGGAACATTCATTTGATAATAGGAACCTGAGCAAGATTGTCCCTCCCTACCATGTTGAGGATGACATCCATAAATGGATAACTGCTTTCGAGAGGTCCTGTAAAGTTCAGAGGGTCCCTCAATAGCAGTGGGCAGCTATCTTGTGGCTCTCCTTTGCTGACAAAGGTAGAGATAAGCTCCTCATTGTTAGAGAAGAGGATGCTGACAATTACTCAGTTCCGAAGAGGGCTCTCATTGATGGGTTTGGCTTAACCACTGAACAGTACAGGATTAAGTTTAGAGATACCCAGAAAACACAGAATCAGGACTGGGTAGACTTTGTGGATAGTGCTATCAAGGCTCTGGAAGGTTGGTTGCTTGGCAGCAAAGTGCATGATTTTGATGGATTATACAATTTGATTATGAGAGAGCAGATCCTTAATAATTGCCAGAATCAGCTATTGCATCAATATCTGGTAGACTCAGATCTGACTTCTCCCCAAGAATTGGGCAAGAAGGTAATAAGTGGGTCAGAACCAGGGTGAAGCAGAAACATCAAAACCATGGTGGTGACCAGAAGAAGCAAGATTCTTCAAAAACTCAGGGTAAGGGTGGGGACAACGGTAAAGACAAAGAGTATTCATCAGGGCCCCAAAAACCTGCATCTGGGGGCTAGTCACAATCCAAGAAGGGAAAAGGCAAAAAGAAACCTTGGTGTTACTTGTGTAAGGTAAAAACACATTGGACAAAGGATGCTGATTGTCTAAAAGCCAAGGAGACTACTCCTATCACCACTGCCCCTAAGGCAACTGCTCCCTCTAGCACAAGTACAAGTGGTGGTAGAGGAAACAAGGGATTAGTGGGGTTAACCTTGGGATCTGAGGTGGGTTCTGGCTTAGTCAAAACTCCAGCTCAGGCTGTTCTAGTTTGTGATGGTGGCATGGATATTGCCACCTTGCTTGTCAGTCCCAGTAACTTGGGCAAGTAGAGACAGCAGCCTTTGATCAATGGAATAGAGGCAATGGCCTACAGGGACACAGGGGCCAGTGTCACAATGGTATCAGAGCAACTTGTGTCTCCTGGACAGATCATACTTGGTGAGATGTACCAAGTGATCAATGCAAACAATGTCAGGGCTGACCATTCCTTGGCAGTTGTTAATTTCAGCTGGGGAGGGGTAACTGGCCTAAAAAGGTTGTGGTAAGTTCAGACCTAGCAGTAGATTGTTTGTTGGGCAATGATTTGGAGACTTCAGCTTGGGCTGATGTGGAATTTAGGACTCATGCAGCAATGTTGGGTATCTCCGCAGATGTGTTTGCTGTGACTAGGTCACAAGCCAAACTGACAACCACTGAACAGGCCCTGGATCCTGGAACAATGGATGAGGTGCCTTCCAAGAGAAGGAGCAGGAGGGGTAAGGCTGTGTCTTCCCCCCAGACTCAGAGTGAGGATCAGTCTCTTGAGGGAGACGATCTTGGTCCCTGTGAAGGAACTGTCTCAGAAGAACTTGAGCCTGATCTGGTTGAGTTCTTGGGGACAGGAGGCCCTTCCAGGGCAGACCTGAGTTTGGAACAGCAAACCTGCCCCTCTGCAAGTTGCTGCTGAGGCTGCTGGGAGTGTCAGTGGGTCCCACAGGATCTACTGGGATGAGGGACTCCTTTACGCAGAAGGTAGAGACCCCAAGCCTGGTGCTACCAGGAGGTTGGTTATACCTCTGAAGTTTAGGGGCTTCCTACTCACCCTTGCACATGACATCCCCTGGCAGGACACCTAGGCCAAAGTAAGACTTGGGACCGGCTTGTCCCTCACTTTCACTGGCCTCATATGTCTGAGGACACCAAGGAGTTTTGTCGCTCCTGTGCCACCTTCCAAGCCAGTGGTAAGTCAGGTGGTACCACAAAGGCCCCCTTCATACCACTACCAGTGGTGGGGGTTCCCTTTGAGAAGGTTGGGAGTGACATAATTGTTCCCATGAACCCTCCTACAGCATCTGGACACAGTTATATTCTAGTGGTGGTAGACCATGCCACTAGGTATCCAGAGGCAATTCCCCTTAGGACCACTACAGCGCTGGTGGTGGCAAGGGCCCTGCTGGGAATTTTTTCCAGGGTGGGCTTCCCTGAGGAGGTCTTAACTGACAGAGGTACAAACTTCATGTCAAGTACATAACTGCAATGTGGAAGGAGTGTGGAGTGAACTACAAGCTCTCCACACCCTATCACCCTCAAAGCAATGGGTTAGTTTAGAGATTCAACAAATCCCTCAAGGGCATGATCATGGGCCTTCCTAAAAAGTTTAGGCGAAAATGGGATGTTCTTCTGCCCTGCCTTCTCTTTGCCTACAGAGAGGTCCCTCAGAAGGGGGTTGGCTACAACCCTTTTGAACTTCTGTTTGGGCATCCAGTTAGGGGTCCCTTGTGTTTAGTGAAGGAGGGATGGGAGTTACCTCTCAAACCTCCCAAACAAGACATTGTGAACTATGTACTTGGTCTCCACTCCAGGATAGCTGAGTACATGAACAAGGCAAGTAAAAACCTGGAGGCAAGTCAAGAATTACAGAAAGCTTGGCATGCCCAAAAGGCTGTCCTGACTGTTTACCAGCCATGTCAGAAGGTGTGGGTGTTGGAGCCTGTGGCCGCAGCAGCTCTCCAAGACAAATGGAGTGGATCCCACACTATCATTGAGCAAAAAGGTGAGGTCACCTATGTGGTTCAAGGAAGTGGCCCGTTTAGGGTCACCCGGGTCACTCGCGACCACCTCTCAGCCTTCCATACCAAATGAAGAGTCGGTTGGACAGTAGAGAATGCAAACCAATATATGTTTATTCAGATACACTCGAGCGGAGCCCCGTCTGCCCAGTCTCTTAGGGGTGTTGCAGAGAGGACTGACATCAGCAAACATGGAGATACGTTATGTACAATTCAGAACCAATTAAGGCACGCCCATAATGGAATTTTCCAAGCAGATGCAGCTAAACAAAGAAGTACAGAAGGATAGGTTTCAATTCTAGACTAGACTAGTTGGAGAAGGCCTCTATCTGGTGGGAAAGGTATGCGCTAATAGGAACAGTGCATTCATTAGCAGAGCAAGGCCCAACTCTGGAGAAATAAAACTTTCCACAACCCGTTCTCTCGAGGAGGCAATAAGCAGTTTCAAGCATGGCTCAAAGTGGCGGCCAAACATAAAATGGTGCAGCGAATGCTAACTTACATAGAATAATGCACAAGCAAAAATAGCGAAAACTTTTTCATTACAACAGACCCTCCTTTTAGCATGAGCTAACAATTTTTCAGTATATGATCAAAGATTATATAACATTTTCATAGACAAAGGAACGTCAGTATTCGGAACAATCCATATATTCAGTGTCGGGGATGGAGGCTGCAAGGAAAAATGTGGTCTCAAAAATACCTTCATCAATCTGCATCAACTCATCAATTTCCTTTTGTATCATAATTGCACCATTAGTATCATGAATTGACATTTTCTGTTTGAGTGTGAGGGTGTAGGTACAATAGGAGCAACAATTTGGGAGACATTGTATGCAGAGGCAACATGTAAAGAAGATACCAGCAACCACAGCCAAGAAGGTGCGAATCTTCCAACCCCAAGATGTGAGTGTGTTCCAAAACCACCCTAATAGTGTCCAAGTACCTGTTTCTGGTGTATGTCAGATGAGAGTCTATGTAATTTTTGTATAGCTGCATACACATTGGGAGCATGATCAGGTATGTAAACACAACAGCTGCTGCCGATGATGCTTCATGCACCTCCCCTATCTGCAAGGATGACGTCTAGCACCATCCTGTTCTGCAAAGTGACTAATCTCGTAGCCTGGAGCTCAGCAGTGATATTTGTCATTATCCCAGCAGTTGTATTGATAACCCCCTCAACAACTCTTGTTAACTGACGAAGTTGAAGGCTATTAGCCATGGGGCCCCAGAAAGGTAGTCAGCCCTTTATAGCGTCCTCAAACTGCTGTGCAGTGGTGTCTGTTTGATCTATATCCTTTGTGCAACAACCCTTTTTACTCGAGTCTAGTATGTCCTCCTCCGTTGTATCTGATGATTTTTATGATAATTGGATGAGGCAACCTATACGGGGGGAAGATGAAAAGAGAGAGAACATGTGCCGGACCATCCCCTCGGGAGCTAGACGTGAGCTTGTGACCCACAAACAAAATAGACATTATGGGGTAAGATCAAAGGCAGACTATTAGTCGTATTCAGCTTGTAAGTGAAATTACATTTACTCTCTCCCACCTTTATCTCCCCAGTCCCCTGGACACAAAAACTAGCTGTCATATTGACCACTGACACAGGTATCGGCCTATCTTTGGTAATATTTCGAACTTGGAAGGATTGAAAGTACTCTGATGTGTTAAACCATTGGAAATCAGCCATTTCCATTCAAAACCAAGCATTGTTCTTCACTTTACGGTATGCATTCGCACATGACTTTGAGAACTGAGTCCCTAGAGTCCCTTGTCCTGCCGGTCCTATGGGGGTAAACCCTTGATAGACGTGTACATAGTAATGCTCAGTATGAGAGTCAAAATGTGTCATACCCAAAGTTGAAAGGTGAAATTGAAAGTACACCAGCCTAAACAATTAAAACCAACCCTCACAGCTGCCTATATATGACAGCAGCATGGACAACAAGTTATCACTTTTACGAGTGACCGAAGGTAGCAACCCACAAATCCAACAATTAGTGGTATTAGACACACTATGAGCATGATGCAACATTTGTATGAATACATTGTCAGTGTAGGCCAATCTATGCCCCTCTTTGTGGGGGGCTAAAGTAACAAAAATGTGCTCAGGGGGAGTGGGAGTTGTACCAACCAAGGAATGTGCAGGAAACTTCTCCTCTAAAAACCAGGATATTCCAAGTATTGTTGCTAGTGTAATCACAACTATTAAAATGCCAATTAATTTACTCTTTGTTGACCAACCCCTCATTGAATGCAATGGTGCAAAGGGCTGTTCCTCCTCATCAATAGGCCGGCCAAAGGGATGCATAATGAAACAAGGAAAAAAGTGCCACAAAAACGATGGTGCAACTAAAATGATAGCAAAGACAAGTGTTCCCAGTGTCCGTCAGAGCCTCACTGGTACAGGCTCCTATTGTTCATCAAACATTGGGGCTCTTGAGCACCGGCGGTGGAGCTTGCTCAGTCCTAAGCTCTGTATGTATCCCACGTCGATCAGGATAATGTACCCCCGAGGGGATACCTTTTGAGCTATCCTGTCCAATGCTCGGAAACAAAACAGTGCACAACTCTCACATCACCCTAAACTAATCCGTTGGTACTATAGCAAAGTACACCCCTAGCTTACACAGTCCATCCCTGTCTAATCTGACTTCTCCTTTTGTGCACAATCCCTCAACTGAGGATGCAAATTGTACCTGGTAGCCCCTGGCACCATTGGATCAACAAACAGTGGCTCCTTAATAGCTAGTATTTCCGGGGGAGCCGCTGCATTCAGCACTTCATCATTTTCTGCATCCGTTTGGGTCCAAGTTAGCTTTGCATCACTGAAGGGGACAAACTGGGGCACCTTCTCACACTCAATCTCCCCTATGCCGTCCCTCACAAGCAACGCCAAGGGTATCCTGCAGCAGTTGCAGCAGTGGTTGGCATGGATCCAGTACTTTCGGCCGGTGACCTTCACAGCAGTTCGAGTGGCCAGGAGGACTTGCTCGGGTCCCTTCCAGTGAGGCTCCAGACTCTTCTTCCGCTGGAAGTTCTTAACTAGTACGAAGTTCCCAGGCAGAATGTCGTATCCGGGTCCCTCTAGTGTGGCGGGCAGGGACTCTCGGACCTGTTGGTGAATAGAATGCAAATTTTCAGTTAACTGGTACAGGTAGTCAATTAATAAAGGGTACTCAATTTCTGAGAACCGACGGGGTCGCGGGACGCCGCAGACATTTGCCGGGCGTCCAAACACGACCTCGTATGATGACAATCCTGTTCTAGAATGTGCTGTTCTTCTTGTCGACAAAAGAGCTAATGGTAGAGCATCTGGCCATTGTAACCCTGTCGTCTCCTGAATCTTTGCCAACTTCAGTTTGAGAGTACTGTTGTACTTCTCAACTAATCCTGCTGACTGTGGGTGATTTGCAGCATGAAACTTCTGTTTTATGTGCAAACCATCACAAATTAACTGAATGACCTTGGCATTAAAATGACTTCTGTTATCACTCCAAATCAAACGGGGCAAGCCGAAACGAGGAAAGAACTCCTTCAGGAGTACCTTTGCGGTTGTAACAGATGTATTGTCTTTAGTGGGGTAAGCCTCAACCCATTTACTAAATGCACAAACAGCCACCAACACATACTCCAAATTATTACACCTGTCTAGTTTTATATAATCCATCTGAAGAACCTCAAACGGGAAAGTAGGTGGTGCAAAATTACTGGGTGGTGTATGGGTACACTTTCCAGGATTGTGCATCATACACACCATACAGTATTTCACTAAATGTGCGGCTGTCTTTGAGATGTTGTCATTTTTACATATGGGTTCTAACAACTTGCAAATACCTTTAGCACTGATATGGGCTGCACCATGGGCCATGGTGACTACAGGGAGAACATATGCGTCTTGTCAGAACCAGTGAAATACCGTTGGGTTCCTCGGGAGCAGTACCCTCAAGAAGCCCAGCTTCCAGCAGCTTTGACTCAAGCTTAATTGCACTGAGTATCAAAGTGGCTAGACGGGGGGAAGGGATTTGGGAAGGGTACTGCGGGGAGGGAGACCTGGAACGAGACGTTGTCCTCAATTAGCTTTCCTGATATACCTTATGAGCAATTAAGTTATACTTAGCATGGATTGAACAACAATAACAGATCTGTAAAGAAAAGCAGGTTATATATGGAACAGTCGTTGCATAAGTCTGCACTCTAGTAAACTTCTCCAAAAATGAATGGAATGGCTGTTCCTATTGTAACATGGTACATTTCTTTGTGTTATAATGTTCTTTGATTCCAAGTGGAACAAAGTCTCCCTCACTCTGCTCCCTCTCCTTCCTCCTTTCATCTAAGAGAAGTTATGTGTTGAACTTCTCCTGCGTCTGAATGACGGTGAAGCTACGAGATGGTGAAAGGCTGTTCGGCGCTTCTCCAGCGGCTGCTCGGGAGGACTGTAAGGTGTATTTTATGTGTTTAGAACACCGGTGAGGAGATTTGCAGGAAGGGCGATGTGAAACGCACTTGCGTTGCAGTGACGTATTCGGGCCTTGTTTCTGTTTCGCTGGAAGGGAGAGTTGGAACGCATCTGTGTTGCAGCAGAAGTGACGTGGGCGTCGATGTGAGTTTCAGTGACGTATTCAGGCCTTGTTTCTACTTCGCTGGAAGGGAGAGTTGGAACGCATCTGCGTTGCAGCAGAAGAGACGTGTGCATCGTGCGTTGCCACGCACAGACGCCATTTTCTCATGCTGGCAGGAGATTACACCATTGCCTAGCTACTCTACGGACTTGGTGTTATTCACCGGAGTTTGTTTTTGAGAGATTTGTATTTAGTGTATTGTTGCCTAGCAACAAATTAGTCTCTTACTGAGTGTTTTTTTTGGCAACTAATTGTTTTTTAACAACATTTTAGGGAAGTGGAAGCCTTCGTTTGCAGATTCGAGTTGTATTCACTCGAGTGAGGAGATTTCAATTATTCTTGGGTCTTTGGCAGTTTTGACAACAGTGATTTACACAACTATATCTACAAGTTAGTAAGTTTATTATTTGTTGTTGTTCCTCGTTTTCTTTCTTCATAAACATGCAGAATGTGACACTACCACCATTTTTTTTAACAAGTCCAGGAGAGCCCACAATAAAATGGCAGAAGTGGAAGAAGATTTTCATAAACTGTGCGAGAGTTTGTGGCACAAATTTAAGTGCTGAACGCAAACACTTTTTACTTCTTCATTGCCTTGGAGGGGAAGGGCAGGAAGTGCTTGAACATTTACCGGAACTTAATGCTGCCGACCAGAGAACATTGAATGAATATGAAATTTGCATACTGCAATTAGACAGGCATTATCTTCCCCGTGTAAGCACCATTATGGAAAGGTATCATTTTGGTTTATGTGAGCAAAAGAAAGATGAGTCTGTTGAGGAATTTGTTACTAGGTTAAGAAAACTTGCCTCATCTTGTAAATTTGGTGGTGTTGTAGAAGAAAGGATAAGGGATCAATTTGTTTTGAAATGTGCTCATGACAAAATCAGGGAGGAGTTATGGTTGAAGGATGAGCCTCCCTTAGATGAGGTGGTAGTTATTGCCAAACGTGTTGAACATATGATGAAATGTGTAGATGAATTAAGTAGTGAAAAAAACAAGTCTAATGTTTCCAATACTAATGTAGATGAGGTTGTATATATAGTAAAGAACAAGTCATCCAATGACTCTCACAGTGGGAAGTTTGCACGACCGTTGGAAAAGACTGCGGCGCAGGATGAAAGGTCTATCTGTTTCAGGTGTGGAAGATATGGACATAGAGCTAATGTCTCTTTCTGTCCTGCCATGCAGTTTTTTTGCAATGCCTGTGGGAAGAAGGGTCATTTTGCTAAGTTTTGCAAGAGTAAGATAAAAAGGAGGAATCAGCAGGTAGTCAAAGAGCAAACACAGGTTAAGGAAATCACTTATCAAATAGATGACTCTACAGCCAATCATCCATCACATGTAGTTGCCATTGAAGGTTTCGCGCTTGAGATGAAGTTTGACTCTTGCTCACATCTCACTATGGTTAGCAAGGATGTCTTTGAAAAAAACTTCAGAGATAAGGTGGTTCTAATGAAAAGTGATGTTTCTCCCATGGGTTATGGTGGGATGCCCATAAACATTATAGGTTATTTTATGGCTTCTATTGAATTGAGTGGACGAATGGCTGTGGGGAAAATATATGTGGCTAAAAAGGGTGATGCACTTTTAGGGTGGCCTCATCAACGTTTGCTGGGGGTCCTGCTTAATCCTAATGCTGTGCCTCAGGTCCAAGTACAGGTTGTTGACAATCCAGCAGCAGTGCTAGCTGAACGTTTCTCTGATGTGTTTAATGACAAGCTGGATTGTCTGAGGGGTTATAAACATCACATAAAACTAAAAAATTGTGCTGTACCCGTTGTTGCCAAATTCAGGAGGGTACCATTGAATGAACAGTCCAGTGTGCAGAATGAGATCCAGCGTTTGACTGACATGTGTGTTATTGAGCCTGTTGAGGCAACTCAGTGGTTGTCTCCCATAGTCGTCGCCAAGAAGGCCAGTGGCGAGGTTAGACTATGCATTGATTTGCGTGCACTTAATAAAGAAGTGGTTGTAGACAGGTTTCCCCTGCCCAATATCGATGAGATCTTCAGCACCTTAGCGGGTGCTAGATACTGCACAACTCTTGATCTAGCATCTGCATATCATCAGGTAGAGCTGGATAAGACTTCCCAGGACTTGACGACCTTTGTGACTCCTATGGGTACTTTTAGATTTCTTAGGATGCCTTTTGGGCTCGTTTCGGCAGCATTTGTTTTTCAACGGATCATGTTTAATGTACTCAAAGGTCTCACAGGGGTTAAGTGTTATCAGGATGACCTGTTAATTTATGGAAGTACTAAAGCTGAACATTTCTCGAGAGTGTGTGCAGTATTAGAAAGTTTAAGAAAAGCAGGTTTGACGCTTAAGAAAGAGAAGTGTAAGTTTGCGGTGGAAGAGGTTAACTACCTAGGTCATTGTATTACTGGTCAAGGTGTTTTTCCAAAAAAAGAACTGGTTGATAGATACTATTGTGAAAATGAACGAACCTTGTAACAAGGAGGAGTTGTTATCCTTTTTGGGGATGGTGGAGTTTTACTCCAAGTTTATCCAAGGTTACGCAGACAAGACACGAAATCTTAGGAAATTAACAGGGAAAAATGTAGTCTTTGAGTGGAGTGATGTATGTGTGAGAGAATTTCTTTCCATCAAGGAGGATTTAAGGAAAGCCCCTTCTTTACAAGCTTTTGTGCCTGGTCATCAGACCTACATTTTCACCGATGCCAGTGCTAAAGGTATAGGAGCTGTTCGTCTTCAAAAGAATTGTGGTATAGAACGTTTGATTGCTTGTGCTTCCAGGTGTTTGAGGGGCTCAGAACTCAATTACTCGGTTATTGAAAAGGAGTCTCTGGCGATTTTTTGGGCTTTGAGAAAATTTAAAAATGTGATATGGGGTACGAAAGTTAAGGTTCTATCTGACCATAAACCATTAAAGGAGTGTTTTCAAAAAAGGGATGGATGCCATTTCGTCCAGGATAAGGAAGTGGATTATATCTCTTCAAGAGTATGATTTTGATGTAGATTACATCCCAGGTGTGATCAATAACTCTGCGGATTGTCTATCTCGCTTAGTTGATGTTAAAGAAGTAGACAGCGAGGAGGAGGGTCCTTTTGATGATGTTGTTAATGTTTGCGAGATTACTTTGGATGCAATTGATGAGACTGAATCAGAAGTTGCCAAGGATCTAGAAATTAAAACAGTTATTGAGTTAGTAGAATCAGGGAAAAATAAACATCTTGATAAACCTTGGTTATTGGTCTGTGATGAGCTAGCTGTTATGAATGGTTTGATTGTCCGTGGCACTAGACTTATTCCACCTGTTGGGGTTCGAAACAAACTTCTTAATCTTGCGCATGTTGGCCATTTGGGAATTGTAAAAACAAAGGAGTATTTGAGGATGCAGTTCTGGTGGCCAGGGATGGATAAAGTAGTTGAGAGAATGGTTCGTGATTGCATAGAATGTTGTTCCAGTGACAAGATTCTCAAAACCAAACAGCTACCTATGGTCTGTAGGGAACTACCAAAACATCCCTGGGATGAGATTGCCATTGATATTGTAGGTCCCTTGCGTGGTGTCAGTGATACTCCATATTTGATTGTTGTCTTAGATCTTTATTCAAGGTGGATAGAAGTAAGCTCGGTTAGAGATATTTCTTCAGCCAGTGTTATAAAATGTTTGGAAGAAATCTTTAAGAAAGAAAGTCATCCCAATTGTATTCTTTCTGACAATGGTCCTCAGTTTTGTTCCACTGAAATGCAGACATATTTCAAAGATTGTGGTATAATTCACAAAAGGAGCTCTGTTTATCACCCAGAGACAAATGGTGCTGTTGAGAGGGTTAACAAAACTCTTAAAGAAAGAGTTCAACTAGCTAGGGCGAGTAATCTCAATTGGAAAAATGTCTTACAAGATAGAATCACTGCTTGTTGCATGTCTCCTCACACAACTACAGGGAGGTCTCCCTTTGAGTTACTCAAGGATAGAGCTTCGAACTCGAAGTTATGTCCAGGATGGATGAGTTTCAACAAAGGGTTGAGAGACAACCAGGTAGGTGATTGGAGACATAGGGAAATAGATAATCAGTGGACAAGGAAAACTTATTTTGACAAAAGGAAGTGTGTTCAATTCAATGATGTAAAAGTAGGTGACTGTGTGAAAATTAAGGCACCTGTTGGATGTCAGCCGTGGTCCAAGTACACTAGTGTAAGAAGAGTTGTAAAAATCTTTAAGAATGCAGTGAAGACCGTGGATGGTAGAATCTGGAATAAGAGCAGAATAGTAGTGGTCAAGTCTGCACAGCAACCAATGTTGAATGATATGGTTTCCTCTCACTCTTACTCATCGACTAGTCTACATGATTCTACTCCCTCCAGTTCAGGTTCCTTACCTGTTAATTGCAGAGTGAGGAGTCAGAGAATTCGTAGACAACCCCTGTATATGAAGGATTATGTTTGTTAAGTTTTAGTTTTTTTATTTGTTTCTTTCTTTGTTGTAAAGAAGGAAGATGTGTAACATGGTACATTTCTTTGTGTTATAATGTTCTTTGATTCCAAGTGGAACATCACTAGGTAATCACATTCTTGTTCCTTATGGAATCTGACTATGTAAGAAGATTCTGTGATTGTCAGTTACTCTGAAGCAGTTGATGGCTGGGGTGAATAAACCGAACCTGAGACTTACCTGGAGAGTGTCAGTCTTTCTTCATTAAGGACACCACACCTATAATCTTCGAAAATATAATAATATAAACTCTATGATTAAATTAAAATTTGCTCCAAAGTGAGTCACACATTTATATAAAAAGAGCTTCTTGGCTTTTGTCACAATGTCTCATTCTTAGATTACGATTTGCACTAAACACTGTTTAGAATCACAGCGCTAATTCCAACAAACGTTTTATACTACACAGTAAGTTTCATATGCAAATGACCAAGGAATCACTTCAGCGCGATGTGCCAAAGTCCAGTATGCAAATGCTCAAGAAAGCACTTCAGCACGATGTGCCAAAGTCAAATATGCAATGCCCAAAGTCAAATATGCAATGCCCAAGAAAGCGCTTCAGCGCGATGTGCCTAAGTCAAATATGCAAATGCCCAAGAAAGCGCTTCAGCGTGATGTGCCAAAGTCAAATATGCAAATGCCCAAGAAAGCGCTTCAGCGTGATGTGCCAAAGTCAAATATGCAAATGTCCAACAAAGCGCTTCAGCGCGATGTGCCACGGTCAGATATGCAAAAGCCCAAGAAAGCGCTTTGAATTCAACTTACGCGTATAAAAGATTAAATAACAAAAGAGCAGCACTTCGTTCTTTTCACGTTGTTGTTGTGAACATTCTGAATAAAAATGGAACAATCCTACCTGAACTCAACCAAGCAAATGATCTACAACCTGCAATATGTCATCAAAAGTCTTCACACTGCAACCGGAGATCAGCTGCTGCTTGCTTTCAGAATCTTCAATAACCAGCAATGAGAACAGTGTGTGGCCTCTATTTAAAGGCTGTAAGAAGAAGGTTCCAGAAGGTTCCAGATGTCTAATCTCAGGGAAACTACTGGAGCTGAGAAGGGACAATAGACCTTGGGCAGCAGCTTATGAGTCTGCAACAAGCATTGGCACAAACAAGTAGCAGTGCAAACAACAAGCACTGGTAAAAACAATAGGAAATAACAAAAGACACATCATAGTAAGTGCCAAATAAGATGCACCCTGACATTGGTTTGGCAGAATCATGACAGTCCACCTCATCAAAATTGTGTACACTCTCTTTTATGTAGGGGCCTCCGGATGTTGTCTGTGAAATTTACGTATCAAACATGGTGCATGAATAGCATCACTTGGTTCCCAAGAATCTTCATCCGGACCATAACCTTCCATGAAAGTATATACCACAGTTTTCCCTTTATGCGTTTACTGCCTTTTACACTGTGTACTTTGTATTCCTCATGATCTCCAATGAGGAGAGGTAGTGGACGTGCTCGTTGTTTGATCCTTGCTGGTTTTAACAAGGAAGTATGAAACACAGGATAGATTTTCATGGAACTGGGTAATTTTAATTTAAAGGCTACTGGGTTAACGCATCTTTCAATCTCAAATGGTCCAATAAATCGTGGATTAAATTTATATTTCTTTTTAAATTGAAAGTTTCTTGTAGAGAGCCAGACGAAATCTCCAGTCTTGTATTTTGGTCCTAGTATTCTCTTTCTATCAGCAAATTTTTTATATACTGCTTTTGCTTTTAGTACATTATGTTGCAAATGCTTCATGACAGTAGTCATTCTCTGTAGTCTAGAATTCAAAGATGGTATATTAGTTTGAGGTTGAGCTAACAGTAGTGGAGCGTAATGTGGGTGACAGCCATGATTTGCGAAGAATGGTGACATGTTTGTTGAAGCATGCTTCAAATTATTATAAGCGAATTCAGCTTCCCAGAGGAGATCCACCCATGAGCCTTGTTGTTTAAATAAGTAGCATCGTAGATATTGTTTTAGTACCTGGTTCACTCGCTCCGTTTGGCCATCCGATTCTGGATGGAAACTTGTGGACATGTTTCTTTTTATCTGTAATGTTTCGCACCAAGCTTTCCATACTTTAGATGTAAATTGTGCCTCTTGATCGGAAGTTATAGTTCAAGGCAAGCCATCTAATCTTACTACATTTTGAACTAATAAAGTCACTAACTGAGTTACAGTTGGCATTTTCTCACAAGCAATAAAATGAGCCATCTTTGAAAGTCTATCCACCACTACTAAAATGGTAGTTTTCCCTTGATCTTTGGGTAAGTCAGTAAGGAAGTCCATGGATATATCTTCCCAAAGACGTGTTGGAGTAGGAAGAGGCTGAAGTAATCCTTTTTTGGTACTATGATCTCCTTTAGCTTGGGCACAAACATCACATTGTTTTACATATTGGATAACATCTTGTTTCCATGTAGGCCACCAGAAATGTCTTTGGACAAGCTCTTGAGTTTTTGCTATTCCTGGATGTCCAGCTAATGGTTTTGTGTGACACCATTGTAAGACTTGTTTTTGTAATGGGTTTGATGGAATGTATAATAGTTTCTTTTGAAACGGTAATCTTTGAATGATAATTCGATCCTTGTCTTTTTGTTGCCACAATAAAACCTGTTTTAACGGCATACTTTTTTGAATGTCTTGGAAAAACTGTTCAGAAATTGTAACTCCAATAATTTGTTCTTTAGGAATTATGGATGGTGGTGTAATCACCCTTTTTGTTTTTTCCGCTGATGTTTCACATCGAGATAAGGCATCTGCTTTGTTATTTATTTTGCTGGGTCTGAAAGTTATAACAAAATTGAATTCTGCAAAGAATAAGCTCCAACGTAACTGTCGAGGTGTCAAAGTTCTAGCACATCGTAAAAACTGGAGGTTACGATGGTCTGTATAGACTGTCACAGTATGTTTTGCACCTAGGAGATAATGGCGCCATTCTTTAAAGGCTAGACAAATAGCCAATAATTCTTTCTCCGCCACTGTATAGTTCATCTCAGCAGGTACATTTTTTTTTGCTAGAAATGCAATGGGATGTAGTTGGTTATTTTGCTCATCCTTTTGAGAAAGGATTGCCCCAATTGCAGTAACAGAAGCATCCACTTCAATAATGAAAGGCTGATTGATATCTGGGTGACTTAAGGCAGGGGCCGCAGTGAATGCTGTTTTTAGAGTTTGAAAGGCAGATTTAGTTTCTGAAGTCCCTTGAAATGGAACATGTTTTCTTAACAATCTTGTTAAAGGACTTGCTTTGGTTGAAAACTGCTTTTTGAAGCGACGATAGAAGATCGCAAATCCTAAAAATCGTTGGATATCTTTTACGGAAGTTGGTTCTGGCCAATCTAATATTGCTTGAACCTTTCTGGGTGCCATTGTGATTCCTTGAGGTGACAATATAAAACCTAAGAATTCTACCTTGTATGTATGGAATTCGCACTTATATAACTTACAAAAAAGTCCATGTTGGCGCAGGGTGGTTAATACAAGTTTGACATGTTTTTCATGTTCCGAGACAGACTGTGAATAGATTAACAAATCATCTAGGTAGGCAATGACAAATCTGTCAAGAAAATCTCGTAAAACATCATTAATAAAAAATTGAAACACCGCAGGGGCGTTGCATAGGCCGAAGGGCCTCACGCAATATTCGAATAACCCAAAGCGAGTTCGAAAAGCGGTCTTCCACTCGTCCCCGACTCGAACACGTAAGAGATGGTATGCTCCTCTTAGATCCAACTTGCTGTAAATAGTTGCAGATCTTACTTGGTCCAAAAGAACGGGAATAAGTGGCAAAGGATATCGGTTTTTAATAGTGATGTTATTCAAAGCGCGATAATCTATGCAAGTGAGTAATTCCCCATTACTTTTGGGCACAAAGAACAGAAGAGAAGCAGCTGGAGACTTGGCGGGTCGAATGAAACCATTCTTTAAAAATGTGTCTAAGTATTCTTTAAGGTGTTGGTTCTCTTGCTCGGTAAGTGCGTAGATCCTACTACAGGAAATTTTAGCACCAGGTACAAGATCTATCTCACAATCATATGCTCTGTAAGGTGGAAGGATCTCAGCACTTTTTTCACAGAATGCATCGCAGAAGTTTTCATATACCGCAGGTAATTCTATGTTTTGCTCTGCAGCTGTAGCGATATAATGAGCAGTCATCTTAGTATGATCTTGTGATGAGGTTTCGGACATGGTTTCTTATTGGTATAAACATTCCTGTTGACACCAATCTGATTGAAAAGTAATACTTCTCTTAGCCCAGTCTATAGTGGGATTATGGTCTGTCAACCAAGGCATCCCAAGGAAGACACCAAATTGGGGGGAATCAATGATATCAAAGGATATTTCTTCTACATGAGTTTGATCTTGAGTGAAACAGGTCATGGTTATCTTAATAGTGGAATGAGTAATTAATCCAGATGTTAATTGTTTGCCATCTACCGCATGAACCATTTCTGGTTTCTGTTTTGCTAAGGTGGGTATTTCTAGTTTTGTTGCAAAAGCGTCATCAATAAATTTGCTGGTGGCTCCAGAATCTACCATGACAACCGCAGTTTTAGGTTCTTGCCGAGAAATGACAAATCATACATTTAATACTAGATGAGGTACAGAGATTTGTAATGTGTTGGCAACCGATTGATCAAGAGATAAAGATATAGTACTCGAGGAAGTCTCCTGGTTATTCCCCGAATATTCTAGTTTCCCTCCTTGGTCATGGTTGTGTTTGGTTTTACCAAGCAATCTTTGACAAAATGTCCTTTTTTACCGCAGTATAAACATAGACCTTTTTTCGACGAGAATCTTTTTTCTTCTGAAGTTAAAGGTTTTCGTATTCCTCCGATTTCCATAGGTTCACTAGTATCTTGTGATACAATATGTATTTTTTCTTTGGATCGAAGGTCTGAACTCTAAACGTTTCTTGTCTCCTCTATGATCTGATACTCTATGATCTAACCGAAGACTTAAAGCTATTAGGTCTTCACATGTTCTTGGTTGAGGGTCTATTGGAGCTATTAAATCTTTTAATTCTTCTTGTAGACCTTGATAATATAAAGCAGCTCTTTTATCTTCAGGCCAATTTGTTTCCGCTATTAAATGATTAAATTGGGTTAAATAATGGACCAAATCTTTATTTCCCTGTTTCAGTTCTAATAATTCACGATCAGCTGATCCTGTAATTGTTCGTCGGTCAAAAACCTTTTCAGTTTGAAAACGAGACCAACTGTAAAGCAAAGGGTCAGCAAAGCAAAGGGTCATCCGATTGTACAATAGGAACTGGCCACATGGCAGCGTCCCCGCTCAAATAAGAAATCAAAAAGGCAATTCGGGATTGAGCATCAGGGAAAGATGTGGGTTTTACCATAAAGTGTAACTGTACTTCCTGTTAATAAGGTTTGAAATTTGTGTGGTTCACCTGCAAACCGTTCTGGAGGTGCCAAGGGAACTGTCATTGGAACCGTTACTGATACTGTAGATGTAGTAGGACTACTAGCAGCAGCCATATCTGGAGAACGAGCCGGCGCAGGTTGCGCTTGTAGTTGAGTGACCCTATTAGCTAACACCGCTGTTTCATGTCTAGCTGCTGACAGCTCTTTTTGCATATTTCCCAACATGGAACACAAGTCTTCCAAGGTGGTCATCCCGAAGATACTGCTCAGGAGGTACCAAATTCGTGGGCTGGTTATTCTGTCAGAACCGGTGAAATACCGTTGGGTTCCTCAGGAGCAGTACCCTCAAGAAGCCCACCTTCCAGCAGCTTTGACTCAAGCTTAACTGCACTGAGTATCAAAGTGGCTAGATGGGGGAAGGGATTTGGGAAGTGTACTGCGGGGAGGGAGACCTGGAACGAGACATTGTCCTCAATTAGCTTTCCTGATATACCTTATGAGCAATTAAGTTATACTTAGCATGGATTGAACAACAATAACATACCTGTAAAGAAATGCAAGTTATATATGGAACAGTCGTTGCATAAGTGTTCACTCTAATAAACTTCTCCAAAAATGAATGGAATGGCTGTTCCTATAATCTTCGAAAATATAATAATATAAACTCTATGATTAAATTAGAATTTGCTCCAAAGTGAGTCACACATTTATATAAAAAGAGCTTCTTGGCTTTTGTCACAATGTCTCTTTCTTAGATTACGATTTGCACTAAACACTGTTTAGAATCACAGCACTAATTCCAACGAATGTTTTATACTGCACAGTAAGTTTCATATACAAATGACCAAGGAAGCGCTTCAGCGTGATGTGCCAAAGTCCAGTATGCAAATGCTCAAGAAAGCGCTTCAGCGCGATGTGCCAAAGTCAAATATGCAATGCCCAAAGTCAAATATGCAATGCCCAAGAAAGCGCTTCAGCGCGATGTGCCAAAGTCAAATATGCAATGCCCAAAGTCAAATATGCAATGCCCAAGAAAGCGCTTCAGCGCGATGTGCCAAAGTCAAATATGCAAATGCCCAAGAAAGCGCTTCAGCGTGATGTGCCAAAGTCAAATATGCAAATGTCCAAGAAAGCACTTCAGCGCGATGTGCCAAGGTCAAATATGCAAAAGCCCAAGAAAGCGCTTCGAATTCAACATACGTGTATAAAAGATTAAATAACAGAAGAGCAGCACTTCGTTCTTTTCATGTTGTTGTTGTGAACATTCTGAATAAAAATGGAACGATCCTACCTGAATTCAACCAAGTGAAGGATCTACAACCTGCAATATGTCATCAAAAGTCTTCACACTGCAACCGGAGATCAGCTGCTGCTTGCTTTCAGAATCTTCAATGACCAGCAATGAGAACAGGGTGTGGCCTCTATTTAAAGGCTGTAAGAAGAAGGTTCCAGAAGGTTCCAGATGTCTACTCTCAGGGAGGGAAACTACTGGAGCTGAGAAGGGACAATAGACCTTGGGCAGCAGCTTATGACTTAGGAGTCTGCAACAAGCATTGGCACAAACAAGTAGCAGTGAAAACAACAAGCACTGGTAAAAACAATAGGAAATAACAAAAGACACATCATAGTAAGTGCCAAATAAGATGCACAGTGACATTGGTTTGGTTTGGCAGAATCATGACACGTCTGACAACATCCATCTCTGCTTTCCTGACTTGTTAATCCAACATCCCTCATTATTCAATTGCCCCAGACACATTTTTAAGGGAGAACCTGGGGCCTGTAATATATCTTCCTCAACTGATAATTTAAGAATCATCTGGAAAGGAATTGATAATAGCACGCTGTTTAAGAACATGATAATATCCTATCGATCAGCTGTCGACGTATGCCTGTCATCCTTTGACCCTAATCTTGAGGTGGTTGCAGCCTTTACTCAGTTATGCGCAGGTATTAAACAGATGATCTCTAAACCTGTGTTTAACAATAACCACCATCCTAAGTGGTTCAATAGTGTATGCTCCCGGGCTAATAGAGATCTTCGTGCTGCCTTGTCGGCAATACCTAGGGATGCGATTTTAATCAGAACTCTAAGGAACCAATATAACAAAGTGGTTAAGCAAAGGAAAGAGGAGATTTTGAGAGATCAATGGGATAATTTGGCTTGCGCTGCAAGATTCAATAATACAAATGGCTTTTGGGCGGTGGTCAAAAATATGAGAAACACTGGTCAGCACTTAAGTCCCACAAGCTGTAATATAACCAGTGTTGCCTGGGTCTCTCATTTTTCTAAAATATATTCTGCACCATCGCTGGACGAGGTCCACATAGATCTTTACGTTGCATCACGAGTCCAGATATCGCTCTCAGAAGTGGTAGACGCAATTGACCAGAGTTTAGGCAATAAGGCCCCCGGCCCCGATGGGTTTCCCATCGACCTCATTAAATACAAACCAGATTTCTGGGCCCCGATTTTACTTAATGTTTTTAATAATTTAACAAACTCCCAAATTCCTAGCACATGGTCGTCTAGCACAATAGTACTGATTTTTAAAAAGGGGGACAGGGCTAACCCTAGTTGTTATAGACCAATTTCTTTGATCGATAACACTTTAAAGATACTTGGGAGGGTGCTATTTAATAAAATTAGGAGTTGGGCTGAGGATACGCATATTTTAAATAAATGTCAGTTAGGTTTTAGAAGCAAATTAGGAACCGTAGAGCAATGTCTTAATTTAAATTTGATTGTTGACAAATATACGATAGCTCGGCAGTCTCCCATTTACCTAGCTTTCATGGACCTCACCTCAGCCTTCGATTATGTGAATAGATCGTGTCTATGGTCATGTCTCCTAAATTATGGGCTAGACGAGGCCTTAGTACACTTTCTGGCCTTCTTACACAAGGATTTGGGGGCAAGGGTGAGGATTAGTAGGGATGGGGCCGTATCAGAGAATATTGTCATCGGCCGAGGGGTCAGGCAGGGGTGTGTGCTGGCCCCTCTGCTTTTTATTTTATATATTAATGAGTTGCATGACGAGCTGTCAAATTTGACTATGGATGTCCCGGTGATTAATGGCAGCAAAATACCTGCTTTATTATATGCGGATGACGCGGTCCTAATGGGCCGAACACCCAATGCACTACGCACTTTAGTCGGGGGTTTTGTTGATTTTATGTCTAAATTGGACTTGTGTACAAATTTTAAAAAATCCTTTTTAATGAATTGTGGTCCAAATAAACATCGGGTTAATGTAATTAGCTCCGGTTCTGAAAAACTGTTTTGCACGCGCACTTTCCCATACCTGGGGCTGGTATTTGCTGACAATGGTTCCTGGACTGCCCATTTGACACACAGTCCGAACAAACTCTTAAAGGCCTCCAACTCAATCTTATGCCTCCCTCAACCCAGAAGAACTGAGGTAGTTCTATCCTTACTGAAGATATATAGAACTCAATGCAGACCAACCGCAACTTATGGAGCTGAAGTGTGGGGCTATGCGAATTGTAACAATATTCAAATAGAGGAAAATAGATTTTGTCGGAGAGTTCTGGGGGTTCCGATTAGCTCCTCTTCCTTTGTCTGTCACCGGGAGCTAAAACTGTTCTATATTGAAGATTATATCAGGGCTCGTCCAACTATTTTTTGGATAAAAGTATGGCAAAACCCGGCAACCACCCTCACTAGAGAAATCATAGCTGATTGTCTTAAATGTGACAAGGGCAGTAGCATACCTTGGCTGGCAGCTGTTAAGGACAGCTTGTCCGCTGTAAATCTGCCAACAATTTTCTCAAATCCAAGTGATATATCAGGCATTAATAAAAAGATTTTACAGGAGACCCTGTATGGGTATTATGCCAGTATGAGACTTAGGCATGAAACTTCAAAAAGCTCAGTCGCCCGTTACATAACGATGTCGGACGATGAGGGCCCACCGATAATATTGCCAGCCCGTTATCTTTTAATGTCGACCAACCGTTGGGAAAGAAGTTTGCTCTCTCGCCTTAGGGCTGGTACTTTAAAATATTTATTATGTTTTCCCCTTGGGCACAACAGTAGCCTTGAGCAAACCCCTTGTCCCTGTGGTAATCATGGCAATCAATCTATGTTACATTTTTTATTCTTTTGTAACTTTTATCAGTTATATAGTAAACAGTTGCTGATCCCGTTTTTTAAGGCAGCAGCTATCAGCAACTATAAGGTGGCATATAGAGAAATTGTTGAGCTCAAAGACGAAAATTAAATTTTCCACGTCAGCACTTTCTTGCGTTTGGCTGTCCGCTCACTTGCTTCCATGAGTTTGGTATAATTGGCCTTGATTGTTCATTTTTAACCTCTTACTTATATGTAGGTTGCATAATTTTATTGTGTGTATTTCATTGTTATATAATTTTTGATAAATTGCTCGCACTTTATAATATTATGCTGCTAGATTTAATGAATTTGTTTGATTTTAACGCTGGTTTAAAGTGATAAACTGTCCGCATTTTACATCATTATGCTGCTATATTTAATGAACTTTTTATCCTAATCTTAACATGTGCTATTATTTTAGTTTGATGTTATTTATCAAATCAGTGGATATTTGTTGCCTGTATCAGTTGATCCCAGAAACTATTATACTATTGCCCCAAACAATTTATAAGTGTAAGACAAATCCCCTGAGCAACGCGTATGTATATGTTTTGTGTATTTACTGTTTTTTAGCCTCGTGTTGGCTGTCTTAAATTTTTATTCATGTATGTATTGTCTGTTTGTTTTTAAAATTTTGCTGGTATTTTTACTTTGTTCTTCTATGGATATTTTCTTATCCGAATAAAGATGAATTGAATTGAATTGAATTATTCAATTGTGCTGTGCTCTCTTGCCATATTTCTAATTCTTCTATTGTAGCCTCGCTTTGTATTTCCTTCACATTCTCAAGCGTATCCTCAAACATAGTAACTTCCGGCACCCACCTAGCAGGACCCGCTACAAACATTTTCTTCATTTTAGTCCATGCTGTTTCCTTAACTGTCTGGTCAGCAAAAGCATTTCCCCTACCTACTTCATCAGTAATTTTCCAATGGGTGCTACACTTCACTATTGCCAACTTTTTAGGGAGTGTCAGAGCAGACAAAAGCCTCAGTATAAGATGACCGTATTGGATCCTTGTACCATGGGAAGTAAGGAACCCTCTCTCAGCCCAGAGTCGCCTGAAATTGTGCACAACCCCGAAGGCATTCTGGCTGTCAGCATAAATATTGACAACCAGTCCCTCGCTCAATTCACAAGCTCGAATAAGGGCGGCTAACTCAGCTGCTTGGGCTGACTGATAAGGGACTTGTGATGTCTTTACGACCGTACGCAATGTAGTGATAGCATAAGCAGCAGTTGTAGTGCCATCTGATAATTTGAAACAAGAGCCATCGACATATAGTTCCCCTTGTGGGTCAGATAAGGGAACATCAGTCAAGTCTACACGTCCTTTCGTCTCTTCTTCCATCCAGAAGATACAATCATGTTTCTCATTTTCATCATTTTCAGAAGGGAGGGGCAGTAACGTGGCAGGGTTCAGAGTGGCACATCTTTTGTTCGTGACATGTTTCACAAACAGGGTCAATTCATAACCTGTCAGACGTGCACTGGTGAGGTGCTGCATCTTGGTCTTATTCAAAAGTGTATCCACAGCATGGGGTACCATAACTGTGAGGTCAGTATCAAGTACGAGTCCAGCCGATTGTCTTATGGAGACAGCCACAGCTGCGTCTGCTCTTAGACAGCTCAGGAGGGCTCGTGCAACAGGGTCGAGAACAGCAGAGAAATAAGCACACGTCCATTGCTTATCTCCAAATTTTTGTGTTAGAACAGAAAGCGCACAACCAACCGTCTCATTAACATATAATACAAATGGCTAGTTGTAGTTAGGCGTGCCAAGCACTGGAGCTGAGCAAAGCACACTTTTTAGTTGCTCAAAAGACTGCTGACAACCAGGCGTCCAAGGCAGGGGCTCATGCACATCTTTAGTGGTTTCTGCGAGCAGGGGCTTGGTAAGTAAGGAATAGTTAGGTATCACTGACAACAGTAAGAAGTGATATCTATGAAGTCACGCACCTCTTTCTAAGACTGTGGAATGGGCATTTTAACAATGGTACTAATGCGCTCAGGAGTCAATCTCCTACCCTCCTTCGACAGTAGGTGACCTAAATAGGTGACCTCCTGTCAACAATACTGAAATTTGAAAAGGGACACTTTATGTCCGTGGTGTGCCAAGTGCAACAACAACTTAACTGTACTGTCCCTACAACCTTGTTCTGTGTCAAAAGCAATAAGCAAGTCATCAACATACTGTAGCAATACATTACCTGTGGGGAGCGACAAGGAATCCAACTGACCTTTCAATGCCTGACTATAGATACTCAGACTTTCTGTATAGCCTTGAGGAGCATGACAGAATCTAAAGCTTCTACCAGCTAGGGTGAACCCAAACAGATATCTGCTATCAGGATGAATAGGAATAATGAAGAACACATTTTTCAAATCAATGACAGAAAAGAATTTAGCAGAAGAGGGATTCATTGTCAAGAGAGTGGTGATGTCAGGAACCACCGGAAACTAGGGAATCACTATTTTATTAACTTCGCACAAATCGATCACAAAACAATAAACATCTTCATGGTCATCAGAGGAACCCGGGGTCGCCCTTTTAAGAGTCGGAAGAATAGGGCTATTGCAAATATTAGCAGTCATCTCCTCAAACACACCTTTCTCAATCAAATCCTGTACAATCTGCAATAAGGCTTGCTCTCCTGCCTGCGGTATTTTATATTGAGGGACACGAGGTAAAATGGCACCATCCTTATCACGGATCGAAACAGGCGATATCTGCAACAATCCCACATCTGTGTCGCCTATTGCCTACAGAGTGGGTGGCACATCCTTAAATTCAACAGGAAGGGGTGCATCTTTGGACAGACACTGCTTAGCGCACACCACATCCGGACCCATGGTCATATAGACACCTGCTGGGGAACAATAAATTGTGGCATGCAGCTTTTTCAATAAATACAGACATCAAATTTTCACCTCAATTAGACGTCAGCAAAAATGGCGAATCCACAGTGAAAGGACTGATGGTCAATGCAAGAGGTTTTGAAATGGGGCTTATGACCAGTACATCAGAAAAACCTACCGAAACATTATTATGGCCAGACAGAGCTGCCCCAGGGACCAAACAGTGAGAAATAGAACTGTTTGTTGCACCTGTATCCACCAAAAATTCCTTAGCCGAGCCATGCAAGTTCGCAGTAACATAAGGACCACGTTGATCTACAGGTATCGGAACTGGTCCCTCACTCTGTCCCTGGCTGTCCTAGCTGTAAGACATTCCTGTCACCTCATCTGTTTCATAGTCATCATGATAATACCGTCCGCCCGAGGGTCATCAAAGTAATTTTTATCAGAACGACCCTGTGAGGCTGCAGCATTCTGAACCCTTTCCACTCCTCCAGCTCCACGACCCCGTCCACGACAACCTTGTCCTCTGGGGGCTGCCTCCTTCTGCAACAACACAGGATACTCACTACGCCAGTGTCCCTCCTCCTTACAATAGGCACACAGGTTCGGCCCTAAAGGCATAGTATTAGGCTGCCTGCTAGTGCATGGAAGCTGTCGGCCCAAACCACCATGTCCTCTACCATTCCCTCTAG
Organism: Calotriton arnoldi; assembly: GCA_963921515.1. Taxonomy (NCBI): domain Eukaryota; kingdom Metazoa; phylum Chordata; class Amphibia; order Caudata; family Salamandridae; genus Calotriton; species Calotriton arnoldi. The sequence goes on from CAWUFW010006634.1 coordinate 744,275, forward strand.
AAACCTGCTGCAACAACACCTTTGTCTTCAAATCCTTATGCTTCTTCTCCGTCCTCTCCTTATCCTCATTTTCCCTGCGCTCATAATATTGCGCCATGTTCAAAATATCAGAAGGGGAAGAGGTGGACCAAGTGCTCTCAGCAGCCTGCAATCGAGTCGCTATTTCAGGAAGCAAATTAGAAACAAATCTATTGACAAACAACCGAACACCTCCCTCAATCAACAAATCCTGCCCACTATAATCCCAAAACACATCTTCAAACCGAGTGAAAAAATCAGACACACTCCCATCTTTCTTCTGATGACAAGCCGATAACTTATCCCAATCAACTTTACTCGGTGGAATAAGAGAATGCATATACATGATAATGTGACCTGGCAAAGCAAGTATCTCTGCATTAGGCTTCTCTCCTGATCCCATACTTTAATTTGATCCCAGGTACCACCTAATTCCGCAACATGATGATGGGTGTGTACTTGTCTCTAAATATCAACCGAAACCAGTAAACCAAAAAACATTTCAATGTCCGCAAGTGTCATTACTGTGGAAGAGGCAGCTTCAGTCAATTCTTTATAATAGGCAGTAGGATTTTTCCTGGGATCAGGTAACTGAGTCTTAAGAGACAAAACTTCACTCCTTTTCCATGGAGTATAAATCCATTGTTCTTGGAAACGGGCCGCTACACCTGGTCTAGTAAAAACGTTGTGCTGATCCCTTAGCTCTGGTATTTCAGGGTATTTCGGAAACTGATATACTGGCGTGGGACTCTTCTCAAGTAGGCTACCCCGGTAAGCGATCAAGGTCGTAATACTGCCAAAAACTTGATCAGGCCCCATATTAGTGACATATACATGATCTTTGATGTCATATAAAATCTGTGGTGCTGCAGCTTTGAAACACTGCTCCCAAAGACCAATCAAAGTAGCAGACATATGCTTAAGAGCATGCTGCTGTACAAAAGACTCATAATCTTTCATCACATTCCACACATCTTCCACACTGTAAATTGTGTTTTGGGCCCACTGCGCAGCCTGGATAGCCACTACCCTTTTTTCTGCATCTCCCACTTCAGATCGCACATACGGACCCATGCGCTCTTTAAACTTTATCCAATCTCCATCTCCAAATCCGCGCACAGGCGTCTCATCATTCAAGGAAACTGGAGGATGGAAAACCAAGGAAGGAGAGGCCACCAGGGTGGCAGGTAGTAACGATGCTGAGGGCTGCGTTGCAGGAGAAAGAGCTGGCAAGAAAGGTGCTGAAACAGTGGGCATGAGGGGGGTGCTAACAGTCACCGTCGCTGCAGACGGCAAGGAAGCAGAAGGAAGAGAAAGAAGAGAAGGAGCCGATGCAACGGCCATCGGAAAAGCAGCAGTAAAAACAGGGAAAGAGACAGTAGAAGCAACAGTAATAGACTGTTGCGGGGGCAATGGAACCGTGGGGTATTTTCTTTGCAGGGCGTATGGGGGTGGGGGCCTACTATCTAATGACTCCTCCACGAAAGTATCTTTTTCTTCTTCGACCACATAGGATTTATCAATATTCAATTGAAACCTCCTATCTTCACGTTCTATCCCAATCTCCTTTTTCTCTCTATCATGTGTTACGGCCTTCTGAGTCAGCGTCTGCATTCTGCCCTTCCAGGCCTCTTTCTCTGCTTTCATTCACCTCTGTTTAGCTTCCTTTTGCCACGTTCAAAGAGAATCAAACACAGACTGCCTACTTTGCTTCGCAAACAACTTTTCCTGTAAAAACCCAATTTTCTTTTCATCAAAAGTACCCGTCAATGGCCACTGCAACTCGGCATTGTCCCTCGTATATTTGTGCCATAACATACTAAACATAATAGGGCCAAGGCCATGCTTCTCATTCATATCAAAATTCGGAGTGCCTTCTGGAGGCGCTGGCTGACTTTCCTCCAGTCGAGCATCAACAGAACAACAACGACAGCACAAAGAAACCAGTTTACTTATTCCAGGCATTCTCAAAAGAAGGCAAGTTCACTACTTATGCAAACACTTTTTACCGAGAATCGGTCCTCAGACTGTACCAAATACAAACCAAAATGGTACCATATCCACAAAGAACCAAAACAAACTCACCTGATATATGCAGGTCAAACAAATTTATTCCCCACTGCCGACTCTTCGGACCAAACAGTCAGATCCAAGGGTTTCGCCGCTCAGGACCCCAGTCGGGATGACCACTGGGCAAGGTACCGTCCGGTGGGACAGAAGGGGCAGCTGCAAGTTCAGGAACTCTCTCATGCAGGGATCCCTGATCCGTCCGTCCGACCCGACGATGGCCCCGACCTCCCCACCCGTCCGCGGGAGGGGATGGGTCACCCAAAGGAGTCCCTGTTCGGGTGCCAACTGAAGGAAGTGGCCCATTTAGGGTCACCTGGGTCACTCGCGGCCACCTCTCAGCCTTCCATACCAAATGAAGAGTTGGTCAGACAGTAGAGAATACAAACCAATATATTTTTATTCAGATACACTCGAGCGGAGCCCCGTCTGCCCAATCTCTTAGGGGTGCTGCAGAGATGACTGACATCAGCAAACATGGAGATACGTTATGTAACCAATGAAGGCACGCCCATAATGGAATTTTCCAAACAGATGCAGCTAAACAAAGAAATACAGAAGGATAGGTTTCAGTTCTGGGGCCGGGCACACACTATCTTCATTCCAAGGTCACTCTGCCCGTGCCCGCCACTAGACTAGTGGGAGAAGGCCTCTATCTGGTGGGAAAGGTATGCACTAATAAGAACAGTGCATTCATTAGCAGAGCAAGGCCCAACCATGGAGAAATGAAACTTTCCACAACCCGTTCTCTCGAGGAGGCAAAAAGCAGTTTCGAGCATGGCGCAAAATGGCAGCCAAACATAAAATGGTGCAGCGAATTCTAACTTACATAGAATAATGCACAAGCAAAAATAGCGAAAATGTTTTCATTACAACATGGTGGACCTTGGCACTCCCAGGAGCCCCCACAGGGTGCTCCATGTGAACAGGCTCAAACCCTTTGTGGACAGGGCTGACATGGTCTTGCTTATGGCAACTGATGAGGGACAGGAGGAAAAGAGTGACCCTCTCCCTGATCTTCTCTCACAAAACACTGATGATGGGTCAGTTGATGGTGTAGCTTTGGCAGGCAGCCTCACTGACCAACAGCAGATTGATTGCAGGAAGGTCCTCAATCAATACAGACACATGTTCTATCTGACTCCTAGTCAAACGACCTGGTGTATGCATGAAGTGGAGACAGGTGAGAGTCTGCCTGTTAAAAATAAGATTTATAGGCAGCCTGACCTTGTCAGAGATTGCATCAGACCAGAGGTCCAAAAGATGCTAGAATTGGGAGTAATTGAGCCCTCAGATAGCCCTTGGGCTAGTCCAGTGGTCTTTGTACCAAAACCTCACACCCAGGGTGGTAAGAGAGAGATGAGGTTTTGTGTTGACTACAGGGGAATGCAGTGACTAGGACTGATGCTCATCCAGTACCCAGGGCAGATAAGCTCATTGACACTTTGGCCTCAGCCAAGTTCTAGAGCACATTTGACCTGACTGCTGGCTATTGACAAATCAGACTAGCTGAGGATGCCAAACCAAAAACAGCATTTTCAACCCCTAGTGGGCATTATCAATTCATTGTGATGCCCTTTGGTTTGAAGAATGCACCTGCCACATTCCAAAGGCTGGTGAATAAAGTTCCCACAGGTCTGGAAGCCTCTAGTGCAGCATATCTTGATGATATAGCTGTCTTTAGCTCCACCTGGGAGGATCACCTGGTCCACCTGAAGAATGTTTTGGAGGCTCTGCAGAAAGCAGGGCTCACTATCAAGGCTACTAAGGGCCAGATAGGGCAGGGCAAGGTTGTATACTTGGGCCACCTTGTTGGTGGAGGCCAGGTTCAACCACTACAGAGCAAAATCCAAACCATAATGGACTGGGTTGCTCCAACTACCCAGACTCAGGTCAGAGCTTTCTTGGGCCTGACTGGGTATTACAGGAGATTTGTAAAAGGATATGGGTCCATAGTGACTCCCTTGAATGATCGCACCTCCAAGAAAATGCCCAAGAAAGTTCAGTGAACAGTTAGCTGTCAGAAGGCATTTGATGATCTCAAGCAGGCCAGGTGCACTGCTCCCATTCTGCAGAGTCCTGACTACTCCAAGCAATTTATTGTCCAAACAGATGCATCTGAGTTGGGGGTAGGGGCTGTGTTGTCACAACTTAATGCAGAGGGTCAGGATCAACCAGTAGCTTTTATTAGCAGAAGGTTGACCCCCAGAGAGAAACGTTGGCCAGCTATAGAGAGGGAAGCCTTTGTTGTGGTGTGGGCCCTGAAGAAGTTGAGGCCATACCTGTTTAGCACTCACTTCATTGTTCAGACAGACCATAAGCCCCTCTTATGGCTAAAACAGATGAAGGGTGAAAACCCCAAACTTTTGAGGTGGTCCATTTCCCAACAGGGAATGGACTATACAGTGGAACATAGACCTAGGAGTAACAATGCCAACACAGATGGACTCTCCAGATATTTCCACTTAGAAAATAAAGACTCAACTGGGCAAGGTTAGTCTCATCTCCTTACGTTGGGGGGGTTGTGTAGGAAAGTAGGGTCTGCTTCTTATGGTTACCCCCACTTTTTGCTTGATGTAATGCTGTTTTTCACTAGTCTGACTGGGATCCTGTTAATCAGGACCCCAGCCTATCCGCTTTCTCCCTAAACTGTTATGTTATGTACTTAGGTACACCCCAGATAGGATACTTGGGTACCCTTATCAGTCCCTAGTAAATGGTACCCATGTACCCAGGGCATAGGTACCCCAGAGGTCTCCCATGGGCTGCAGCATGTATTATGCCACTCATGAGAGACCATTCAAAAGCGAACTATAGGCCTGCCATTGCAGCCTGTGTTAGTTGGTGCATGCACCACTTACGTAAGATATAGGTTCACTATATCTAAGGGTCACTGCACTTAAAACCTATAAGTCACCCCTATAGCAGGTCTTTACAATCCTGAAGGCAGGGTGCTTGGTTCTAAGTGAGAGGGTGCTCCTGCATGAGCAGGATACCCCTGCAGCCTACGGAGTCCATTCTCCCAGGTTGTTAGTGAAGCAGCCATATACTTATATAGAGGGGCATTACGCGACCGCGTGATGACCATCTCGAAAACGGCTGCAACAAACCCTATCGTGTTTGGTGTCAAACATGTTGGAATAATACCCACACACCGGTAACTGGTGTGGGAGGTATGATTCCACCCACCAGGAAGGCCCTTTGTGCGGCTGTCAGTGTTTCTGGTACCAGCCTTCTAGTCCCGGACAGCACAAAATGGTTGTTGCCAACCAGAGACACATTTCTGCCCTCCTGCTGCTGAGCCAAGCTCAAGCAGGGGAAGGCATAACAATAGGCATCCTGTCACAGGGAGGTGTGACCACCTCCCAGACAGGATTTAGTGTATTAGGTCTGGGTATGTGCGCTTGCCAGCGCCTGAAAACCTGCAGGAGGGGCACATTTGGTGTCCCTGTGCATAGTCCAGTTCAAACCAGTCCTGGGAGCCGTTGGCTCCCACTTTGGCGCGAAACTGGACAAAGGACAGGGGAGTAACCTCCCCCCTCTCCAGACCCTACCCTGGGAGGGTCCACTGAATCTTTCCAACCCTCTCCCGTGGGTACTTAAGGGCTTAACTGGTTGTAGGACCTTAGATTCATTGTGGACAAGATTCAGAATTGAAACCACTGCACTTCGACCGTCTGGGCACTCTGGACTTCGCTGGAATTCGTTTGGGCCTGACTTCGTCTCCCTTCCAGTCTGCTGCATTGTCTGTGCATCCTCAAGGAACCTTCCAAGGCCTGGGAAGCATCAAGGGCAACTGAAGTAATCTCCCTTGGAGTGAAGGAGTCACTCCCCTGCATTCACAGGCACCCCAACAAAGATGACAGGTCTGTAGATCCCAAGCTCCTCTGGACTCTGTGGGCTATGCAACTCAGCTAGTAACCAAACCCCTGGGTACCTCATCACCTTTGCATTTGCAAAGGCTTGTTGATGTCTTTGCAAGAAGATCTCTGGGCTCCAAGTAGCCCCAACCCTGAGCACCTCCAGTAACCAGAATCTTTGGCCACACCGCATCGTGTGCATCATGGCCTGCCTCTTTTGGTGAGCTGCTTGAAGTTCTCTCGCGACTCCTCTGCCATTGGCCTGTGGGTCCATTTGAGGGTCACCTTTGATTTCCTTGGGCTCCCCTGATTTCTCAGGGCCTGCCCTGACTCTCCTGCTTGTGGTGAGTCTCCTGGACCTTGCTGGTCTGAACCGTATACTTTCTTTACTTCCTGGGTTGCTGTTGCCAAGGCTTGTTGGTGCTCCCGCCGGACACCGACCTCTCAGCTCTCGACATCCTTCGTGGACAGCTTATATCTGGCTCCTGGTCATCCTCAGCATCGCCTGGTCCCTACAGCTGCAGAGTCAAGGTCATCGACATCTATCCTGAAGCACCCGACATCGGTGGGCATTCATCTACCGAGCCCCTGGTATAGGTGTCCCAGTAATTCTACATCCTCTCGACATTGTCCTGTATCGAGTCATGGTTCTTATACCACTTTCTTAGTATGTGGTTTGGTCCCCCCCGGTGCCCGCTGTGTATTAGTGCTATTTACTGTGATTTTTTTGCTAAAGTATTGTGTGCTTTGTGTCTATCTCCATGTGGGAGATACTGTAACGTAGTAGGTAGTGTTATATAATAAATACATATTTTAATAACTACTGTGTGGTTCCTTTTTCATTTAATATATACTATAAGATTGCATTCTGGTAAAACAAGCTGCTTTACACTCCTTCAAGACTAAGCCTGAAGGCTGCTCTCCACATCCACCACTTAGATAGCTTTCTAAGGTTGTCTGAGACCTCTTAAATCACCATAAGTGTTGTCTGGACTGGTGCAAGGTGCCCACTTACATTAGTGGACATCATATACCAGGCCAGCTTCTCACATATTGTGAAAGACAAAAGGGGGCTTATTTACAAGCCGCTTGTGTCCTTGGTGTGTCACTTTTAATATGGGAAAAAGTGACACACCGGCGGCGCAAGGGGCTTGTAAATAAGCCCCAATGTGTTTATCAACTATGCCTGGGAAAGCTGCAATCTGAGCCTGTCACATCTCACCACATGCAATTTCACAGATAGAAAAAATGCGTGTTAGGCTAAAATTCAACACTTCTCTTTTTCAACCCCTCAGTTTGTGTACATTTTGGATGTCTGTGCTGTTGTCGTACAGCTAGAGCTGCCAATTTAAAAGGGAAACTCAGAACATGTGTTTTTGAGAGATTTCAGGGGTGCGGTGTTGGACTTGGCCCTTTTTGGCAGGTTCACCCCCAACACTTTTTGCCTTGTATGTTAGTAGTTTTAAGTCTCTGGGCACTTTAGCACTGTGGTCCAGTGTAAAGTGTGTGCGCGCTGTGTGCGTGTGTGGTGAGACTGGCCTGCCCTCCCATAGGAATGCATTGAGGATGAGTGTGTCAGTGGTAATTCCTGTTATGAGAGGTGCAGCATGGTCACGTTTAGTATGTGCGAACTCGTGAGAATAAATGCTGCGCAATGGTGATCGCAGATTTATGGTGACTGGTAGAGAAATGCCACTTCTAGAAGTTGGCATTTCTGTGTGCTCTGTGTCTGCCTGCCTGATGTGAATTGCATGTCTGGCTTGTGAGTGACAGGGGCTGGGAGCTGTGTGTGGCTCCAGGAGGGGCAGGGTGAGTCAGCGCAGGGCTGAATGGAGAGATCTCCATGTAGATGGGTGGGAGGAGTTGCACCTGGGACCTGAATAGGGCTGTGCCTTCCTCTACAATGCTGGCTCCAACTCCTGTGGTGCGTCTGATGTCCCTAGCCTACACTCTGAAAGGAGAGAGGAGTTGAGCAAAACAAAGTGCTCCAAATCCCCCTATACCAGTTCTGACTGGTATCCCCAAGCCCTGTGCTGTGACACAAAGGGAAATATGTGTATAAAAGAAGGGGCTGTGACCCCATGAAGATGTTCAGTCTTGGTGTGCTGTTCCTGCTGGGGCTTGCTGCTGCTGGGGCCCAGGGGGGGCTGTCAGGAGGGCTTGCCTCCCTGGGCCCTGCCTTGCCCCTTAAATCCCTGAAGTAACTTTATGCTTGGTGCCTTTTTCTTGGCTTAAGGTCCTCCAGGACCTTGGAGGAACTGGTGCTGCACCTAGCGCCCTGGGAGTGCTATAATCTAATGAGGAGCGAGTGGACTGTTGCAGCGCTGCGCTGCATTTGAAAATGGAGGGAATCCCAACGTGAGGGATTCCCCCGTGATCCCATTTTGAGCGGGTGCCCACCCCGCTTTATTATTATTGAGAACCGCGGGTGCCCACCCCGCGTGGCCGCTTTGCTTATTTTTATGATGGCGGGTGCCCACCCCGCATGGCCGCTGTGTTTATTTTTGAAATACGCGGGTGCCCACCCCGCGTTCTACTTTTATCCATTCACCGCTGCGGCCCGAGTCGCGGCAAGGGCGGAAGTCAGGCAGATTGGCCTGGCCTTGGGCGGGACACGTACAGGAAGTCCCGCCCACCGCCGGAGGAGCTGCCCGGAGCCTCGCAGGCTCCACACAGAAGTCCCGGGTCCCAGGATGGGGCCCGGGTGAAGGGAGGAGTGCGGCCAGAGCAAGCAGCGACCCTGCAGGCCGCTGCAAGAGGAATCCCGCAAGAGGAGCTGGTGTGGAGGGGGCGCGAGGCACATTGTCGGTTCCTGCCCCTCCGCGCTGGGTACAAGGAGTCGCCAAGAGAGCCGGCGAGTGGAGCTGGCTGGGGGGAGCAAAGTCAAGGCACCACGCCGGTGCCTCTTTCCCAAGCAGCCCCGCTTGTCAGAGGGCTGCTCCAACGCAGGGCACAGTTGTTTCCTGAGCCTGCGTGGCTCCAACGGGGGCATGATGGTTTTTGAGCCCCATGTGGCTCCAACGTGGGCCATCTTTATTTAAAGGCCCCGGGGGGGGGGGTCCTGAGGGCCAGAGGGGCCCGTACTGTTTAGTTGTGGCCATGATTATTTTTAGAGCCCCGTGTGGCTCCAACGTTGACGCATTTGTTCTAAGGGCACATTGAGAGCCCAAGCCTCAATTTAATATTCCCAGCTGCCCAGCAATTAGTGGGCAGCTGCACCATTTAGCTTATTCTTTATTTGGGGGACATGTCTTTCTGCAGTAAGGAGTGAGATGCACTCTTTTGCCCCTTCCTCACAGCTGTGCAGCACTTAGTGCCAGCTGCACCGTTTAGGTTTGCGCAATGGCGCAATTGGATTCAGCTGATTGGCAGCGTGCCCTGACTCTTGGACATAGGGCATTTGAGCCCCTTTAGGGATGGCCAGTTGGCCATGGGGGACTTATAGTTTTATAGGGTGCCAGGCCCTAATGTGATTTATGTGCTAATGTACTTTATGTGGTGCTAGGAAATGTGATGCATTTACCATGATTTACGCACCCTGTTTATGCCTCTAATGTACTTTCATGAGTATGAGGTTTTGCATAATGTGTTTATGCTTGTGATTTTATTATTACCTAATGCGTTTAGGTTGTGAGGTATTCTCTACTGTGAGTTATGCCCCTAATGTGAGTACTATTCTAATGTGTGTTATGAGAATACAAAGGCTATTTTTGATGTAACCTTGTGTGGAGTTCCTCTTGTAGTGTGCCTGGTGTGTTGTTGCTGTGTGCGTGCGCAAACGCTTTACACATTGCCTCCGGGATAAGCCTGACTGCTCATGCCAAGCTACCAAGGGGGTGAGCAGGGGTTATCTTTGCCGTGTAACTCCCTCGCCCTGACTAGAGTGGTGGTATCTGCCTGGCTTTGGTGCAAGCCTTAGCCAACCAGAGATCCCATTTCTAACATGCAGAAATTACTTTTTTTGTGAAAAAGCAGGAATATATTTGATGCAAATCACTTAAAAGGCAACACGTCATACTGCATTGTAGATATCACATATTTTTTTTACATAAGTGCGTATATAGTGCTGTGCATAAGGGTTTGTATGAGTAACAACATGGGTGGCCCACATAATTGCTACAATAAATGGAGTTGCCCAAACCTCCCCTTCTATTCCAGAAAGCACCGCTCCCACCCAGTGCCTTTTAATGCAGCTCTCTCTGCGTAGCATGGTGATCCAGCGCGGCTAATATAAATTTCTCCTTATGACACCAATCCAGAAAACACCTATACAAAACTTATATCGGTGGGGCCCATGACACCGCATACATACATTCATTCAATTTCTGGATTAAACGCTCAAGGAGAATGAGCTGCTGGACAAACGGGATACCTTATTAAAATGACAGAATTATAACCTATACATTATATACATTAACTTTGAATCCTGTCGGTTCTAAACATCAAGGTACTCCGCTATTCGGTCGATGGACCAACTAGTAGAATTAGTTGATGGTGATTAAGACCAGCTCAATCACAATTAAAACCTTTAACATTTATTAAATCATAAATCTTTATTTAAAGAACCACAGACTCATTTTAGAGTTAGAATATAACTTTATCTAAAATTCTTCAAGCAAATAAGTAATATTCTTTATTAAGCAAAACATTTAGAAATATCAATAAACATTTTAAGAAAGAGTTTTAGGAAAAGTGAGAAATTATGCATTACCCTCGGCCATGGGGCGATGACAAGAATGGTTCACCAAAGGAAGATGAACCGCAGATCACAGGATAGGACTCCCAAACTGATTGACTGTCCCGCTAACCTCCTCGGACGCACCTCCCGGGCAGAATTCCCGCAACGATCTCGTTCCTTCCCCAGTCAAAGTTCAAAGTCCAAATTGACAGAGTCTCTCGCAGCATCAAGGTAGAAAAATGAAAAGCAAGTTTTTTCACAACGTCAGAGCAGACCCTCTTATACCCTACTTTCTGGCTCTATACACTCATAAGTTGCAATCTTTAGGGGCAAGAATCACGCTAATTGGTCCATTGGAGGGGTAGGGATAGTCCCCTCATCGCCCTCCTTGTTCGAACCGGTTTGGGGACAATAAAGCACACAATAAGTTGCATGACCACGTTATCTAAAAGTAGTCCAATTTGTTCATCCCTTTTGCAACAATCTTTGATGGTCACACATTAGTTCATTCCCTGTCGCTCGTCTTTTCCATCCGTTCCCAGGCATATACGCTGAATACTTGGCACGCTCTTCATTGCAGGTCAGATTGGCCTTGATATCTCTCACTCCGAGCACAGGCCGCATACACGTGACTGGAGCTTTTGTACTGAGGCTGCGCAGGGGCCATCTTATTCAACACACGCGATCTCGTCCTTTCCAGTGGCCATTTTAGAAGCATGGCCTAGCAGGCCCGAACGAAACTAATATAAAACAAACACAATAGAAATTAAATTATGGAAAATAAGCCTTTCTGTTTACCACCCGCCATTCTAAAAACCCGTGTTAGATATTACCTAGCGGAAGCGACATTTAAAGCCATTTTACTTACCATCTGCATTCTTTGCCACAATACAATTTTACTACGCAACACAAATCATGCAATTCACTCTAATTATTACGCAAATCACAACACTAACGTTAATTAACTTCACATTTGCAAATAAATTAGATTTTGCACAAATCAGCATGTTGCCCACGTGTAATGTCTATTAAATGTGTATTTTGTTGATTAGTTCATGCGTTTTCAAATGGTTAATATCATTAGCTTTATGAGGTCATTAATTTCATTGGGGTACAAAAAAAATATTTCGTTTCCCCTGCTCCATCAATTCCCCCCTTTGGTGATTTTTAACTTCACCACTAAAACCTATAAAATTTTATCAGATAAATGTTTCTTGTCCACTTGCATTTGTTAATTTAGACAATCGTGTTCTTTTCATCTTGTCTTTTAGACCTTTTGTACATGTTCTCTTTAAACTCTTCCAATTCGATCTCTCCCATCTCACGTTCTCTTTCTTTATTTTTCTCATTTTCTCTTTTTACTTTATTTTGTCTTTTTCTTCTTTTAATACACACATATGCTAATCTCAATACAGAGCATTATCACTATTACTACAGTCACTGGAATTAGTATTTTCCCAATAAGAGAACTAACTATTTCTGTGAACCATTTCTTCATTGAGGAAAAACTCTTACCAAGTCTCTCCCAAGCACCTTCAACCTCCAGTGGGGCAATTTCTTTATGCAAATCAGTAATGTTCTTTATATACTTCTGTATATTCTCACTTTTGTCTGGAATGTAAGTGCAACAATGTTGTACCTTCAGCATTCCACAGACTCCACCCTCTTTTGCCAAAAGAATGTCAAGGGCAAGTCGATTTTGCATTACCATAGCTCTTATGGCAACCATTTCGGTATTTACCATCAAGAACCCTCCAGCAGTATTCGTTGATAAACGATCTACTACTGTAGACAATTTCCGAATCTTGTATGCATTCAAAGATATACCCACTGCTGGTATCAATGCTCCAAAAATGTCACCTATTATTTCTGAGAAGCTTTCCTCCTCCTACGGGTTAATGGTTTACCTATCTCGTGAATTCCTTTCGTTCCTCTTTCCACATGAAAAATCTTTGGAAAGACCAGGCCTAGATAGCATGTTCCGTACCAATGGTCCGGCAATCTATAATAAGCTCCATTTCCGCAATTATAATAGATCCCTGGAAATACTGGATCTTTTCCTCCTTTAAATCCCCATCCCCCTAGAATTTTGTATGTATCTCAGCACTCACTAGAACCCACGAAATAGTTATCATACATAGTGTTATCTCTACTAATACACAATTTTCCCTGTTGTGGGCCAATCTAGAACCATAGCTGCATTTGTTTCACCTTTGTCATAACTTCTCTCTTCAAACGCCCAAGGTGGGGTTTTTGTCTTTTCTCCTGCTGCCTTTCTTTGAAATTTAGCCCTTCTGTCTTCTACCATGTCCAAGAAAACCTTTTCTTCTTTTCTTAACCCACAAGTAAGATTATGTCTAAATGCATATTCTAATGTTAATTCTTTTGTTTCTAGGAAAAATTCTCCAAAAACCTTTGCAATCTTCACCTTATTTAGCTCAGAGATTACGGGAACTTTAGCAAAAACAGCATCTGTGTCAGTATAGTAATACTCTAATTTACCTGTTTTATAAAATAAGCTAGCTAAAACACTACAAGTTATTCCATACGTCAAAGGAAGGTGATGATATGTCACACCTTCTGTTACAGACGCAGGTAACTGCATACAGGCATAACAATCTCTCACATCCATTGTCTCCACATATTCGTACAAAAGTTTCGTGAAGACATTCTTGGAGAAATCAGTTATTGACTTATCCCTATGAAAATCAGTACTATCTATTAATGTTGCAGTGTTCTTTATGTTAGATTTCTTGTCACTACTCGTGTCATTCATTATTACAGATGTATTTTCTACAACTAATCTAAGTGGAATTATTAATAGCTAAAATGAACCAGATAAGCATTAGTAAAGCCTGTACAATAGAAACACATCCTACACCATCTACGTAAAAACTCACATCTAGATCTTCTATTCTCGAGTGTCTACCATGTTGAAATACTTATCTAATTATATGTACAGAAATGTGTTTCCACACCTCAAATGACGTAGTGTTGATTAAGATCAACTGCCTTTGGCACACCTGTCAGTTTTTCAGAAATCTTTCTTTGTCTTTATCAGTTTGTGTGTCTAGTCCGGTTTTCTTTCTTTGTCTTTCAGGTTTGGTGCAGTTCACTCTCACCCACTTGTTCACAGTCTTTGTCTGGGATTTCGTGACTGCTATCCACTTCTTTAATGTCGGTTAGGGCTATGCATAACCATTCAGGTGACTTGTATTTCAAGTTAGGTCTCTTCACTTTTTTTGGTCTCTGCAACTGTCTTTCACTTGTTCTTCTTTGTCCTTTCTGACTTGTTATTTCATTTACTTGTTCTGCATTGTCTTTGTTCAAATTTATTATTTTATATCTCAGTCTTTTAATTTTGTTGGGCCAATTGTCTCCTTTTCTTGGCCTTTTAGTTCACTTTCTTTTTTCTCTTTCTGCTCTCCAAGTTCTCTTTCTTGGTCCTATTCTTTGCTTTCTTCTTCTTCACTCTTCAGATTCTGTCTCAGACCTCACTTCACTTCCTCTAACTTTGAACTTTATGATCTCAGTCTCTTTATCTGAATCCGAATCTTCTGGTGTTTCTTCTGCTTGTAATTCTGAGTCTAATCCTCCTCGTGTTTCTTCCGTAATTTCCCCAATTTCTCTATCTGAATCTAAATTTCCCTGTGTTTCTTCTGTTTGTAATTTTGAGTCTAAACCTCCTCGTGTTTCTTCCGCAACTTCCCCAATCTCTCTATCTGAATCTAAATTTGAATCTTGAGTTACTTCTATAATTTCCGGAGGAATTTCCCCATAAGCTTGTACTTGGCTGTTCAGTGTCACTGTTTATTAGTTCGGTTTCTCCTGTTTCAATATCAGTTCTTTTGCTTTCGGATTCTTCCTTTTGTCTTTCACTGGATTCAGGTTGGTCTGATTCAGATGCCGAACTGGTATCTGATATTTCCAGATGTCGACTTACAGGTCGAGATTCAAGATCTGGAACTCTAATCGTTTCAGTTTCTTCTTCAGTTGTCAAACTGGTACCTGATTCTTCCAGATGTCGACTTACAGGTCGAGCTTCAAGATCTGGACCTCTGATTGTTTCAGTCTCTGCTTCAGATGCTGAGCTGGTATCTGATATTTCCAGATGTCGACTTACAGGTCGAGCTTCAGGATCTGGAACTCTGATGGTATGACTGGCATGAACCCAATTTTTCACACCTGCACATTTTACAGCAGTTGTTGTCACCAGGATCACTTGACATGGCTTATCCCAGCGAGGGACCAAGCAGTTTCTTCTTCTGTGGACTTTAATGCGGACCCAGTCTCCTGGACTCAAATCATGAGCTGGTTTTCTTTCAAGAGTGGTCGCATCCGGTCCAACCTGATGAAACACAGAATGCACCACATCAGCCAATCCTTTGCAATAGTCCAACACGAGATCATCAGTTATAGTCAGCAGTTTGTTGACAGGTACGTGTGCTTGTCTCATTGCTCGTCCCATGATTATTTCATGAGGACTCAGACCTGTTTTTCTGTCAGGTATGCTTCTGATGCTCATCAGCACCAATGGCAGGGCATCGGGCCATTTGAGTCCTGTGGCTTGACACATTTTCCCTAACCTATTCTTTATTGTACCATTTACTTGCTCTACTACTCCAGAAGCCTCTGGTCTGTAGGCACAGTGCAGCTTTTGTTGAATGTCAAGTGCTTCACATATCAGTTGGATGATTTCATTCTGAAAATGCATTCCTCTATCTGTTTCGATCGTTACTGGAAAGCCATATCTAGGAATGAATTCTCTCAGCAGGAGCTTAGCTACAGTAACTCCATCATTCCTTCTTGTCGGATAGGCTTCCACCCAACGAGAAAACAAACAGACGACCACCAGGACATACCTCAATCTATTGCTTGGGGGCATTTCAATAAAATCTAGTTGCATTCTGGTTAAAGGACCTCCTTCACGTCCTATTGTTCCCAAACTCACTACTGTCTTCCTTCCAGGATTTATTTGTTGGCATATAAGACATCTTTGACAAAGGCTTTCAGCTATAGCCCTACATTTTGGGTTATACCAGGTCTGTCTGAAAAGTCTGATCATGGCATCCCTACCAATGTGTGCCTGTCCATGGTACATCCGTGCCATGTTAGAGATCATGCTATCAGGCATAACTGGTCTTTCATCTCTGTAAACCCAGACTTCATCTTCCTCTCTTTGTCTGCAACCTGCTTTTATCCAACCATCCTTTTCCTCATCATCTGCTTCTTCCTGCAATTGTTTTACCTCATCCCAGGTTTCAACTGTGTTAGTAAACAGCAAGGGACATGAAACATTCTCTTTTTCCCTTCTCCGATTCATTGAAGTCATGTTTCTGGCACAATATTGAGCTAATTCGTCAGCGAATTTGTTACCCACTGCAATATAATCGGTTCCGTTTTTATGTGCAGCGCATTTTACCACTGAAATCTGTTTAGGCAGCTGTATCGCCTCAAGCAACTTCTTCACAAACTCACCATTCCTAATAGGAGACCCTGCAGAAGTCAGGAATCCCCTCTGGGACCAGATCTGTCCAAAATCGTGGACCACTCCGAAGCCATACTGGCTATCCGTGATCACCGTAATTCGGAAGTTCTTTCCCAGTTTGCACGCTCGAATCAGAGCAATCAGCTCAGCAACTTGGGCTGAACGTATTCCTCTCAAACAGGATGCTTCCATTATGGTTGCCACCGTACATACAGCATATGCAGCACTTAAAACTCCTTCACTTGTTCTCAGGCATGACTCGATCCACAAACATCACATAATCTGACTCTTTTAAGGGTTCATCCCTGATATCAGGGCGAGGCTTTGTGCAAAATTCAAGCACATCCAAACACTTATGATCAACATCATCTTTGACTTCTGCATTTACTTCATCTGGCAGTGAAGTGGAAGGATTCACACTCGTGCATCTTACAATGGTTACATTGTCTGCACCCAAGATCACTTTTTCATACCTAGTCAGCCGACTATGTGTCATGAATTGGGTTTTTGTTCGGGTCAGAAGGATTTCAACGGAGTGTGGGACATATACTCTCAAAGGATATCCCATCACAATGCCTTCACTCTGTTCCAGACTCACACAAGTAGCAGCTACTGCTTTCAGACATCCAGGCAACGCCTTTGCTACCGGGTCTAAAACAGCTGAAAAATAGGCTATTGGTCGTTTCATTTTTCCATGCCTTTGCACTAACACTGAAAGTGCACATCCGTCTCTCTCGCTACAATACAGCTCAAATTCTTTCTCATAATCAGGCATTCCCAATGCTGGTGCCTCACACAAACTTGTTCTCAGATCCTCGAAAGCCTTCATTTCCTCTTCATCCAATTCAATCGGATCTCTGACATCCTTCTTTATAAATCGCTGTAAAGGTTTTGCAATCAATGAAAATCCACTTATCCACTGTCGACAATAACCAACCATTCCAAGAAACATTCTCACCTCTCTCTGTGTCATTGGGGCTCTCATTCCTTTGATAATCCTTATCCTTTCTGTTGTTACTTTTCGCATCCCCTTCTCAATTTTATGACCTTAGTACTGTACTTCTTGTTGACAAAATTGCAGTTTTGATGGTGACACCTTATGTCCTCCTTCTGCCAAATGATTCAATAAAGCAATTGTGTCCGTAACACATGCTTCTCTGGTCTTTGATGCCACTAATAGGTCATCAATATATTGGACCATCACAGATTTTTCAGGCATTTTTAAATCTTCTAAGGATTTCTTTAGAATCTGATTAAAAATTGAAGGACTTTCAGTATACCCTTGAGGAATTCGGCACCATGCCAAAATACGCTCTCCGACCCGGAACGCAAATAATGGCTGGCTGTCAGGATGCAATGTAATCGAAAAGAATGCATGGCACAAATCAATGACTGTGTACCATTCTGCATCATGTGGGATTTGATACAATATTACAGCAGGGTTTGGCACAATTGGGCAGCAAGGAATAACAATTTTGTTAACCTTTCTCAAATCTTGTACTATTCTATATGTTCCATTCAGCTTTTTCAGTCCCATTATAGGAGAATTACATGGGCTGCTCATTATTTCTCTCAAAATCCCTTGTTCAATCATCTTATTAATTACAGGTGTTATTCCTTCAATAATTTCTGGCGTCAGTTTGTACTGCGGGGTGTTTGGGTAATTTGTTCCTTCTTTTACAGTAATTTTTACAGGATCAACTTCTCTCATTAGTCCAATATCTTCACCTGTGAAATCCCATACATCAGGCCTTACTATTCCTTTCAATTCAGTAGGGATTTTCTCCGCATCAAACACAGGAAACATATCATTCGCTCCTGGTTCTAGTTCTGCCATTGTCATTTTGTACAGAACATCCTCATCTGGTGTCTGGAAAGCAATACCATCTGGGGTACAATAGATGGTACAATTCATTTTGCAAAGTAGATCGCGTCCCAATAAATTTACAGGACTACAATCACACACCACAAAGCGATGCATCTCTTTGAATGGTCCAATTTCCACCTCTATTGGTTTTGTAAGAGGGGTTTTAATCTGCCTGTTCGAAACACCTACAACTTGGATGGATTCTCCTGAGAGAGAAAGTTTTGGAATTTCCACTGATCTAACAGTAGAACGGGTAGCACCAGTGTCCACAAGGAATGTAACATTTACACCATTCACTTTTCCATCCACAAATGGACCTGACTGATCTACCTCTAGAGTTGCGCCAAGCACGCACTCTTCTTCCTCTCCTAGGCACCGTCATAAACTTTCATCCGACTCATCTCCATCCTGCCGTAACCAATACTGCGAAACTGCAGCTGCGCGCAGCAATTTTGTTACCTGCTCTCCTCCGTAGAATCCTGCCTCTGTACTGTATCTTTGAGGATTTACACTCTTTGGAAGAGGTGGTTGCGGCACCTGACACTGTTGAGTAACTACCTGCGGCTGTTGCAGCTGTTGGTAACTCACCTCACTCTGCACCTGTGGATTCAATGATTGATTTTCTGTATTAACTTTCGGAGGAAATTTACACTTGTTTCTCCAGTGCCCTAATTTTTCGCAATTATGACATGGCCATTTCTTTTTAGCTTCTTCTATACTCATCTGACCTTTTCCCTTGCCAATATTCGGTTTGGACTTGGTCTGTCCTGCATCACTAGACTGACTGTTCATCTGAGCTTCTTGCTTTTCTGCAACCTTTACTTGTGCCCACATTGCCTTTTCCTTGAGTTTACGCTGTCTATACTCAATATCGTCATTACAATATTTTGAATACCGTAGTACCTCATCTACTGTGCTATTCTGCCAACATAACATATGCTGCTTAATCATTTCACTTATTTCAGGTCTCAAGCCATACACAAATCTATACACAAAATGACTCATGTCTTTTTCACTCAAGTTCTCGTATCCACTATACTGTTTAAAGACCAAAAGTAGTCTTTCATAATAGGCATGTACAGATTCCTTACTCTCCTGAGTCGTTCTATCAATCTTTACCCAGTCCGTTTCTTTTGGTGGGATTTTATTTTTCAAAAATGTGATTGCCTGTTCATATTTTCTCATTACTTCTGAACCTGGGGCTCCTGTTTTTGCATCTCTAGGATATTCTTCCTTCGGCCAGTCAATTGTAATTTTACATTCTGTCCATAAATCTGCAGGAACAACAATTTCAAACAACCCGTCCAGATCTTCCCACGACACCTTTGAAACTTTTACAAACCTTTCTACCTGTCTGTACCATTCTACAGGTTTCTCTCTCAATCTTGGAAAATCATTTGTAAATGACAATATATCTTGTCTGGACCATGGGACATGTACATAACTTCCTCCTGGAGTTTCTCTCATTGGATACTCCATTACCGTTGGTTCTTTCTCTTTACTGGAAAAGCTAATGATGCTTTATCAGTTGTTCCCTCCTTTCTCCTTATCCACCTACTTCTCCACTTGTCCACATCACCCCATTTTCTCAATACAACAATCAGTTCCTTTATTTGCGTCAGTCGTCCTGAAGTGTTCAGATTTTCTATGTCTTTTTCACTAAAATCTACCCTGTACGGTTTCTGTAATCCTCTAATTTTTCCAAATTCTACTCCTAGTTCGTTCGCTGTTTCTTCCAATTTTTCATGCAAGTTTCTAGCTCTCCAAGTGACACTTTTACACATAAACATTAATTCATCATCTTGATAGGACTTCAATCGATCTGTACCAATAGTTCCTAGGATTAATTCCTCCATGTCTATCTTTAATCTGACCACATCCAAAAGTTGTGGTTCTGCATCTTTTTTCTGCAAGCTCCTCACCCAATCATTTAATTCCTCTGCAGTCGGACCCACAGGGGTTTTGTTTATTTCTGCCCAACTTACACTTCTCTCTGGGGTTTCAGTTGCTGACTCGGCTCCCATAGGAATCCTATTTATCAGACTCTCATTAACTGTCAAATTTACAGGTGGACTTGACCTAAATGGACCAACAGAATCTTCTTTTTCTTTATTTTCTGAAATCATCTCTTCTCTTACTCTTTGCATACTGGAATTTAATGGAATTGTTAAGGAGTGTTCATCTATCTTTTGATTTTCAAATACTGGGATTACTGGCCCTATAGTTACTGGCACAGTCACAGCTTCCATATTCCTTGTCAGTTCTCTTATCTTTTCAGTCAACTCTCTTGTGGTCCTAGCTAATTCAGCTGTATTACCATTATCATCTTTCACAGTCTATGGTGTTTCTGGTTTATTAAACGGACTATATATTTCAGACATTCGTTCAGGGCTTTGATTTGTTACAGTTCTCATTGGCGGTGCATTTGGTGTCACCACCGCAGAATCCTGTTGATATGGAGAGGGTCTTTTATTTAAAATGTCCTCCAGCAACTCATCCTCTGAGTCACTAACTCCATACCCATATCTCTCTGTTACTGCATGTTTCTTTTCTCCATACATTTTCTCCCTGCAAATTCTTCAACTGTTCTGACAGGAAACAAGCCATCCGTCATGTTAGCATACCGCCATCGTCTCATCCTGTCTTCATGATTCAAACCCCATATCTTCCATGAACTAAACTATAATTCTTTGCACCTCTGTGTCTTTCCCTTTCATACATCTCATCTTCCCATTCACCTAAGACTTCGAACTGTGTCGGTCTAGGTCTCGGTTCAAGTTTCATCATCTCTTCTCTCAAATTTCGAAGTACAGCTGTGCTAAACGAACCATTTTCTGGAAATGCCAATACTCCATCGCCTTGGGTATATTTCGCCCAATTTTCCAACCAAATGCAGGTATGATAGCCATATTTCAACATCATATGAGATGCTGGCGTTTTCGGCAAAGGAAGTACTTCTCCTTCCCTAGTCACAACCTTCTTGTCTTTCTTGAAAACGTTTTTAATCTTCGCTAACCATGACGGTTTCTCTCTACCATACTCATAATAAGCCATATTTCACTGTTCTTTTTCCCAAAACAAATACACGCAATTCTTCACCACTCTGTTCTTTTCTACTGCTCGGCTATTCGGACCTATCCCAACGCGTCTCACATCAACGCACCAATCCGAAAGCTTTACGTCACTCTCACACTAACCAATATCAGCGCGTCTTCACACTAGCGCACCAATCAGGAAGCTCTTTGCTCTTCCACAACTGGCCAATACCAGCACGGTTTTTGTTGACGTCAGTTCTACTCCTGTTTCTACTGACCCCTCCTTTACAAAAATTATCGGCAGTTTTCTTAACTTCTCTTTTCAACTAAAATCGATTAGTTACAACGTAAAACACATTACCATTGTCTGTTTCTCTAAACAAAAGAGATAGTTTGTTCTAACTCACAAGAGTACTGTTTCGTTTGATAAGTGTAGCACTTCTCTCTACCTTACCCTTCTCTCAAGCAAGAGGTAAACCCGTTTCTCTGGGGTTAAAACACATGTGGAGACTACACTGCTCCTGAGAATTAAGGCCAGAGTTTCACAAGAAAACCTGTTGCTATTTCACTCAAACGCAATTCATACGTAAAATATCCCTAACATAACACAGTCCTGTGTTATCACCAATTGGAAATCAGACAATGCACAATTCCGTGTGACTTCTCTTGCCACACGTGTCCACTTCCTACTTCCCGGAAGCTTCAAAATTTCGACTTACACATAACGTAATACAGACTTGACATAAAGTGTTAGACATGAAAATATCAATAAATCAATAGTCAATAATCACCAAACTAGTCTATAGAAACCATAACTCTGCTACCAAGAAATCTGATCCAGCGTGGCTAATATACATTTCTCCTTATGACACCAATCCAGAAAAGACATATACAAAACTTATATCGGTGGGGCCCATGACACCGCATACATACATTCATTCAATTTCTGGATTAAACGCTAAGGAGAATGAGCTGCTGGACAAACGGGATACCTTATTAAAATGACAGAATTATAACCTATACATTATATACATTAACTTCGAATCCTGTCGGTTCTAAACATTAAGGTACTCCGCTATTCGGTCGATGGACCAACTAGTAGAATTAGTTGATGGTGATTAAGACCAGCTCAATCACAATTAAAACCTTTAACATTTATTAATCATAAATCTTATTAAAGAACCACAGACTCATTTTAGAGTTAGAATATAACTTTATCTAAAATTCTTCAAGCAAATAAGTAATATTCTTTACTAAGCAAAACATTTAGAAACATCAATAAACATTTTAAGAAAAGTTTTAGGAAAAGTGAGAAATTATGCATTACCCTCGGCCATGGGGCGGATGACAAGATTGGTTCACCAAAGGAAGATGAACCGCAGATCACAGGATAGGACTCCCAAACTGACTGACTGTCCAGCTAACCTCCTCGGACGCACCTCCCGGGCAGAATTCCCGCAACGATCTCGTTCCTTCCCCAGTCAAGGTTCAGAGTCCAAAATGACAGAGTCTCTCGTAGCATCAAGGTGGAAAAATAAAAAGCACGCTTTTTTCACAACGTCAGAGCAGACCCTCTTATACCCTACTTTCTGGCTCTCTACACTCATAAGTTGCAATCTTTAGGGGCAAGAATCACGCTAATTGGTCCATTGGAGAGGTGGTGATGGTCCCCTCATCGCCCTCCTTGTTCGAACCGGTTTGGGGACAATAAGTTGCATGACCACGTTATCCAATTTGTTCATCCTTTTTGCAACAATCTTTGATGGTCACACATTAGTTCATTCCCTGTCGCTCGTCTTTTCCATCCGTTCCCAGGCATATATGCTGAATACTTGGCACGCTCTTCATTGCAGGTCAGATTGGCCTTGACATCTCTCACTCCGAGCACAGGCCGCATACACGTGACTGGAGCTTTTGTACTGAGGCTGCGCATGGGGCCATCTTATTCAACACACACGATCTCGTCCTTTCCAGTGGCCATTTTAGAAGCATGGCCTAGCAGGCCCGAACGAAACTAATATAAAACAAACACAATAGAAATTAAAATATGGAAAATTAGCCTTTCTGTTTACCACCCGCCATTCTAAAAACATGTGTTAGATATTACCTAGCAGAAGCGACATTTAAAGCCATTTTACTTACCATCTGCATTTTTTGCCACAATACAATTTTACTACGCAACACAAATCATGCAATTCACTCTAATTATTATGCAAATCACAATACTAACGTTAATTAACTTCACATTTGTAAATAAATTAGATTTTGCACAAATCAGCATGTTGCCCACGTGTAATGTCTATTAAATGTGTATTTTGTTGATTAGTTCATGCGTTTTCAAATGGTTAGTATCATTAGCGTTATGAGGTCATTAATTTCATTGGGGTACAAAAAATATTTCGTTTCCCCTGCTCCATCAATGGCTTAAAGTAAAAAAAAACACTATGACATGGACAATGCTGGCCGCATCCAAGTGCTTTTAATACATTTTAAGCCATGTTACACAGCAGCTCAATCTGCTGTGCGACTTGCAAAAAAACATTGACAAAGCCAAAAGATTTTGCATAAGCGTAGTGCAAGCTGGTTCCTCAATCTCCAGTCATTAGCAGTTGCTGGGGTGCTACTTATCATTTATTTATTTATTTTGTTTTATTGCAATGCTGTGACCCATTTGTTCATCACATGTGTTGCTTTAGTGGTAGACTCAGGGGGGGAAAGCCTGTCTGTGTGAAGCATTTCATGGTGAAGGCCCGCACCCGCAGGGGGCTTAAGGGACCAGAGCAGAAACCACACCAAGCCCGGGAAAAGGCACGCCCAGAAGGACAAAGGGCGCAAAAAGGTGTCAACAGGAAATGGAACCCCCACTTGGCTGAGATGACAGGCAAGGGGGGGCAAAGAGTTCCAAACTTTCAAAAAAGCGCGTGAACACAAGCAGCCGATGGTAGGCCGTGTTTAAGTTTAAAATACCCCCTGAGGGGTTTTGAGGTGTTTAAAAGTAGGTGCCTTGCCCGGGATCCCTACATTTCAATGGGGTGGCCAGGCAGCGAATCATAAGAAACCCACTCACACCTCTGAACAAGATCCCAGAAAAGTCGCAGACTGGGCAGCAGTGAAGAGGAGCAAAAAAGAGCAGAAGGATGGCGGAAGGGAACATAAGACTGATAGGGAGACCACACCCGACATGGCGGGGTGGAAGGACTACTTACCTTGGAATGCCTTATGGTAGGGTCAGACAGTCGGTGGAGGGGGTACACAAAACACGGCGCTCGCAGCCAAGGTCCACCAGAGGGCAGGATGAAGCCAACGATCAATGGTAGCAACTTAAGCCTAAAAGGGTTAAAAGGAGTGTAGCCCACACAAAAAGAGAAACACCAGTGCAAAGTTAGCTCACAAACATTTTGATTGATTTATGACTAATTGATTTATGAGTGACAGGATGACGACAATTATGCTAAAAGTGATTGATGGTCTTACGGATTTATTGAGCATCATAAAAATGTCAAAGTGATTTATGGATGGTTGTCACCAATGATTTATGGACCCGAATGAGTCATTACAGTGTCAACGTGATTTATGATGGGCCTTTTAATACGGATTTATGGCCCCTAATAAAAGAGTTGAAAGGGGCAGATGCTGTAAATCAGTGTTTAATAAACTGCGACCTATGTTTTCCAAACTACCACAGATCGATGTGTATCATTGTTTGGGAGTAGGCTGCATGCTGGGGTTTAGCTGGTAGGCTTTTTACTTGAAGGGTGTTGCAGTGGCCACACTCCTTTTTGTTATCACACATGGGGCATTTCAGAGACCCGCTTGAGGCCTCTTAATGTAGTATTGTAAAGCATATTGCAGGGGCCCACTCTTCTTTGAAATGAGGTGTCTTAGCTTGATGAAAGAAGCGAGTTTAATCACTGCTTCTTTTCAGGCGTAGGTGGTGCAGGAGGCCAGTAGGAAGTTTCAAAGTGCGGTCATCAATCATCTATTTGGGGTTCGTTGCAGGGGTAGTACTCCTTTTTTTTTTTACCTTATAGTGTTTTTATTCAAATATGTTTCTTCCTTCTTGTTGGTCATTTTAAGGTGTGGTGGTCCGTTGTTTGAATCATATGGATGGATTTGAAAACAGATTGGTGGCTTACATTTATTTTTGATTCAGGTTGGTGTGTGGCAGTCGCAGCCAGCATGTCTCATGGGTGGGGGGGTGAGGAGGTGGGCGACGGGTCGTGAAGGGATGGGGGTCGCACAAGGAGGGAGGGGTTCAATAGTAAAAATTAAAAAAAATTAAAACCCTCCTTTCTGCCGGCCCAGGTCCTGCGTCTTCACTGCTCGGTCTGCTCCTGCTCTCCTGCCTCTGGCAGGAACAGGAAGCAAGCAGCCTCCCTCCCCATAGCCAATCACAACGCTCCAGTGGAGCGTTGTGATTAGTCGGGAAGCCGCTCAGCCAGGGGCTGTAGGGGATTGCATGTTCTCCATGTAGGCTGCAATGCAGCCTGCATGGAGAAGTGCAGAGTGCGGATCACTGGTTTGGGCGGCCCAAGAGGGCCGACCAAGCCAGTCATGCGTGCTCAGGAGTGGACAAACAAACCACTCCAGCCCTGCCCAGGCAGCTCCACCCACCCGCAATGCGGAGAGAAACATAAAATGTTAATAACCAAAAGTTATTACCAATTTATGTTTTGGCTTTCTCGCACTGCAAAAAAGAAGTGGGGCAATGCTCCTCTGCCCTA
This sequence comes from Calotriton arnoldi, assembly GCA_963921515.1. NCBI lineage: Eukaryota > Metazoa > Chordata > Amphibia > Caudata > Salamandridae > Calotriton > Calotriton arnoldi. Next base: position 770,012 of record CAWUFW010006634.1, read on the forward strand.
GTGGAGGAGCCGCCCCTGGTGTGTGGCCTGATGTTTCTCTGGGTGTCTTTCCTGAAGATAAAATAAAAGGAAGGGAAAGAGAGTGCCTGTTTATACCTCTCCTGGGGAGCCTTTTACACTGCAGGATATTTGCCTTCATTTCATCAGTAGGTTATTGCAGCAGATGCTTCTATTATATTCTTTGGCTGTTGTTATTAAAGGATTGAAGTTGCGATTTCTGCAGCCTTTATTTATCTCTAAAGACCCAAGGTATGTATTTAAAGCCCTTTTCGTTCTCTACTTAGTGTGTGTTATGCTTCCTTGGTTAACACGATGGGAAACCATTCACGTAAGAGGCATTATCATTCCCCTTCCTCTCCAGGGAGGTGCCTTGCATGGGGTCAGAGGTTATTCTCATGGAATATCTTGAACTTCCCCCTTGCTGAAAGAAAACTGCATGAGATGGTTAAATCGCTTTTGGACCCACATAAGCTTCATCGGGGAAGGGCTGTTCTCTGCATCACTCTCCAGCTTTGTTAGTATCTTCTCAATTTTTGATTTCATGTTATGATTCTTCTGATTGTGAAAAGGAAGAACTTTGTTTTCCTAATAACTCAGACTCCCTCAAATGAAAGTACATGCATGAAGAAAAGATGAAGCCAGTAATGTTTAGTCTCTCTTCTAGTCTCCAGCTTCGGGTTGACGCTGAGCAACCTTCTACCAGTGTTGACTGTTTCAACAGTTCCAGAAGCCTGCTGTTCTCAAACTCAAAGTAATTTCAGCTGATCAAGGTTAATTACAGGGAGAATGGCGTGACTCGGATAGGGTAACAGTGCCACACTTTATGGGTAGATGTTATCCTTTGGCTAAAGGAGAGCTGGAGCTTCCACAAGCTTTAACCATTGGTCCTCTTCTGGTTAACTTGGTGGACCAACCTTCTGTGCTAAATGAGGACACAGTGGTATCTGACCCTTTTTATAAAAAGGCTGAATATGCATTAACAGGAGTTTATCTTATTGGAGGCTAAGTTGCAGGAAGAAGGCGATGACATACTTGCTAGGCTTCTTTGACCTATGTATATGTAGACGTCAGCTTGTTGCATCTCTTCCCATCTGATACTTACCACAAGTACTGACTGCTTGAGTTTCCCTCAGCTGAGACGCGCTCAGCTTCTCTGATGATGTTTCCTTTTCTTGACGGGGCCTGACTATCTTGGTGACTGTGTTGGGGTGGATGGGAGGTAGGGGGAAGTGAGTTGTCAGCCATAGAACTGTAGTTTTTGACCGGTGAACTGTGAAGCTTTGGGTACTATGCTAATATATGTCTAGGTAATTTCATCTTTACAACACTAACGTACCTGATGAATCTTATGGGTATACCTTGCCAATTGTGGGTTCAATGTAACACAATATTGTATGTTTCATGTGGAACCAGCCAGGTGTAAAGTTGTGAAAACTGTGTTTCTGAAAAGAAATTGAGGCTAAGTCTCTGCATGCGATCTGAGATAGCTTATGGCTCTTACACTTTATGCAAACATTTCAAGTTTTTTTCTACAGCCAGAGGATTGGTCTTGATTGCTGGCATGCATGTGGAGGTGCAAGCCAAACATCTGGAAGAAGTTTCAGATACATTTCTGATTTAAAGTTTTGATTTTCTTGATAGCTATTACATCAGTTAGATGGACAGGTGAGCTATCTTTCACTATCAGCTGCTTTCCGCCAGTGTCTTTGTGTTTTTCTTTACTTGAATACTTCTTACAAGTGCCTGCACCGTTAAATCCTGGCTGGAAGCTTTGGTCTGCTAGAGGTTCGCGGTGGTATGGACAACGCATATTATCGCATTTTCCCCAGGCAGTCCAATCCACCACACTCCGCTGGTTGTTTACTTCCCAGTCACCAGTCCCTCCGCCACTCACGTCTGTGCTTTTAACTCCCGCCCTGTATCCTTTGTGTTGCTGCTCACTAACGCTCCCCCACCCCTCTTCTAACCCTCTTCTACCCCTCTTCTACCCCTCTTCTACCCCTCTACCCCTCTTCTGCCCCTCTACTACCACTCTACCCCTCTACCCCTCTACTACCCCTCTACCCCTCTGCTACCCCACTACCCCTCTTCTACCCCTCTACCCATCTACTACCCCTCTACCCCTCTTCTACCCCTCTTCTACCCCTCTACCCTCTACTACCCCTCTACCCCTCTACTACCCTCTACTACCCCTCTACTCCTCTTCTACCCCTCTACCCCTCTACCCCTCTTCTACCACTCTACCCCTTCTACCCCTCTTCTATCCCTCTTCTACCCCTCTTCTACCCCTCTTCTACCCCTCCTCTACCCCTCTATCCCCTCTTCTACCCCTCTACCCCTCTACTACCCCTCTACTACCCCTCTACCCCTCTTCTACCCCTCTTCTACCCCTCTACTACCCCTCTACTACCCCTCTACCCCTCGTATACCCCTCTACTAGACCTCTACCCCTCTACCCCTCTACTACCCCTCTACTACCCCTCTTCTACCCCTCAACCCCCTCTACCCCTCTACCCCTCTTCTACCCCTCTTCTAACCCTCTTCTACCCCTCTACTACCCCTCTAACACTCTTCTACCCCTCTACTACCCTTCTACCCCTCTACTACCCCTCTTCTACCCCTCTACTACCCCTCTACTACCTCTCTACCCATCTACTACCCCTCTGCTACCCCTATACCCCTCTCTCTTCTACCCCTCTACTACCCCTCTCTACCCCTATTCTGCCCCTCTACTACCCCTCTACTACCCCTCTTCTACCCCTCTACCCTCTTCTACCCCTCTACCCCTCTTCTACCCCTCTACCCCTCCACCCCTCTACCCCTATTCTACCACTCTAACCCTCTTCACCCCTCTTCTAACCCTCTTCTACCCCTCTACCCCTCTTCTACCCCTCTTCCCTCTTCTACCCCATCTACTACCCCCTCTACCCCTCTACCCCCTCTACTACCCCCTCTACTACCCCTCTACCCCTCTTCTACCCCTCTACCCCTCTTCTACACCCCTACCCCTCTACTACCCCTCTGCCACTCTACTACCCCTCTTCTACCCCTCTACTACCCCTCTACTACCTCTCTACCCCTCTACTACCCCTCAACCCCTCTTCTACCCCTCTACCCCTCCACCCCTCTACCCCTATTCAACCACTCTAACCCTCTTCAACCCCTCTTCTAACCCTCTTCTACCCCTCTTCTACCACTCTTCTACCCCTCTTCTACCCCTCTACTCCCTCTTCTACCCCTCTACTACCCCCTCTACCCTCTACTACCCCTCTACTACCCCCTCTACTACCCCTCTTCTGCCCCTTCTACCCCTCTTCTACCCCTCTACTACCCCTCTACTACCCCTCTACCCCTCTTCTACCCCTCTACTACCCCTCTGCCCCTCTACCCCCTCTACTACCCCTCTACTACCCCTCTTCTACCCCTCTTCTACCCTCTACTACCCCTCTACTACCTCTCTACCCCTCTTCTACCCCTCTAACCCCTCTTCTACCCCTCTACCCCTCTCTACCCCTCTACCCCTCTTCTACCACTCTACCCCTCTTCTACCCCTCTTCTATCCCTCTTCTACCCCTCTTCTACCCTCTTCTACCCCTCCTCTACCCCTCTATCCCTCTTCTACCCCTCTACTCCCTCTACCCCTCTACCCCTCTTCTACCCTTCTACCCCTCTATCTACCCCTCTACTACCCCTCTACCCTCTACTATCCCTCTACTAGCCTCTCTACCCCTCTACCCCTCTACTACCCCTCTACCCCTCTTCTACCCCTCTACCCCTCTTCTACCCCTCTACCCCTCTACCCCTCTACCCCTCTTCTACCCCTCTTCTACCCTCTTCTACCCCTCTACCTACCCCTCTACCTCTTCTACCCCTCTACCCTCTTCTACCCCTCTTCTACCCTCTTCTACCCCTCTTCCCCTCTTCTACCCCTCTTCTACCCCTCTACCCCTCTACTACCCCTCTACTACCCCTCTACCCTCTTCTACCCCTCTTCTACCCCTCTACTACCCCTCTACTACCCCTCTACCCTCTACTACCCTCTACTACACCTCTCTACCCCTCTACCCCTCTACTACCCCTCTACTACCCCTCTACTACCCCTCTACCCCTCTACCCCTCTACCCCTCTTCTACCCCTCTTCTACCCTCTTCTACCCCTCTACTACCCCTCTACCACCTCTTCTACCCCTCTACTACCCCTTCTACCCCTCTACTACCCCTCTTCTACCCTCTACTACCCCTCTACTACCTCCTCTACCCCTCTACTACCCCTCTGCTACCCCTCTACCCCTCTCCCTCTTCTACCCTCTACTACCCCCTCTACCCTCTACTCTCTGCCCTCTACTACCCCTCTACTACCCCTCTTCTACCCCTCTACCCCTCTTCTACCCCTCTACCCCTCTTCTACCCCTCTCCCCCTCCACCCATCTACCACTCTTCTACCACTCTACCCCTCTTCTGCCCCTCTTCTAATCCTCTTCTACCCCTCTACCCCTCTTCTACCCCTCTTCCCCTCTTCTACCCCATCTACTACCCCTCTACCCCTCTACCCCTCTACTACCCCTCTACTACCCCTCTACTACCCCTCTTCTACCCCTCTAACCCTCTTCTACACCCCTACCCATCTACTACCCCTCTGCCACTCTACTACCCCTCTTCTACCCCTCTACTACCCCTCTACTACCTCTCTACCCCTCTACTACCCCTCTACCCCTCTTCTACTCCCTCTACCCCTCCTACCCCTCTACCCCTCTTCTACCCCTCTAACCCTCTTCTACCACTCTTCTAGCCCTCTTCTACCCTCTTCTACCACTCTTCTACCCCTCCTCTACCCCTCTTCCCCTCTTCTACCCCTCTACTACCCCTCTACCCCTCTACTACCCCTCTACTACCCCTCTACTACCCCTCTTCTACCCTTCTACCCCTCTTCTACCCCTCTACTACCCCTCTACTACCCCTCTACCCCTCATATACCCCTCTACTAGACCTCTACCCCTCTACCCCTCTACTACCCCTCTACTACCCCTCTTCTACCCCTCTTATACCCCTCTACTACCCCTCTACTACCTCTCTACCCCTCTCTACCCCTCTACCCCTCTTCTACCCCTCTACCCCTCCACTCCCTCTACCCCTCTTCTACCACTCTACCCTCTTCTACCCCTCTTCTACCCCTCTTCTACCCCTCTTCTACCCCTCTCTACCCCTCTTCTACCCCTCTTCCCTCTTCTACCCCTCTACTCCTCTACCCCTCTACCCCTCTTCTACCCCTCTACCCCTCTACTACCCCTCTACTACCCCTCTACCCCTCTACTACCCCTCTACTAGCCCTCTACCCCTCTACCCCTCTACTACCCTCTACTACCCCTCTACTCCCCTCTTCTACCCCTCTACCCCTCTACCCTCTCTACCCCTCTTCTACCCCTCTTCTACCCCTCTACCCCTCTACTACCTCTACTACCTCTTCTACCCCTCTACTACCCCTTCTACCCTCTACTACCCTCTTCTACCCCCTCTCTACCCCTCTACTACCTCTCTACCCCTCTACTACCCTCTACTACCCTCTACTACCCCTCTCTACCCCTCTCTTCTACCCCTCTACTACCCCTCTACCCCTCTACCCCTCTTCTGCCCCTCTACTACCCCTCTACTACCCCTCTTCTACCCCTCTACCCTCTTCTACCCCTCTACCCCTCCACCCCTCTACCCCTATTCTACCACTCTAACCCTCTTCAACCCCTCTTCTAACCCTCTTCTACCCCTCTACCCCTCTTCTACCCCTCTTCCCCTCTTCTACCCCTCTACTACCCCTCTACCCCTCTACTACCCCTCTACTACCCTCTACCCCTCTTCTACCCCTCTACCCTCTTCTACCCCTCTACCCTCTACTACCCCTCTGCCCTCTACTACCCTCTTCTACCCCTCTACTACCCTCTACCCCTCTTCTACCCCTCTACTACCCCTCTACCCCTCTACTCCTCTACCCCTCTTCTACCCTCTACTACCCCTACTACCCTCTACCTCTACTACCCCTCTACTACCCCTCTACTTCCCCTCTGCCCTCTACTACCCCTCTGCCCTCTTCTACCCCTCTACACCTCTTCTACCCCTCTATCCTCTTCTACCCCTCTACTACCCCTCTACCCCTCTACTTCCCCTCTACTACCCCTCTACTACCCCTCTACCCCTCTTCTACCCCTCTACTCCTCTCTACCCCTCTACTACCCTCTACCCCTCTTCTACCCCTCTACTACCCCTCTACCCCCTCTACTACCCCTCTACTACCCCTCTACCCCTCTTCTACCCCTCTACCCCTCTTCTACCCCTCTACCCCTCTACCCCTCTACCCCTCTTCTACCACTCTACCCCTCTGCTACCCCTCTACCCTCTTCTACCCCTCTACTACCCCTCTACTACCCTCTACTACCCTCTCTACCCTCTACTACCCCTCTACCCCTCTTCTACCCCTCTTCTACCCTCTCTACTACCCTCTACCCCTCTACTACCCTCTACCCCTCTTCTACCCCTCTACTACCCCTCTACTCCCCTCTACCCCTCTACTGCCCCTCTACTACCCTCTTCTACCACTCTACCCCTCTTCTAACCCTCTTCTACCCCTCTTCTACCCCTCTACCCTCTTCTACCCCTCTACCCCTCTTCTACCCCTCTACTACCCCTCTACTACCCCTCTACCCCTCTTCTACCCCTCTACCCTCTACTACCCCTCTACCCCTCTTCTACCCCTCTACTACCCTCTACCTCTCTACTACCTCTCTACTACCCCTCTACTACCCTCTTCTACCCCTCTACCCCTCTTCTACCTCTCTACCCCTCTACCCCTCTACCACCTCTTCTACCCCTCTACCCTCTTCTGCCCTCTTCTACCCCTCTACCTCCTCTTCTACCCCTCTACCCTCTACTACCCCTCTACCACCCCTCTACCCTCTTCTGCCCTCTACCCCCTACTACCCTCTACCCCTCTTCTACCCCTCTACTACCCCTCTACCCTCTACTGCCTCTCTACTACCCCTCTACTACCCTCTTCTACCCCTCTACCCTCTTCTACCCCTCTGCCCTCCACCCCTCTACTCCCTCTTCTACCCCTCTACCCCTCTTCTACCCCTCTTCTACCCTCTTCTGCCTCTTCTACCCCTCTGCCCTCTACTACCCCTCTACCACCTCTCTGCCCCTCTTCTACCCCTCTACCCCTCTACTACCCCTCTGCCCTCTTCTACCCCTCTACCCCTCTTCTACCCTCTACTACCCCTCTACCCCTCTACTACCCCTCAACCCCTCTTCTACCCCTCTACCCCTCTACTACCCCTCTACCCTCTTCTACCCCTCTACTACCCTCTCTACACCTCTACTCTACCCCTCTACCACTCTTCTACCCCTCTTCTACCCCTCTACCCCTCTACCCCTCTACTGCCCTCTACTGCCCTCTTCTACCCCTCTACTACCCCTCTACCCCTCTACTAGCCCCTCTACCCCTCTTCTACCCCTCTACCCTCTACCACCCTCTACCCCTCTTCTACCCCTCTACCCTCTTCTACCCCTCTTCCCCTCTTCTACCCCTCTACTGCCCCTCTACCCCTCTACTACCCCTCTACCCTCCCCCTCTACCCCTCTACCCTCTTCTACCCCTCTACCCCTCTTCTACCTCTCTACTACCCCTCTACCCCTCTTCTGCCCTCTACTACCCCTCTACTACCCTCTTCTACCCCTCTACCCCTCTTCTACCCCTCTACCCCTCTTCTACCCTTCTACCCCTCTCACCCCTCTTCTACCCTCTCTACCCCTCTTCTACCCCTCTTCTACCCCTCCACCCCTCTTCTACCCCTCTTCCTCTCTTCTACCCTCTACTACCCTCTACCCCTCTACCCTCTACTGCCCTCTACTACCCCTCTACCCCTCTACCACTCCCTCTACCCCTCTTCTACCCCTCTACTACCCCTCTACTACACCTCAACCCCTCTTCTGCCCCACTACCCCTCTTCTACCCCTCTACCCCTCGTCTACCCCTCTACTACCCCTCTACTGCTCTACTACCCATCTACTACCCCTCTACTACCCCTCTACCCTCTTCTACTCCTCAACCCCTCTTCTACTCCTCTACTACCCCTCTACTACTCCCTACCCCTCTTCTACCCCTCTTCTACCCCTCTACACCTCTACTAACCCTCTACTACCCCTCAACCCCTCTTCTACCCCTCTACCCCTCTTCTACCTCTCTACCCCTCCACCCCTCTACCCCTCTTCTACCACTCTACCCCTCTACTACCCCTCTACCCCTCTTCTACCCCTCTACCCCTCTACTACCCATCTACCCCTCTACTCCCCCTCCACCCCTCTACCCCCTTCTACCACTCTACCCCTCTTTTACCCCTCTTCTATCCCTCTTCTATCCCTCTTCTACCCCTCTACCCCTCTTCTACCCCTCTTCTACCCCTCTTCCCCTCTTCTACCCCTCTACTACCCCTCTACCCCTCTAATACCCCTCTACTACCCCTCTACCCCTCTTCTACCCCTCTAACCCTCTTCTACGCCTCTACCCCTCTACTACCCCTCTACCCCTCTACTACCCCTCTTCTACCCCTTGACTACCCCTCTACTACCTCTCTACCCCTCTACCCCTCTTCTACACTTCTACCCTCTTCTACCCCTCTACCCTCTTCTACCCCTCTACCCCTCTTCTACCCCTCTACTCCCTCTACCCTCTCTACCCCTCTACCCCTCTTCTACCCCTCTACTACCCCTCTACCCCTCTACTACCCTCTACCCCTCTTCTACCCTCTCTACCCTCACTCTCTCTACCCCTCTACTACCCCTCTACTACCCCTCTACCCCTCTTCTACCCCTCTACCCTCTTCTACCCCTCTACCCCTCTACCCCTCTACCCCTCTCTCTACCCCTCTACTACCCCTCTACTCCCTCTTCTACCCCTCTACCCCTCTACCCTCTATCCCCTCTACCCCTCTTCTACCCCTCTACCCTCTCCTCTACTACCCTCTACCCTCTACTACCCCTCTACCCCCTTCTACCCCTCTACTACCCCTCTCCTCTACTACCCCTCTACCCCTCTTCTACTCATCTACCCCTCCACCCATCTACCCCTCTTCTACCACTCTAGCCCTATTCTAAACCTCTTCTACCCTCTTCTACCCCTCTTCCCTCTTCTACCCCTCTACCCTCTACCCTCTACTACCCTCTACCCCCTCTACCCTCTTCTACTCCTCTACCCCTCTTCTACCCCTCTACCCCCTCTACCCTCTTCTACCCTCTACTACCCCTCTACCCCTCTACTACCCCTCTACTACCCTCTTCTACCCCTCTACCCTCTTCTACCCTCTACCCCTCTTCTACCCCTCTACCCCTCTACCCATCTACCCTCTTCTACCCCTCTACCCACTCTTCTACCCTCTTCTACCCCTCTACCCCTCTACTACCCCTCTTCCCTCTTCTACCCCTCTACTACCCCTCTACCCTCTTCTACCCCTCTACCCTCTCTACCCCCTCTACCCCTCTTCTACCCTCTACCCCTCTTCTACCCCTCTCTTCTACCCCTCTACCCTCTTCTACCCCTCTTCTACCCCTCTTCTACCCTCTACTACCCCTCTACCCCTCTACCTCTTCTCTCTCTACCCCTCTACCCCTCTTCTACCCCTCTTCCCCTCTTCTACCCCTCTACCCCTCTACCCCTCTACTACCCCTCTACTCTACCCCTCTACTACCACTCTACCCCACTTCTACCCCTCTACCCCTCTACTAACCCTCTACTACCCCTCTACCCCTCTTCTAACCCTCTACTTCCCCTCTACCTCTCTATCCCTCTACTACCCCTCTACTACCCCTCTACTATCCGTCTTCTACCCCTCTACCCCTCTTCTACCCCTCTACCCCTCCACCCCTCTTCTACCTTTCTACCCCTCTTCTAACCCTCTTCTACCCCTCCACCACTCTTCTACCCCTCTTCCTCTCTTCTACCCCTCTACTACCCCTCTACCCCTCTACCCCTCTACTACCCTTCTACTAACCCTCTACCCCTCTTCTACCCCTCTACCCCTCTACTACCCCTCTACCCCTCTTCTACCCCTCTACCCCTCTACTACACCTCAACCCCTCTTCTGCCTCACTACCCCTCTTCTACCCCTCTACCCCTCTACTACCCCTCTACCTCTCTACTACCCCTCTACTACCCCTCTACTACCCCTCTACCCTCTTCTACTTCTCATCCCCTCTTCTACTCCTCTACTACCCCTCTACCCCTCTACTACCCCCTACCCCTCTTCTACCCCTCTACTACCCCTCTACCCCTCTACTAACCCTCTACTACCCCTCTACCCCTCTTCTAGCTCTCTACCCCTCCACCCCTCTACCCCTCTTCTACCACTCTACCCCTCTTCTACCCCTCTTCTAACCTTCTTCTACCTCTCTTCTACCCCTCTACGCCTCTACCCCTCTACTACCCCTCTTCTACCCCTCTACCCCTCTACTACCCCTCTACCCCTCTACTACCCCTCTACCCCTTTTCTACCCCTCTACTACCCCTCTACACCTCTACTACACATCAACCCCTCTTCTGCCCCACTACCCCTCTTCTACCCCTCTATCCCTCGTCTACCCCTCTACCCCTCTACTACCCCTCTACACACCCCTCTACCCCTCTTCTACCCCTCAACCCCTCTTCTACCCCTCTACTACCCTGCTACCCCTCTACTAACCCTCTACCCCTCTTCTACCCCTCTACTACGCCTCTACCCCTCTACTACCCCTCTTCTACCCCTCTACTACCCCTCTACCCCTCTACTACCCCTCTACCCCTCTTCTACCCCTCTACTACCCCTCTACACCTCTACTACACATCAACCCCTCTTCTGCCCCACTACCCCTCTTCTACCCCTCTACCCCTCGTCTACCCCTCTACTACCCCTCTACCCCTCTACTAACCATCTACTACCCCTCTACCCTCTACCCTCTTCTACTCCTCTACCCCTCTTCTACCCTCTACTACCCTCTACTACCCCCTACCCCTCTTCTACCCCTCTACTCCCTCTACTACCCCTCTACTAACCCTCTACTACCCCTCTACCCCTCTTCTACCCCTCTACCCCTCTTCTACCTCTCTACCCCTCTACTACCCCTCTACCCCTCTTCTACCACTCTATCCCCTCTTCTACCCCTCTACCCCTCTTCTACCCCTCTACCCCTCTCTACTCCCTCTACCCCTCTACTCCCCCTCTACTACCCTCTACCCCCTCTCTACCCCTCTACTACCCTCTTCTACCCCTCTTCTACCCCTCTTCTACCCCCTCTACCCCTCTTCTACCCCTCTCTCCCCTCTTCTACCCCTCTACTACCCCTCTACCCCTCTACTACCCTCTACCCTCTACTACCCTCTACTGCCCCTCTACCCCTCTACTCCTCTACTCCCCTCTTCTACACCTCTACCCTCTTCTACCCCTCTACCCCTCTACTACCCCTCTACTACCCCTCTACCCCTCTTCTACCCCTCTACTACCCCTCTACCCCTCTTCTACCCCTCTACTACCCCTCTACTACCCATCTACCCCTCTTCTACCCCTCTACCCCTCTACCCCTCTTCTACTACTCTACCCCTCTTCTACCACTCTACCCCTCTTCTAGCCCCCTCTACCCCTCTTCTACCCCTCTTCCCATCTTCTACCCCTCTTCCCCTCTTCTACCCCTCAACTATCCCTCTACCCCTCTACTACCCCTCTACTACCCCTCTTCTACCACTCTACCCCTCTTCTACCCCTCTTCTACCCCTCTTCTACCCCTCTACCCCTCTTCTACCCCTCTTCCCCTCTTCTACCCCTCTACTACCCCTCTACCCCTCTACTACTTCTCTACTACCCCTCTACCCCTCTTCTACCCCTCTACCCCTCTTCTACACCTCTACCCCTCTTCTACCCCTCTACCCCTCTACTACCCCTCTACTACCCCTCTACCCCTCTTCTACCCCTCTACTACCCCTCTACCCCTCTTCTACCCCTCTACTACCCTCTCTACTACTCCATCTACCCCTCTTCTACCCCTCTACCCCCTCTACCCCTCTTCTACCTCTCTACCCCTCTTCCCCTCTTCTACCCCTCTTCTACCCCTCTACTACCCCTCTACTACCCCTCTACCCCTCTTCTACCCCTCTACCCCTCTTCTACCCCTCTACCCCTCTACTACCCCTCTACTACCCCTCTACCCCTCTTCTACCCCTCTACTACCCCTCTACCCCTCTACTACCCCTCTACCCCTCTACTACCCTCTTCTACCCCTCTACCCCTCTTCTACCCCTCTTCTACCCCTCTACCCCTCTACTACCCCTCTTCTACCCCTCTACCCCTCTACTACCCCTCTACCCCTCTACTACCCCTCTACCCCTCTACCCCTCTTCTACTACTCTACCCCTCTTCTACCCCTCTTTTAACCCTCTTCTACCCCTCTTCTACCTCTCTACCCCTCTTCTACCCTCTACTACCCCTCTACCCCTCTACTACCCCTCTACTACCCCCTCTACTACCCCTCTACCCCTCTTCTACCCCTCTACCCCTCTTCTACCCCTCTACCCCTCTACTACCCCTCTACTACCCCTCTACCCCTCTTCTACCCCTCTACTACCCCTCTACCCTCCTACCCCTCTACTACCCCTCTACCCCTCTACTATCCCCTCTACTACCCCTCTACTACCCCTCTTCTACCCCTCTTCTACCCCTCTACCCCTCTTCTACCCCTCTTCCCCTCTTCTACCCCTCTACTACCCCTCTACCCCTCTACTACTTCTCTACTACCCCTCTACCCCTCTTCTACCCCTCTACCCCTCTTCTACACCTCTACCCCTCTTCTACCCCTCTACCCATCTACTACCCCTCTACCCCTCTTCTACCCCTCTACTACCCCTCTACCCCTCTTCTACCCCTCTACTACCTCTCTACTACCCCTCTACTACCTCTCTACTACCCCTCTACCCTCTTCTACCCCTCTACCCCTCTACCCCTCTTCTACTACTCTACCCCCTTCTACCCCTCTTTTAACCCTCTTCTACCCCTCTTCTACCTCTCTACCCCTCTTCTCCTCTTCTACCCCTCTACTACCCCTCTACCCCTCTACTACCCCTCTACTACCCCTCTACCCCTCTTCTACCCCTCTACCCCTCTTCTACCCCTCTACTACCCCTCTACTACCCCTCTACCCCTCTACTACCCCTCTACCCCTCTTCTACCCCTCTACTACCCCTCTACCCCTCTACTACCCTCTACTACCCTCTACCCCTCTTCTACTCCTCTACCCCTCTTCTACCCCTCTACCCCCTCTACTGCCCTCTACCCCTCTTCTACCCCTCTACTACCCCTCTACTACCCCTCTATCCCTCTTCTACCCCTCTTCCCCTCTTCTACCCCTCTACTACCCCTCTACCCATCTACTACCCCTCTACTACCCCTCTGCTACCCCTCTACCCCTCTTCTACCCCTCTACCCCTCTTCTACCCCTCTACTACCCCTCTTCTACCCCTCTACCCCTCTTCTACCCCTCTACCCATCTTGTACCCCTTTTCCCCTCCACCCCTCTACCCCTCTTCTACCACTCTACCCCTCTTCTACCCCTCTTCTAACCCTCTTCTACCCCTCTACCCCTCTTCTACCCCCTCTTCTCCCTCTTCTACCCCTCTACTACCCTCTACCCCCTCTACTACCCCTCTACTACCCTCTACTACCTCTCTACCCTCTTCTACCCCTCTACCCCTCTACCCCTCTACTACCCCTCTACTACCCTCTACTACCCCTCTACTACCCTCTACTACCCCCTCAACCCCTCTTCTACCCCTCTTCTACCCCTCTACTACCCCTCTTCTACCCCTCTTCTACCCCTCTACTACCCCTCTGCCCCTCTACTACCCCTCTACTACCCCTCAACCCCTCTTCTACCCCTCTTCTACCCCTCTTCTACCCCTCTACCCCTCTACTACCCCTCTAGCGCTCTTCTACCCCTCTTCTACTCCTCTACCCCTCTACTACCCCTCTACCCCTCTACTACCCCTCTACTATCCCTCTACCCCACTACTACCCCTCTACCCACTACTACCCCTCTACCCCTCTACTACCCCTCAACCCCTCTTCTACCCCTCTACCCCTCTTCTACCACTCTACCCCTCTTCTACCCCTCTTCTAACCCCCTCTCTACCCCTCTTCTAACCCCCTTCTACCCCTCTTCTACCCCTCTTCTAACCCCTTCTACCCCTCTTCTAACCCCTTCTACCCCTCTTCTACCCCTCTACCCCTCTACCTCTCTTCTACCCCTCTTCTACCCCTCTTCTACCCCTCTTCTACCCCTCTTCTACTCCTCTACCCCTCTTCTACCCCTCTTCTATCCCTCTTCTACCCTGCGGTGGACTAAGTGGCAGCCGGAGCCTGATAGCACTGCTTGTCCTTTAAGAAAAAAAAAGCATTGGCATAGCCAATAGGTCTCGCCTTTGGGGCCTTATAAGTATTTAGTTATGCAGCACAATATCCTTCCTGCAACAACATCAGCTGTTGCATGGCTAAACACTTATAAGGTCCCAAAGGCGAGACCTATTGGCTATGCCAATGCTTGTTATCTCCCTGTAGCCTGCATAGACGTGTGTGCAAGTAGTGCTCCAACCTCAGTCCCTGTCTGCTGGGCAAGCTCTCAAAGGAGCTGCACAAGCTGCAGACTTACCCTCGCACCGACATCGGCGCTGGAACTTCGGGCAAGAAACAGAAATGCCCTGCGAGCCAGAGATCGAGTGCTAAGCACAGTACGGTGCCCCCTTGAGCAGGCAGTAGCCGCGCCTGCTTGCCACCCCTGCAGTCCCGGCTCCATGCATGGCGGCCTCACCTCCTGGCTCAGCTTTGTTGAAAGCTGTTTTTGACTTGTGTGGCCTAACAGATAGGGCGGCCGACTTTGACGCTAGGGAACCAGCTTCGAGTCTCGGCAACGACGCTCAAACATGCTGTGATTCTGTGAAATCACTTAATCTCCCTGTACTTACAACTGACTGTGTCCATTGGGAATGCAACTGGTGCTCATTTAAAGAGCTCTGCTACCTTCGGGTGGAGTTTGCGCAATATAAAACCGCAAATTTTTTATTTTTTTAAATCGACCAAGGCTGGCAAATGAACAATTGCAACATCTCTGCGTAGCCACTCGGGCCATTGTTTTCGTTCAGTGATTTGCATTTCTTGTTAATTCATTTTGCATCAAAATAACAAACTAAGCCCTGTCCCAGGAATACAAGTCACGTATAAAGCCTAATGGGAAATAAAGCGCAGTCAGTGATTTAAGAGTAATTCGCTGGCGTATTACCAACACTGTCCAGCAGATATTTTAAAATACATTACGCTTTTTATAGGTGCATCGTATTTAAACAAGTAATATGACTAATTTCTCTTAAAGGACATAAAAACACATCAGCTAGATTGCGTATGTTTAAAGTCTTGAATAAAAAATAGTTCCTTTTAAAATGACTTTCACTCTTGATTCCCGTCTCCATATTTCTCTCCCCTTCCTCCCATCTAGTCTCCGTCAGGGGCCCCATTCCCCATGTCATTATTTTCATCCCTCCTATTCCGTCTTCTTATTTACCTAGCCCCAGTGGCTCTTAGCATCTCCCAAACAATGCTCCTACAATGTATCCCACAGTACAACATGGACAATGGGAAGCTCTCCACTTGTTTTAAATTATCAGCTGCTCTGCTGCAACCAGATTGGGCAGCGATGCCGAGTGCCTGATCGCCTTCCTCAATGTTGACCCCCCCGTGCAGGAGCTGGGGATCTTGTGTGGGGTCCTGTATTAGCTGCTTCTGTCGCTCCCCCTTCTGGCAGGTAAAACGTTTCTCCCCAATTTTACTGTGTCCATGGCAGTGATTGCTATACCGTAGCCCAGCACCTGTACAGGTGCCGGTCTGGTGTATTTTTGTAGTGTCTACTATTGGCATTGTTAGCTCATTGATGAAAGAGACATGCGGTGAGATAAAAGTGTTGTGCACAGAATCACACATGGTGGTCAAGTGGAGATACCGAGTACTTCACTTCTTTAATTCGAAATGGAGTACCAGCACTTCTCAGCAGGGTCTCAATACTTTCAAAGGGAGAGTACAGGCACTTCGCAGTACCAGGCTGGTGCTGTGGGGATAGTGTGTACTCTTGTTTCTACATTTCAGTTTGAAGCACTGGTCTTACTCCAGGGTGTGAACGGGAGCAAAGGGGTGACATGACGGAAGACCACGAGGTAGCTCAGTTTGGTGGCATCCGCTGCAGGTGTTGGTGAGACATTGAGGTTACTGATTTAAATCCATGGGCGAGCTCGTCCTTTTATCCTACATTAGTCAACACAAAGAGTGCCATTAATTTGGGTTTGTAATGACACCTTATATAATTTGTGATCCATGCTGCTTTCACACAATTAAATTGACATACATATGCATGCAGTCTCCCTTCCCCCGGAAAATATCTACACAGCTTGTCTTTACAAGTTCAAAACTGCCCTGATATGTGAATGAGGGCCACTTTTATTTTGGTGCCTGGGCATCTTTTCTATCCCAGTCCGACACTGTAGCCATGGGTTTGTGTAGCGTGTAAATGTATGTGACGGCGGGGCCTGCCTCGGGTGCGCCAAAAAGCATCCTTAATCACCCATTTGGACACATGCTTGGTCTTGTCCGCTCTGTTCCTTGGCTGTGGGAGACTTAAATGTAATCAGCAGGCCATTAACGCAATTACCCGCAGAGAGAGCCACCCGGCCCTCCCAGGGAGCTGGAGCCCGGCTCTGCAGCAACAGGCACTTAGAAGGTATTTGCTTGTATTGATCAGTGACTGGGTGCAAAGTGGGGCATCATTATAATAACACATCGTTGAGGTTGGTGTTACTTTGAGTCTAAAGACTTTTTTTATAGCAGTTACCTTTATATCCCACTCGTATCTTTACACGCAGTGGCCAGATGCTAAAATGTTGTTAGAATACAGGCAAAACACTGCGTCATTTGAAGTTGCCTTTCACTTCTGGACGTTGTGTGTGTTTACTGTGCATCACTGCAAAAAATATTTCTCGTTACATAAAGCAATCGCATTTCAGTTTTGTGTCCTTATGTAGTGAACAGATGGTACACTTTAGGGTATCCTTTATTTTTATAAATTTGCAGTAGTTGCATCTCTTCCTCAGCTTGCTTAGCTGGCAGAATGTTGTTGCAGCGTTGGCTAGGAGTTGGTTATAGTTCACCTTTTTTTCTTTCAGTTAAACAATGAAGTGACATTCATACGGCCTAGATTCAGCATGCTGCCTCCCTGCCAACATTTTAGGTATCCCTTTTTTTTAAAGTCAGGAACATTCTGTTAAAACAGCTGTTGTAAGGTATTACTTCTCACTAAAGAGACTGAATTGTGATATTCATGTGCTGAATGCAGCCATGAGCCTTCTGAATCAATATAAATAATTGCAGTGTATAGTACCTAATGTTCTATAAGCGATTTATCTTTAACTAGTAATTGCCATTGGATTATTGTGTGCTGTCTCACTCTAATGCCTGTTTCAAACAAGCAATTACAATGCAATAGGTCTCGCATTACTGAAAGTTTGAGCTATTGGCGTTGCATTATTATTAGCAATGCCAATAGTTCAAACATTCAGTAATGCGAGACATACTGCATTGCAAATGCTTGTTTTATTTTTACCTTTTTGTCTAACAGGAAGGAAGTGCCCCATAGACTCCAACTTCCTGTTCCTGTCCAGCACGCTCCTCCCAGTGCTTTGTCCATCTCCTAGACACTTTTCATTTGGATTTGGAGCTGGAAGGATCACTCTCCTTGTCTGCTGCATATATACCATTGGATTTAAGAACTTTGTATTGGAGATTTCACAAGTAAGTTTAAAAACTCTTGTATAAGGGTATTGTAAAGGCTCACCTGGATTTACTGCAGGGACGAAATGGATAGAAGCGATGCTAGATCCCAACTTCCCTCACCTACCTCCTTCGCCCAACATAGTCAAAGCAAAAGAGGGAAGGTGAGGAAGGAGGGAAACAAAACAAGGGAAGGAAGAAGGGGTAGACGTCCACTGGATCTTCTATGGGGGTGGTCTTCTAGAATGCCGAAGAAGAAAGCACAAGGTAAGTACTAAACATGGGTAAAAGAGCTGGCTGTATGTTACCCCCAATTTCTAATGAGGTACCTTGAAAAGAAGATATCAAGTTCGTGTGAGGAAACAACTCCCATGGGCGATAGAACACACCCAGTGTCTAGGTTAGAAGCACCATAGCAGTATACAGGACCCTTGTAAAAATAATAATTATCCGTTACTCCTGCATATAGGGAAAAACCCCAAAACTAAGGGGCATATTAGCAAGGGCTTTATCGCCGCTTTAGCGGCACTTTTTGCCGCTAAAGCGGCGATTTTTTTATCGCCCTATCAGCAAGCTGTCGCTAACAGGTGTTAGCGACAGCTTCCAGGTGATAGCGACTGGTTTGGGTGCCGCTTTGCATGTCAGCGATATTTATCGCTAATGACATGCAAAGGAGGCGTTCCCAACCTAACAGCGACTGAAAGCAGTCGCTACCATACCTATCGCCTATTAGCAATGCCCGTGAAGCGATAGAAAAACGCGCGCTAACCACGATTAGCGCTGGATTTTTACACCTGGTAGAAACCTGACTTAGCCATTATAGTCTATGGGAGGTGGATTCTACGGTTAAGTCCCACCTGCCTATTAGCGAGATTTTCCTTAGCGATGGGAATTTATCGCTGGAATTCTCGCGTTATTGCTGGGATTCGCCGCTATTGCTGGATATTTTATCGCATTGGAGATAAACATTGCTAATAACGTGTTATCTCCGCGATAAAATCCAGCGATAGGCGGCGATAAAAAAAAACGCACTAAGCGCGGTTTGCGATAATTATCGCAAGTTGTTGCTAATATGCCCCTAATTTCCCCAGTCAGAAGGGAGCACGGAAAAATAGGGAAAAAAGGGCAGGGTCACGATAATCAAAATAAAAACACACAAGTGGGGTTTCTGTTATTAGTAATAGCGTTTTTCTTTCTCTTATGCAGCAAAAAGAGTTTCACCAAAAATAAAGAATACCTCGAGAATTATCAGATAAGTATTTTCTCTACATTCCAAAAATCAGCTCTAAATGCACGAAAAACAAAGATACTGTGATTCTTTACAGCCCTTGCTTTGTTCTTGACTTTCAGAGACAAGTTACCAGGAAGCGAAGAGTTAAGGTGCAGTAGACCCCTGGATACAATGTTGCCGGCCGGAAAGGAGCAGCGTGTCGACAAGCCCCGGAAGAACACCAGAGGACCCAGGAAGAAGAAGGAACACACAAGAAGCTCAGCAAACACGAGCGAGAGACTACCCAAGAAAACAGCGGTCAACAGGATTGCAGGTAAGTCGGGAGAAAACGGTGGGAGGCCTGGCGGGGATCCGTGCTGGAATGCGAAGCACATTGCCAGCGCGGACCCCTCCTTTAAAAACTTGTCAAGCGCCGCCCTCACCCTCTGACAGAAAACAGCGGGCGGGGTTTGCGTCTCCCCTCTCAAGCACGGGAACAGGCGCCGCTGCAACCAGCACGCCCTGGGAAGCCTGACAGTACACCCCCCCCAAGACCCCTCCCCCGATGGGTTTGGGTTTGTTCGGGTTGCGCCGATGAAATAAGCGAACCAAACTGGGAGCATGCACATTAGAGGCCGGTTCCCACTTCCTTTCATCAGGCCCATAACCCTTCCAGTGGATCAGGTACTGCAACCGACAATGCACCCTGCGGAAGTCCACAATATATGCCACCTCATACTCGGGACTATCATCCACCAAAACAGGGGGGGGTTGTGCAGGAACAACAGTACCAGGGGCGACAGGTTTCAACAAAGACACGTGAAAGACAGGATGGATATGCAATGAGTCAGGCAAGACGAGCTTCAGAGCGACAGGATTCACCACTTTGAAAACAACATAAGACCAATAAAGCGGGGCTTAAATTTGTTTGTACCCTTGATCTGGATGTTCCGAGTGGCTAACCATACCCTGTCAGCTACAGCATAATCAGGTGGTGGGCGACGATGACGATCAGCCCCTTCCTTATACCTGCTCTTGGCCTCGTCCAAGGGTTTTTTGGCACAAACATGAATGTCCTGGAGACGGGACACCAAATCCAGAGCGGCCGGAAAGTCAGTAGGAACTAAAAGTGATGCCAACCCACAGCGAGGGTGAAACCCATTGTTACAGAAAAAAGGTGATACCCCAATACATACATGTTTACTGTTGTTATATGCAAACTCCGCAGTCCATAGAACTGAGTCCCAATCCCTATCTCCCTGTAGGAGGTGACACCGTAGGAATTGCTTGATACACTGGTTGACCCTTTCTGTCTGACCGTCTGTTTGAGGGTAATGAGCAGTAGAGAGCCGTACATCTATCTCCATCAAGTTGTTTAAACTTTTCCAAAAGCGGGACACAAATTGAGGGCCCCTGTCTGATACAATAACAGAGGGTAGGCCATGAAAGCGCACTACTTGTTGGAGAAACACACAAGCTAGTTCTTTAAAAGTTGGCAGATTCTTCAAGGGTATAAAATGGGACATTTTGGATAGCATGTCAACAACTACAAATATGACCGTATGCCCTTGCTTAGTAGATGGCAGTTCTACAATAAAGTCCATAAAAATGGAATGCCAGGGTGTAGGAGGTGTAGGCAGAAGAGTTAGGAGTCCGGCTGGTACTTGGTGGGTACTTTTGCTTTATGCGCAGACATAACAATTTTGTACATACAACCGGGCATCGTGATTCATGGAAGGCCACCAAAAATACCTTTTAAGCAGGGCAAGGGTTTTCTTGTGTCCAGGATGACCCACCAAAGCGTGTGTATGGCACCAGCCCAGTGCTTGTAACTGAAGGGTTTGTGTAGGGAGAACTAAGCCACCTTGAATATAGACTAAGGGCCCGATTCTGATGCGGGTTGGAAAAGCTTCCCGACCGAGGGCCTGATTCTGATGCGGTTAGGAAGGCCTCCTAACGGCATTTGCTCCTTCCAAATCGGATCCGGAACGTGTCTTCCCGACCGAGGGCCCAATTCTGATGCGGTTAGGAACAAATGTTCCCATTGAAGTCAATGGGAGTTCAACCAAATCGTATCTGGAAGCATCCGGATGCATCCTACTCCGCCGGTCGGACTTTCCCGATCCGAGTGGGTCGGACACCATTTCCCAACCGATTCGGTCGGGAAGCTTTTCCAACCCGCATCAGAATCGGCCCCTATGTTGTTAATCCTGACCCCATTGTATTTGGTTTCTAGGTTCTTGAGTTCTTCTGATTCATGTGCATGAGCCACTTCTTTCAGAAAGGATTCTCCTGAGAAAGTGCCTCCTACAACACGATCAGGACTCAGAATGAATGGTGGGTCTTGTGTGCCCTGTTCATCAGGAAACTCATAGGCCAAAGCTAGATAGGGCATCAGCCTTGCTATGTTTAGTGCCCGACTGAAACTGAATGACGTAGTCAAAATCACTAAAGAAATGGGTCCATCTCAGCTGTCTCATGGATATGGCCCTAGCTGCCTTCAAGAACTGCAGATTTCTGTGATCGGTGATGATGGTGACAGTTTGCAAAGCTCCGAGTAAGTACTGCCGCCATTCTTCGAAGGCCCTTTTTATTGTCAATAACTCCCTATCCCCTACAGAGTAATTCACTTCAGCAGGTGTTAGCTTATGAGAATAGTAAGCTACAGGATGTAGATGACCTGTCTGTCTATCTCTCTGAGACAACACTCCTCCTATATCAACCTGGGATGCATCCGTCTCCAATAGGAATGGCTGGGAAGTGTCAGGATGTATCAAAACAGGAGCTGTGACAAAAGCCTCTTTTAAGCAGGAAAAAGTTCTTTCAGCTTCTGGTGTCCATTTGAATGTGATCCCTTTTTTCAGGAGTTTGGTGTTGGGAGTTGTAAGAGATGCAAATCCTTGTATGAATCACCTGTAAAAATTGGTGAAGCCCAGAAAGCTCTGCACTTCCTTTACTGAACGGGGAGAGGACCACTTAGTGATGGCAGCAACCTTTTGGGGATCCATAGTCACCCCTTTTGCTGACAATACAAACTAAAAGTGACTTCAGGAACATAAAATTCACATTTGTCTAATTTCACGTAAAGGTGGCTATCTCTGAGACGTGTTAGAACACTCTTTACATGTCTGACATGTTCTTCCACAATGAAGAGTAGATCAGGATATCATCGATATAAGCAATGGTGTTTATATCCAAGGTTTCTCTTAGAACGTCATCAATAAAAAACTGGAAAGCCGCGGGGGCATTACACAGCCCAAAGGGCATCACTAAGTACACATACAACCCGAACTCTGTTTGGAAGGCGGTCTTCCATTCATCCCCTACCCATACTCGGACCAAGTGATATGTACCTCTTAAATCCAACTTAGTAAAAATAGAGGCTTGTTTTACTTGATCGAGCAAAGTTTGAATCAGAGGCAACGGGTATCGATTCTTAATTGTCACGCAATTGAGGGCTCTGTAGTCTATGCAGCACCTAAGACCCCCTTCCCGCTTGGGTATAAAAAAAAGAGGGGAGGACGCCGCAGATCTGGACAGGTGAATGAATCCTTTATGCAACATGTCATCTAAGTACTCCCTCAAATACGTGTTTTCTTTTTCGGTCAATGCATATATGCGACTACACTGTATTTTGGCCCAGGGTACCAGGTCTATACGACAGTCATAGGGCCGATGGGGTGGTAAGGCAGAGGCCTTCGCTTCATCAAACACTTCTCTGAACTCTTTGTAACAGTCAGGTAATACGGGTAAGTTAAAATCAGTATTACCAGCCACATGTTGCAGTGTTGTGGAAGGATCTAGACAGTGGTTCTTACAGTACTCAGAAGTGAAAGCTATGGTATGGTCTTCCCAATTAATGTCAGGGTTGTGTTTCATCAACCAAGGAAGACCGATGATGGCTTGGAACTGCGGCGAGGAGATAACATCGAAACGGATAGTTTCATGGTGTTTATCTAGAAGGAGCACGTCTAACTGTGTGGTGGTATGAGTAACAGGCCCAGACTTCATATGACTTCCATCAATGGTCTTGACTATGTCCACAGTACTTTTTGATTCCATAGGAATATGCATGTTCCCTACCCAGGCTGAATCAATAAAATTCCCAGTGGCACCTGAGTCAAGCATGATTCGTACGTCTATTCTTTGATCACCCCAACTAAGCTGAGCTGAGATAAAAAAATGTTGTACAGGATAGGAAATGGGGTTTAACCCTACCAAGTGGGAGCCCATTAAGCCTGTTTCACCTGAGCGATTTGTTTCCACCATGCTCAGGCGAGTAGGCTTCCCGACTCCGTGCGTCGTTTAGGTTTGACACGGCAGTCCCTCAGAAAGTGACCTGGTTTGCTACAATATAACACAGATTATTAGCCCGTCGTCTCTGCCTTTCTTCCTGACTCAGGGGCCCTTTAATGCTGCCTATTTGCATGGGTTCTGGCTCCTCGACTAGTTTGTCTGTCTCCGGTTTCCTTTCTCTAACAGTAGGGTACTTGGTTTCAATACGCCCTTTCTCCCTTTTTCTCTCATGTAAACGGTGATCCATTTTCACTACGAGATCGATTAATGCATCACAGGTTTCTGGAGGGTCGACCACTTGTGCTAACATATCTTTCAGTTCCTCTCTCAAGCCTTTGTAGAAAAGAGCACCTTGTTTGGCTTCCGGCCAACTGGCTTCGGCCACCAATCTGTTAAAGCAGGAGATGTAAGTCATAAGATCCTTAGAGCTTTGTTTAAGGTTTAATAACTCAGGGGCATATTATCAAGGGCTTTATCGCCGCTTTAGCGGTACTTTTTGCCGCTAAAGCGGCGATATTTATATCGCCCTATTAGCAAGCTGTCTCTAACTGGCGTTAGCGACAGCTTTTAGTCGTTAGCGGCCGGGATTCACATCGCCTTGCATGTCAGCGATAATTATCGCTAATGACATGCAAGGAAGGCGTTCCCTACTAAAAGCGACTGGAAACAGTCGCTAACTCCACTACCCCCTATTAGCAAGGCAGGCGAAGCAATAAAATAACTCGCGCTAAGCGCGTTTATCGCTATATTTTATCTCCTGCTAGTGAGGATGACTTACCTGTTTAAAGTATAGGAGGTTGATTCTAATGCTGAATCCACCTTAGCGACAATGCGAGAATATCGCTGCTTTTCCAGCGATATTCTCACATTTTGCCGCTATCGCTGGAAATTTTAATGCTATGGAGATAAACCTTGTTAATAGGGTGTTATCTCAGTGATATTTTCCAGCGATAGGCGGCGTTAACCAAAGTCGCGCTAAGCGCGGTTAGCGATAAATATCGCTATTCCTTGCTAATATGCCCCTCAGTGTCTACCTACTGCAGGAATGAAGGCCTGTCAAATAAACGTCTTAGCTCCTCTTTAAAGGCACTATAGTCATATAACAGAGGATCATTTCTATCCACTAAGGGGATTGACCATGTGGCGGCTGTACTACCTAAATACGATAAGACGAAAGCCACTTTGGATTGCTCAGTGGGAAAGCAGGAAGCTTTGCACACAAAGTGCAATTGGCACTGATTAATAAATGTTGCGAATTTAGCTGGGTCACCCATGAATCTTTCTGAGGGTGCTAAAGGTATAGAAGAGGGAGTCGTGATGTGATACACTGGAGAAGTAGTGCTAGACGAGGAAGGAGGAGACGTAAACGAGGTAGTATAAGAGCCTGAAGACAGATCAGGGTGAAGAGTCCGAGAGGCTTGCTGTAGAGAATCAACTCTAAGGGACAGAACCTGGGTTTCTTTCTGTAAATTCCCTATCATACTTGCCACATCTGCTAACATTATCGGATGTTCCTCCATTACGCCCGGGCAGTAAAGTAAAACGTGGGCTGCGCGTTCTGTAAAGGCTCACCTGGATTTACTGCAGGGACGAAATGGATGGAAGCGATGCTAGATCCCAACTTCCCTCACCTACCTCCTTCGCCCAACATAGTCAAAGCAAAAGAGGGAAGGTGGGGAAGGAGGGAAACAAAACAAGGGAAGGAAGGAGGGGTAGACGTCCAATGGATCTTCTATAGGGGTGGTCTTCTAGAATCCTGAAGAAGCAAGCACAAGGTAAGTACTAAACATGGGTAAAAGAGCTGGCTGTATGTTACCCCCTATTTCTAATGAGGTACCTTGAAAAGAAGATATCAAGTACGTGTGAGGAAACTACTCCCATGGGCGATAGAACACACCCAGTGTCTAGGTTAGAAGCACCATAGGAGTATACAGGACCCTTGTAAAAATAATAATTATCCGTTACTCCTGCATATAGGGAAAAGCCCAAAAACTAATTTCCCCAGTCAGGAGGGAGCACGGAAAAATAGGGCAAAAAGGGCAGGGTCACGATAATCAAAATAAAAACACACAAGTGGGGTTTCTGTTATTAGCAATAGCGTTTTTCGTTCTCTTATTCAGCAAAAAGAGTTTCACCGAAAATAAAGAAGACCTCGAGAATCACCCATCAAGATCACATGACCATCAGATAAGTATTTTCTCTACATTCCAAAAATCAGCTCTAAATGCACGAAAAACAAAGATGCTGCGATTCTTTACAGCCCTTGCTTTGTTCTTGTCTTTCAGAGACAAGTTACCAGGAAGCGAAGGGTTAAGGTGCAGAAGTTCCCTGGATACAATGTTGCCGGCCGGAAAGGAGCAGCGTGTCGACAAACCCCGGAAGAACACCAGAGGACCCAGGAAGAAGAAGGAACACACGAGAAGCCCAGCAAACAGGAGCTAGAGACTACCCAAGAAAACAGCGGTCAACAGGATTGCAGGTAAGCTGGGAGAAAACGGTGGGAGGCCTGGCGGGGATCCGTGCTGGAACGCGAAGCGCGTTGCTAGCGCGGACCCCTCCTTAAAATAATTGTCAAGCGCTGCCCTCGCCCGCTGACAGAAAACAGCGGGCGGGGCTCGCGTCTCCGCTCTCAAGAGCGGGAACAGGCGCCGCTGCAACCAGCGCGCCCTGGGAAGCCCGACAGGTATTGTTTGTTTGATAGAGGTCATGCACCAGTATTTATTTGCACTTTTATTTGATTTTTAAAAGTTATTGTGGTGGGTGACCTGCATTTTCAGTGGAGGTCTAGTTATATTTTTGCATTTAATTTTTCTTCTTTTGTAAAGGAACAATGATGCACAGTTCAGTATATTTTCTCCATGTTCGTTAAATTTGCATGTGGGAGGGATGGGCGAAACACAAATCTAGGGGGCCTAACACGTTTCTCTATTTTGGCGTTTATTTTCTTGTGTAGGCTTAACAGAACAAAATGCAAGAAGTATGTCTTATTTGGAAAACAAAATATTCTTGTGGTTGCTGTTAGGGTCTCTGGATTCTACGTCTCCCAATGATAACCCTATTCTTTTTGTTAGGTTGGGGCTTCCGTGGTGCGTCGTCCCTAGTTTGCCAAGAGAAAAGACAGGGAGAGCAAGGTAAGTAAAATGTCTGGTGTATTTCGTTTATGAGGGATAGAGAACATCACCACACCCATGGGTATTGGGGAAAAAACTCCTTCTAGTGTGAATTGCAAACCATTATCCCCTTTCTATTGGTTGTCTAGTTATTCCTAGACTGGGTCTCCCGTTTTATTTACGGGTTTGTGAGGATGGGGAAGTGCACAAGAAGATCATGTGAATTCGTGCTTTGCCTATCCTACTATCTACTCTTTGGGGGATATTCACAAGAACGTGTGCTAAACATCTCTAAAAAATGTCAACGCAACTTTACACATCGAAGCCTATTGCGGGAAAATAACCCCGTGTTAACGTGGAATTCACAACACGGCGGAACCATGCGATAGTCCCCCGAAAACGTGGCCAATGTCTGTGATACAACAACCGTGACGGTGATAAAAACACAAACCTCAACGCGAAAAAACATGCGATGGGCCAAAGCGCGATGAGGAAATCAGCGATAAGCAGCGCCAGGCCTGCAATACACACATGGCAGGTGGGAAAAACCACTATAAAAGTAGAAAAAACACACAAACACAAAATGACCAACACCCAAGCACCATGGAGGCAGCCGGAGCAGGCGCAGAGGACGAGCGCAACCCCACAAGCACCCCGGATGTCCAGCCTGGGACCCCGGTGACTGGGAAGGGCAAGGACAAGAAGAAGACGAAGTTCAGTCCGCAGGAAAACAGGATCCTGGTCACGGAGGTGATGGAACACCATCAATAACTGTTTGGCACCAAAAATGGAATATGGCGGGACATCGTGGACAAGGTGAATGCCGTCGGAGAGCAAAGGAGGTCAATGGACGAGGTCAAGAGGCGATGGATTGACATCAAGCGCAAGACCAAGGAGAAACTCGCAGGCAACCAGAAGGCAGCAATGCAGACTGGAGGTGGGAGCCCAGCGCCACAGCTGGAGCTGGATGACATGGAGGAGCTGGTGTCGACAGTCATCAGTGTGGAGACTGTGGCCGGAGTCGGGGGACCGGACACTGCTCGACAGGACACAACACAACCGCAACAGGGTGAGTGACCACCAGGTACTGGGGTGACGGGTAGAGATGGCCACAATGGCACACATGCACAATCAAGCAGAGCACAGTGCACACCCACAATGACTTTGGATCATGGCCCTGATCCACAGACTGTCACAATGTACAATGCCATGCTGTCTGAATGTGAACCTGTACCATGCGGCTACATACATGCGGACACATTGTAATACACCATCTCCCCTTCACATTGCAGGGGCACCGTCAACACCTCCTGCAGAGCAGTCCCAGCCACTCTTCACTGATGACGAGGAGGACACCCCCAGCATCGACACCCAAGCCCTCCAAGACATCATTGACATCATCTGCAACTCACCTCCAGGATCAGGGCTGCCCAGCTGCATCGAGGAGACCCCACCCACTACCCAAACCACCCAGCAGGAGGCACCCACAGCCCCGGCAGTCTCCCAAGACCCCCAGGAACAACACATGGCCTTCCAACGCTGTGTGTTGGAGGGCCAGAGGGAGACGGCTGAGCAGGTGCGGGTGGGGTTCGACCTCATGGCTACCAAACTGGACGCCATCCATGGGTGTCTAGGTCCATCAGGGACCAACTCCAGTCCCTAACAGACACCCACGGCCCGCTCCATGGTCTCCAACGAGCCCTGACTGACATCGCTGGAGTCATGACTCGGAAACAAGAACACCTGTCCGCTCAGAGTGGCTCCAGCGATCCCAGCCATGAGCTGGCACACATGCGGAGGCTCATGGAGGACATGGTGCGGATGGAGGCGGAAAGGATGGCAGCCACCACTGCACATCAGCGAAATGTAGCTGGGATCTACCATGCCCTGCAGATCCTCATCATGGCATTGCTGCCACAAGGCGTGGCAATGATGAATGCTGCTGCCCCCACACCATCCACATCTCCGCCCCCTGGTGTGTCAGTGCCCCCCAGTGTGGCAGGTGTATCCACTCCGGCACCTGATGTGTCACTGCCACACAGTGCGGCCGACAATCCTCCTCCGGCCCCTGATGTGTCAGTGGCACACAGTGCGGCCGACAATCCTCCTCCGGCCCCTGATGAGTCAGTGGCACACAGTGCGGCCGACAATCCTCCTCCGGCCCCTGGTGTGTCAGTGGCACACAGTGCCGCAGCCGGTACTGCAACACCCACATGTGGGGCAGAGCACACATCCGAGGACGAGGACGTGGATGGGATTGAGATCAGAAGGAGGCACTAGCATTCATTTCCGCCACCTTGCCTGTTTCTGCTTGGTGCCGCACATAGCCCCATGACCTTCCACTGACCCCCGATACACTCCGCTGCACTCACCTTGGACCGCGACATGGACTGCCATATCCCGTTTGATGACCAATGACACGGCGACCAGACTGCGGACTGTACCCTTCCTCTTCCGCAGTACTTGTCATCCCCGGATGGACTCTGGCTGGCCCTCCACGGGCCCATATTGTGTAGTGTGCTTGGCATGGCCCTGTACCGCTCGAGCTGCAAAACTCCACTGGATGTGCAATAAACATCCAGAAACGCACTGCTATGTCATGTCTTTCATCATTCATGTATGAATGTGTGGATGAATGTAGGGACAGTGATTTCCCTTACGTCAATGATGCTCATCTAGTGGGATGCCAGTCACAGTGTGCTACATTGCCTATTGTGTTCCGGTTGCCGACGACACTACAACAGGGACACACGCATTAGTCACTTCCTTGTCCGGACATGGACTGAACCATGCCCAGAGCCCCCGAGTCATTGTTGCAAGCCCTGCGCTGGTCTGGCGTACGCCAGGCCAGACCACTCCGCTTACGCTCCGAGGGGGGGCCCACATAGCTACATGTCGCAGGCCTACACGCTGGTGGTATGCAGGTCACTGGTCTAGTTGTCAGCATGTCACGGCCACTCCCTGAGGGCAGGTTTGCACACATACCAGGCCCATCCGGCACAGGCGTCACAGGCCATGTGACCCGCCAATATAAGGGGCCGACAACATCACATTCCCCACTGCCGGTGGTGACTGGATGACAGACGTTCCACGATACTCAATCATAAAGGGCCCATGACTTGTTGCGCACAGGGTTGGTCGCACCCGAGGCCTTGCGCCCGTCACGGGCCTACCACCATGTGGAGCTGACTGGGGTTGCACAGGGTTAGTGGCACCCGAAGCCTTGCGCCCATCACTGGCCTACCACCACGTGGCGCTGACTGGGGTTGCACAGGGTTAGTGGCACCAAAATAGCTGAGCGGGTGTGCAGCCTGTGATGATGACGTGTGCACTGATGTGGTCTCTGCCATTGATGCATCAGGACTCAGTGTCATGTGTGGGACCTGCTGGGCCACTGGGCGGGTCCGCATGATGTGGAGCATGCCATGGTGGCAGGACCGGGGCCTGGAGCTTGCACGGGCACGTGGTGTGCCCACTGGTGGACACACCGTTGGCGGCAGGTGAGCAGTGGGCCCGGGGTACGCAAGTGCGGACATCCAGCACTGGCCGGCGGGAGGGGGTAGGGTGCGGCTGCATGAGTGCACAGGGACGGACAGGCGTTGTTGCCGTGTGCTGTGTGATGGACTCTGCCATGATTGACTCTGGCCTCGATTACAGATTGCAGACCTGGTGGCTTGCAGTGTATCCTGGCACGTGGTTGGAGACACACCGGTGGCAGCAGGTGAACAGTGGGGCCTGTGTGCGCAGGGGCGGCGGTGTCTCTCTCTCTCTCCCTTCCTTCCTTCCCTCTCTCTCTCTCTCTCTCTCTTCCTTCCTTCCCTCTCTCTCTCTCTCTCTCTCCCTTCCTTCCCTCTCTCTCTCTCTCACTCTCTCTCCTTTCCTTTTCTCTCCCTTCCTTCCCTCTCTCTCTCACTCTCTCTCCTTTCCTTCTCTCTCTCTCTCTCTCTCTCCCTTCCCTCTCTCTCTCCTTTCCTTCTCTCTCCCTCTCTCTCTCCCTTTCTTCCCTCTCTCTCTCTCACTCTCTCACTCTCTCTCTCCCTTCCTTCCCTCTCTCTCTCTCTTTCCTTCTCTCTCTCTCCCTTCCTTCCTCTCTCTCTCACTCTCTCTCTCCCTTCCTTCCCTCTCTCTCACTCTCTCTCCTTTCCTTCTCTCTCTCTCACTCTCTCTCCTTTCCTTCTCTCTCTCTCTCCCTTCCTTCCCTCTCTCTCTCTCACTCTCTCCCTTCCTTTCCTTCTCTCTCTTTCTCTCTCTGCCTTTCTTTCATTCTCTGTTTCTCTGTGTCTCGCTCCTTTGATGTGCGCATGGCACACGTTCTGATTTTGTGCTTTTTTAGGTCTCGCCCTGAAAGGCAGCGCTTCAGCGCTGACTCTGGGCGAGACGTTTTGTAGTGGGCCTGCAGAAATGCAACCACAGCTTTTTGGCTGGCATCGAGTGTGCGGTTACGCGCACAATGACGAGCAGAGGCGCCATATGGCTTTCCTCTCTCATCATGCTACGCGCACATCGCACACCATTTGCCATCCTGCTTACACTTTTGCATTGTAGTGCCGAGCGCGCGCTTGTTTCACTTTTCTTCACTGCTGTTGACACTCCCCCCCCACACACACACACTCCTCCCCAACCCAGCTTCACAATTGAAAACGTTTGATGGTGGTAAACAGCGGATGACGGATACCTCCACGTGTTTCTTTTGTCACTTGTGGGTCCTTCACCCAGGTTTGTAGTGTAATTTACATTGTAGTACTTGTAAAAGTGATTTGGACATTCTAACGTGAGGGGCGCAAGTACCAGAAGTCACATGAACACAGTGCAGTGTGAGCGAGTGACTGTACATAACGTCTACGCCCTTCTCTTCATCATGCGACGTAACAACATGTGTTATTCATTGCCTCCTGAATTCTGGGGTGGAATCCTTCAAAAAAGGACTGCCAGCGTGATTTCTTTTGGGAAAACGCAATCTTTTTTTCGCTGCATGTCACGTCTTTAATTTTCGAACATTTTTGGGAGATGTCTGTCTTTGAGGCGCATGGACAGTGACACAGCTCTCATGCTCTGATGTTATTCTAGTCTCTTGCTTTGAATATCTGTTTTGATTCACAAAGGTTTAGGGAAGTTTGAGTAACTTGCAGAAGTGTGAGATATTTTCAGTATTGCGTCTAAAACGCAAATTTTGCTAATCTGTACACAGCCTGCTTTCACTTTTACCATCGCGCGCGCTGAGATCAACAACTTTTATCCTTACAGTTAAATAATTACACCACGTTTTATAGCTATTTTTTTATTTCCAGTAGTATCTTTTAGAGGCAAAGCATTTATGTTTAAAATTACAATTAAACTTGACACTTTCTTTAAATCTATTTCTCACTTGTACTTCAAAACTTAGAGGGACTTACACAATGTTCTGTTTAGGCATTCAGGGCCATATTATCAAGAATGGCCTACCCCTCTTCTACCCTCCTACCCCACTACCCTACTACCCCACTACCCTACTACCCCACTACCCCCCTACTATCCTACTACCCCACTACACCTCTACTACCCCTCTACCCCTCTACCCTACCCCACTACTACCCCACTACCCTACTACCCCTCTACTACCCTAATACCCCTCTACTACCCCTCTACTGCCCCACTACCCCTCTACTAACCCTCTACAACCCCACTACCCCCACTACCCCTCTACTACCCCACTACCCTTCTACTACCCCACTACCCTACTACCCCTCTACTACACCTCTACCCCACCCTCTACTACCCCCTACTACCCGACTACCCTACTACCCCACTACCCCTCTACTACCCCACTACCACCCCTGCACTACCCTACTACCCCACTACCCCTCTACTACGCCTCTACCCCACCCTCTACTACCCCACTACCCCCCTACTACCCCAATACCCTACTACCCCACTACCCCTCTACTACCCCACTACCACCCTCTACTACCCCACTACCCCTCTAATACACCACTACCCCATTACCCTACTACCCCTCTACTACCCCACTACCCTACTACCCCTTTACTACCCCCTACTATCCTACTACCCCTCTACTACCCTACTGCCCCTCTAGCCCACTACCCCCTACTATCCTACTACCCCACTACCCTCTACTACCCCTCTACCCTACCCCACTACTACCCCACTACCCTACTACCCTCTACTACCCCACTACCCTACTACCCCTCTACTACCCCACAACCCTACTACCCTCTACTACCCCACTACCCTACGCCCCCACTACCCTACTCCCCTACTACCCCACTACCCCACTACCCCCTACTATCCTACTACCCCTTTACCCCTCTACCCTACCCCACTACCACCCCACTACCCTACTACCCCCTACTACCCCTCTACTACCCCACTACCCATCTACTACCCCTCTACTACTACCCCTCTACTGCCCCACTACCCCTCTACTACCCCACTACCCCTCTACTACCCCACTACCCTACTACCCCACTACCCTACTACCCTACTACCCCACTACCCCTCTACTATGCCTCTACCCCTCTACCCCACCCTCTAATACCCCACTACCCTACTACCCCACTACCCTACTACCCCACTACCCCTCTACTACCCCACTACCCCACTGCCCCTCTACTACCCTACTACCCCACTACCCTACTACACTACTACCCCTCTACTACCCCACTACCCTACTACCCCACTACCCCCTACTATCCTATTACCCCACTACCCTACTACCCCTCTACTACCCCACTACCCTACTACCCTCTACTACCCCACTACCCTACTACCCCACTACCCCACTACCCTACTGCCCTACTACCCCACTACCTCTCTACTACTCCACTACCCTACTACCCCTCTACTACCCCACTACCCTACTACCCCACTACCCTACTTCCCTACTACCCCACTACCCCCCTACTATCCTACTACCCCACTACACCTCTACTACCCCTCTACCCTACCCCACTACTACCCCACTACCCCTCTACTACTCCACTATCCTACTACCCCACTACCGCTCTACTACCACCCCTCTACTGCCCCACTACCCTCTACTACCCCTCTACTGCCCCACTACCCATCTACTACCTCTCTGCTACCCCTCTACTACCCCTCTACTACCCCTCTACCCTCTACTACCCCACTACCCTCTACTACCCCACTACCCCTCTACTACCCCACTACCCTACTACCACTCTACTACGCCTCTACCCCTCTACCCCACCCTCTACTAGCCCACTACCCTACTACCCTTCTACTACCCCACTACCCTACTACCCTTCTACTACCCCACTATCCTACTACCACACTGCCCCTCTACTACCCCACTACCCCTCTACTACCCCTCTATGACGACCCCTCTACTGCCCCACTACCCCTCTACTACCCCTCTACTACCCCTCTACTACCCCACTAAGCCCCCACTACCCTCTACTACCCCACTACCCCTCTACTACCCCACTACCCTACTAGCCCACTACCCCACTACCCTACTACACCTCTACTACGCCTCTACCCCACCCTCTACTACCCCACTACCTCCCTACTACCCCACTACCCTACTACCCCACTACCCTACTACCCCACTATCCATCTACTACCCCACTACCACCCTCTACTACCCTACTACCCCATTACCCTACTACCCTACTACCCCTCTATTACACCACTACCCTGCTGCCCCTCTACTACCCCACTATCCTACTGCCCTACTACCCCACTACCCCCTACTATCCTACTACCCTTCTACTACCCCACTATCCTACTACCACACTGCCCCTCTACTACCCCACTACCCCTCTACTACCCCTCTACTACTACCCTCTACTGCCCCACTACCCCTCTACTACCCCACTAAGCCCCCCACTACCCCTCTACTACCCCAATACCCCTCTACTACGCCACTACCCTACTAGCCCACTACCCTACTACACCTCTTCTATGCCTCTACCCCACCCTCTACTACCCCACTACCTCCCTATTACCCCACTACCCTACTACCCCACTACCCCTCTACTACCCCACTACCACCCTACTACCCCATTACCCTACTACCCTACTACCCCTCTATTACACCACTACCCTGCTGCCCCTCTACTACCCCACTACCCTACTACCCCACTACCCCCTACTATCCTACTACCCTACTACCCTTCTACTACCCCACTATCCTACTACCACACTGCCCCTCTACTACCCCACTACCCCTCTACTACTACCCCTCTACTGCCCCACTACCCCTCTACTACCCCTCTACTACCCCCTACTACCCCTCTACTACCCCACTAAGCCCCCCACTACCCCTCTACTACCCCACTACCCTCTACCCAACTACCCCTCTACTACGCCTCTACCCCACCCTCTACTACCCTACTACCCGACTACCCTACTACCCCACTACCCCTCTACTACCCCACTACCACCCCTCTACTACCCTACTACCCCACTACCCTACTACCCCTCTACTACGCCTCTACCCCACCCTCTACTACCCCACTACCCCCCTACAACCCCAATACCCTACTACCCCACTACCCCTCAACTACCCCACTACCACCCTCTACTACCCTACTACCCCACTACCCCTCTAATACCCCACTACCCCATTACCCTACTACCCCTCTACTACCCCACTACCCTACTACCCCTCTACTACCCCCCTACTATCCTACTACCCCACTACCCTACTGCCCTACTACCCCACTACCCCCTACTATCCTACTACCCCACTACCCCTCTACTACCCCTCTACCCTACCCCACTACTACCCCACTACCCTACTACCCCTCTACTACCCCACTACCCTACTACCCCTCTACTACCCCACTACCCTACTACCCCTCTTTAGCCCACTACCCTACGCCCCCACTACCCTACTCTCCTACTACCACACTACCCCCCTACTATCCTACTACCCCTCTACCCTACCCCACTACTACCCTACTACCCCCTACTACCCCTCTCCTACCCCTCTACTACTACCCCTCTACTGCCCCACTACCCCTCTACTACCCCACTACCCCACTACCCCCCTACTATCCTACTACCCCTCTCCCCTACCCCACTACTACCCCACTACCCTACTACCCCCTACTACCCTACTACCCCTCTACTACCCCTCTACTACTACCCCTCTACTGCCCCACTACCCCTCTACTACCCCTCTACTACCCCACTACCCCTCTACTACGCCTCTACCCCTCTACCCCTCTAATACCCCACTACCCTACTACCCCTCTACTACCCCTCTACTACCCTACTACCCCACTACCCTACTACCCCACTACCCCTCTACTACCCCACTACCCCTCTACTACCCTACTACCCCACTACCCCACTACCCTACTACACTACTACCCCTCTACTACCCCACTACCCTACTGCCCCACTACCCTACTGCCCTACTACCCCACTACCCCCCTACTATCCTACTACCCCACTACCCTACTACCCTCTACTACCCCACTACCCTACTACCCCTCTACTACCCCACTACCCTACTACCCCACTACCCTACTGCCCTTCTACCCCACTGCCCCCTACTATCCTACTACCCCACTACACCTCTACTACCCTCTACCCCTCTACCCTACCCCACTACCCTCTACTACTCCACTATCCTACTACCCCACTACCCCTCTACTACCACCCTCTACTGCCCCACTACCCCTCTACTACCCCTCTACTGCCCCACTACCCATCTACTACCTCTCTACTACCCCTCTACTACCCCACTACCCCTCTACTACCCCACTACCCCTCTACTACCCCACTACCCTACTACCCCTCTACTACGCCTCTATCCCTCTACCCCACCCTCTACTAGCCCACTACCCTACTACCCTTCTACTACCCCACTACCCTACTACTACCCCACTATCCTACTACCACACTGCCCCTCTACTACCCCTCTACTACCCCTCTACTACGACCCTCTACTGCCCCACTACCCCTCTACTACCCCTCTACTACCCCACTAAGCCCCCCACTCCCCTCTACTACCCCACTACCCCTCTACTACCCCACTACCCTACTAGCCCACTACCCCACTACCCTACTACACCTCTACTATGCCTCTACCCCACCCTCTACTACCCCACTACCTCCCTACTACCCCACTACCCTACTACCCCACTACCCCTCTACTACCCCACTACCACCCCTCTACTACCCTACTACCCCATTACCCTACTACACTACTACCCCTCTATTATACCACTACCCTGCTACCCCTCTACTACCCTGCTACCCCTCTACTACCCCACTACCCTACTCCCCTACTACCCCACTACCCCCTACTATCCTACTACCCTTCTACTACCCCACTATCCTACTACCACACTGACCCTCTACTACCCCACTACCCCTCTACTACCCCTCTACTGCCCCACTACCCCTCTACTACCCCTCTACTACCCCACTAATCCCCCCACTACCCATCTACTACCCCATTACCCCTCTACTACCCCACTACCCCTCTACTACCCCACTACCCTACTAGCCCACTACCCTACTACCCTACTATACCTCTACTACACCCTCTACTACCCCACTACCTCCCTACTACCCTACTACTCCTCCACTACCCCACTACCACCCCTCTACTACCCTACTACCCCACTACCCCTCTAATACCCCACTACCCCATTACCCAACTACCCCTCTATTACACCACTACCCTGCTACCCCTCTAGTACCCCACTGCCCTACTACCCCACTACCCCTACTATCCTACTACCCCACTACACCTCTACTACCCCTCTACCCTACCCCACTACCCTACTACCCTCTACTACCCTACTACCCCTCTACTACCCCCTACTACTACCCCCTACTACCCCTCTACTACCACTACCCTCTACTACCCCCTACCCCTCTACTACCCCTCTACTACCCCACTACTACCCCACTACCCTACTACCCCACTACCTTTCTTCCCCACTACCCCACTACTACCCCCCTACGACCCCACTACCCTACTACCCCCCTACTACTACCCCACAGCACAATTGTTGCATAGTTAAACACTTATAAGGTCCTAAAGGTGAGACCTATTGGCTATGCCAATGCTTGTTTTCCAGGCTGTGACATCGTGATTGTCCCGGACGGACCCGACAGGAGTCTTCCGCATTGGTGTTTTGTGTTATATTTCAATAAAGTTTTTGGTTTTTACTTCAGTGCTGTGTGACTGTTTCTCGTTCTTCTGGCCCCACATGTGTGTTATTTTTTGACAATGTGCGTCATCATGCGCTTTTTGTGGCTCTTGTGTCGTGCACGGTATGTGTATGTTGGGTGGGTCCGGGGGGGGCTGGGGGTGGTGGCGGTGGGTGTTGTGGCCCTCATGGGTCTCTGAGCTGCATGATCATTGTCTCCATGGCATCTGTGGGTCTTCGGGTGTGGCTCTTGGCTGGGCTCCCTTTCATGCTGCAGGTAGTCGTCCTGCTTAACACCAGCAAAAGGCAGGTGTTAAATCACTGGTGCTACCGCGGCTTATCGCCTGTTTTTGGTTCGCATCGCAGATCTGGCAGTTCGTTGTGAAAGTGGTGTTGTGGTTTTTCGTGTGTTTTTGCACGGGAACGCCTACTCTGCATCTCATTAGGGTTAGTTGGTGGTGTCCACCATGGAGATAAATTTTGGGGCAGTTATCGCGGGAATACTGGCGATGTCTGCAGTTTGCACACTCTTGTGAATGGGGTGTTAAATCTATCTCCACTTTGGATGCGTTAAGGTGGAGATAAATCGGCGGTAGGTCCTTGTGAATATGCCCCTTTATGTTTTGAAACTAACTACACCCCTCTTTCTTTGGGTCTTCTTAAATGCTTTTACTATCTTTTAATAGATTAGTCTTTTCTTCTATCCCAATCTTGGGCTTCATTATCAGCAGGACAACCCTTTTCCTTTCATTTTTACTTTTGATGCCCTTTGTATACACCAAATAACGAAAAAGAAATTCAACCAGAACTCGAAAGAAAGGAAAGAAAAAAATATTGTCCTAAAAGAAAGTTACGGGGCAAGGTTGCTTTTTCCTGATACCTCCATTCCCTTAATTAGGACAGTGCCTCGATCTGGCTCCTCATTTCCCGCCCATCTCAATTTGCCCCCTTTTCTCCTTTCCCAAACCATCCCTTATGTCTCCTTCCGGGTGCTTCCTCCTCTTCCCCTCTGCCAATCTGTTTGTCCTCCACTGGCTCCCCGCCCTCCTTTGTGATTGGTCATCAGCGTCTGTAGCCCTGCCCTCTTCTTTCTTCAGCGGCTTTTTGCTGAAGACGTTAACCCTTTCTTCTTTTCTTTTTTTACAGGGAAAGAGTTGCTGGAGCCGTTTGTCATGCTGGAGTGAAAGAGGTAGGTGAGGGTTGATTTTGGGTGTAGAGTTAGGTCTTCTTAGCGGTAATGGATTTAGTTCAGGTAGCGGGACATTGTCAGTCTCACATCGCAATATTTATTTATTTTACTATGTGGTCTAGTCTGCCAAGGGGCAATCCAGTAGGCTCAGGCTAGTCATGGGTGCATCAAACAACTGTTTCTGTAGTATAAGTTGTTTTAAAACAACATTTAGTGTAGGGATGGCATTGGATTATATAAAAAATGTTGTGTTTTTCTGCATTTCACACTTTTGATTGTGTATAAAAAGTGTATTTGTGGGGTAACATTTAATGCCTTGGGAGGATGTGTGTTGTTGTAAAAAGTTTTAGCTCAGTTAATGTTTGTTTTTGGCATTGCTGAAGTAATGGTAGTGTTTTCTTCAGTGTTATCATACCTCCTTTGTCATTCCAGTGTGTATGTGCGTTTGCCATAGGCCTCCATTGATTTGTCTTTGTTCTCCATGCCGTGATGGGCCATTTTGTGGAATCTGCGTCCATTGGCTTGCATGCGTTTTTTGTCCCCCTTGCCGCATTACTTTCTGTTGTTGTTTGGGCATGTGGCTGGCAGTCATTTTGTGCATCCAGCCAGTTTGCCTTTTCCGTAGGCTTTCATATGTTCTTTGTTCCCCATCTCTCCTTGCTTGCTGCTGTTGTTTGGCCATGTGACTACTGCCATTTTGTGCATCCAGCCAGTGTGCATGTGTCATAGGCTTGCATGTGTACTTTGTTCCCCATTCCTCCTTGCTTACTGTTGTTGTTTAGTCATGTGGCACTGGCTGGCAGCCATTTTGTGCTTCCAACCAGTGTGCCTTTGCCATAGGCTTGCATGTGTTCTAATTCCCCACGCCTCCTTTCTTGCTGTTGTTGTTTGGCCATGTGGCTGACATCCATTTTGTGCATCCAGCCAGAGTGCCTTTGCCATAGGCTTGCATGTGTTATTTGTTCCCCATCCCTTCTTGCTTGCTGCTGTTGTTGGCCGTGTGGCAGGCAGCCATTTTGTGCATCCAGCCAATGTGTCTTTGCCATAGGCTTGCATGGGTTCTTTGTTCCCCATTTCTCCTTGCTTTCTGCTGTTGTTTGACCATGTTGCACTGGTTAGCAGCCATTTTGTGCATCTATCCAGTGTGCTTTTGCCATAGGCTTGCATGGATGGATGTGTTATCAGTTTAACAATATACTTGAAAATCATTTTAGTATTTATAAGAATATGATTTTAATGAGCAGTGCTTATATATTACATGCATTTTTTGCGTTTCATTTTATTTAGCACCTCCTTGTCTCACAATAGGATTCTTCTCATACTCCCATACAAACATTGGCAATTATTGATTTTATTTTAATTTTTATTTTTGATTTCATCGTTTTTTTATATTCAATTTTTTTAAACAAATGTAATTTTCTTTTTTTGTTAATTTTCTTTTTAATTGTAAACTATTTTAATTATAATTTTATAAAACATTTTTTAGATTTTTTTTCCATCAATCCATTCGTCCATCCACCCACCATAGGCACAGTTTTTTTTTTAGGAATAATTCCACTTCCTCCTGGAAACCCTGGCTGCGGTGAACTGTCAAAACATCAGCATCATTCATTTTTTAATGAATATTTCAATTCCCCCTGGACTACATTGCCTGTCGTAGGAGCATATTAACCTCCATTTTTAAAAATATTAATATTGTATTTACCCATTTAGTTCCCTGAGTGCCACAGGTGTCTCCTTTATAATTTAGGCACATAAAGGAAAGAGCTCTATCTGCATATTGTGTGTTAGCCTGATGGGGAATTCCATTTATTGGTATGGTGGTGTGGTTTGACTTTAAAGTGATTATATTACCTAAGTAACCAACCACACTGATATTGCCTTTGTCTGTACTAATTCATACTGCAACGTTTCACTAAATGCTTTTTTTGCTTTTAGGTGGACAAGAGAAGAAGCGACATCACCTGAAGTACTGCCAAATAGAAGGCCTGTACAGTGACGTCAGTCCTCCAATCTCTTCCACTTGTGCAGCTTAGTGCCACTGCCAAATGAGAGCTTTAAGTTGGCCCCAGAGAAGGTTCCCACCAAGAAAATAGTCAGTGAGAAGAAGCAGCTTTCCACCAGTGTTGTGTCAGCCCAAACCTTTTCGGACAAAGTTGTGTGCCTACCTCACTGGTCTCCGGGGAGCAAGCTGGGAGCAGACTCCCACATCAACAGCACCACCCCAACCTAAGCCGAAGACCATGTCTGTCAGTGAGGCAGCCCGTGAGATCATGGCAATGCCTATGAGCAGTGACATTGAATTGGATTTGTCCCTTTTGCAAAGTAGTACCAAATCATTTCAGGAAGCAGAGCAAAGTGGACATCAGCCTCTGATGTTGGAGCAGAACTGGAGGTTGAACATCCTATCGAGCAAGAACCTCCTCTTTTACAATCATTGGCTCCCAGACCTCCAGCAAGGAAAAGGAAGGGTACTACTCCACCATTTTCTTCAAGCACCACTTTTGATGATGATGATAGGGATACGGCATGACTCCGCCAGAATCCAAGCGAAGCCAGGAGTGGCAAAGGAAAAGAAAAGTTCCTGAAAGCCTTAGAATTATGGAAGGGGATGATGAGGAGGATGGCGACGACGATCTAGTGATTGTGGAAGATGGCACATAGGAGTCCAACATCACTATTCAACCTGCTCTGAGGGATGTGGCACAGGTAGCACTGCCAGCTCCCATATTTAACAGTCCCAGCTGAGACCTGCACCAGCCCCTACCTCAGTAGAAGTATGCACTGCTGAGAGACAATCGATGACACACCCACCTACCTCCGGTTCTTCTTAAGGCATTGGCAGTGGCACAGTAAGAAAGTACTTCTCAGTTTGGGACTTTTATATGATTAGCAAAGATGAAGTGAACATTGCAATATGCACCATTTGGCAAACAAGTGTTCGTCTAGGTAAGCCTGGTTCACATTATGGTACTGGAGGCCAAACTACCCATATGAAAAAAAATCACACAATCCGGAGGGAGGAGCACCTTGGTGGTGAAAGTGAAGAGAGCCGGGGAACATCAGTCACAAGTCCAATCACAGTAGGAGATGATGATGAGGAAGAGGAGGGTAACATCCTCGTGCAAAGCAGCCCCGTCCCAAGCAGTGCGCTAGCAGAATCACCCCGCCTCAGCAACTTCACAATGGAACAAGACTTAGGGTCAGATGGAGACACCACAGCATACAGTGACTGCCCACCATGACGCACTGAGTCTACATCCATCACCTTCTCAAAAGTCACCTACGTCGGTGTCCCCAGAAAAGGAGAAAAAAAAACAGGCTACGATTGCGGGCATATTTAGGCAGAAGGGGATCTATGACCGCAACCACCCAATACACTACAATGCAGTACAGAACAATGGAAAGCTGGCAAAAATGTTTGCGCTGGACCTCTTTCCTTTTTCTTTTGTGGAAGTCTTAGAATTTGTGGCAGCCATCCTACCTAAATGCAAGGTTCCAAGTCAGACCTATGTTGCCTGAGTTGCTGTTCCAGCACTGCATCATGATGTACTTCAATTGGTTGGACAAGCTTTGCAGCAAACTTTTGCTCATACTATCCACCTGAAGATAGACATGTGAACTTGTTGTCAGGCAACTGATTACATATGCATTACTGCACACTGGATCTCTTTTGCGGGGTAAAGCAAAAGATATCTACATGTCTTTTTTTTTGTGGTAAATCTGTTTTTATTAAGTATTTCAATTTTGTTGATACATGTGCTTTCAATATCAATCAATCAATCACTTGTAAAGCACGCTACTCACCCGTGAGGGTCTCAAGGCGCTGAGGGGGGGGGGGAGGGAGCAGCTACTGATCGAACAGCCAGGTCTTTAGGAGTCTCCTGAAGGTCAACAGGTCCTGGGTCTGTCGTAGGTGGGTGGGGAGGGTGTTCCATGTCTTGGCGGCGAGGTGGGAGAATGATCTGCCGCCGGCGGTCGCTCTGCGGATGCGTGGGACGGTGGTGAGGGCGAAGTCGGCGGAGCGCAGCTGGCGGTTCGGGGTGTAGAAGTCGAGTCGGTCGTTGAGGTATGCTGGTCCGGTGTTGTGGAGTGCCTTGTGAGCGTGGGTGAGGAGCTTGAAGGTGATCCTCTTGTTGACGGGGAGCCAGTGCAGGTCCCTCAGGTGGGCGGTGATGTGGCTGTGGTGGGGGATGCCGAGGATGAGGCGTGCGGAGGTGTTCTGTATGCGTTGGAGTCTCTTCTGGAGTTGTTTTGTTGAGAAAATACATTTGGTATTTCATATATGTATTGATGAATTATACATACACTGTTGGTTACATCTCAGACAGTTTTGGAGCATAATGAATCTTTGCACGCATAGTATAACATGATGGACTTTGCAAGTGTGAATATGTTACTATCAAGTAGACCTAGTTTGTTGTTACATTCCATATGGTGCATGTAGTTCTTTAACAGATCTTTGTCAATATCAGCGTAACTTTACTAGAACTGTGGTATTAACGAGAAACAAAGAAAAGGGGGGGGAATATTCAAGCCACTAGCCCAGTCCGTGGCACCTCACCCATCTCCCTGTGCAGAATCGGTTTATTGCTTCTGTGTCTGTCGCCCGCCTGTTACCTCCCCACCTTGACATTAGGATATGCGAGCATCTTCAACCATTGTATGACTATTGTCCATGTGCCGCGGCATGCTCAGAACTGTAGTGTACATGTGTGATGTCCACCTGCAGTACTACTCCATGGG
Source organism: Calotriton arnoldi (assembly GCA_963921515.1). Taxonomy (NCBI): domain Eukaryota; kingdom Metazoa; phylum Chordata; class Amphibia; order Caudata; family Salamandridae; genus Calotriton; species Calotriton arnoldi. The sequence continues at coordinate 813,561 of CAWUFW010006634.1, forward strand.
GGCTTCCCCCTCAACCACCCTAGCGTGCTGCTGTAGCTCAGTTAGGATTGCATCCCAGTGTGTTGCAATGGGAGTCTGGCGTAAGCCCATGGTTTCCTCGCGCCTAATAGCGAGACTTTCTGCCTTGGCCCATGCCAGCAATGAATTACGCCATGCCTGTATATGTGGGGGATCTGGTGCCTTCCACCTCTTGGTGATTAGCCTCTTGGCTGTCACCATACCTAAATCCAGGAATCTGGAGGCTACTTTGGTATTGGGTGATCTACGTAATTTGTGCAGGAGATATGTCGGCCATTCAAAGGGTATCTCGCGACCAGTGCAGGATAGTGGCCACCTCCCTCCAGTATCTGCCAAGCTCAGCGCAGCCCCAGAGCATGTGTACCAGGTCAGCCCCCACTGCAGCGCATCTCGGGCATGCAGTGTCTGCTCGACAGAAGTACCGGTTAATTTTGGCCGGAATGAGATATGCCCTTTGAATTATATGGAACTGAATCTGTCTGAACCGCATGTTTCTGGGGATGCGCGTTGGACTTTCCAGTGCCCGAGCCCAATCCGTATCAGAAAGTGGGGGGCCCAGGTCTCATTCCCATTTGCGGCGGAGTGGATCGAGGCTCAACACTGCGTGTGTTCTGAACGAGGCCGCGAACCATCGTGTAAGGTGTCTGCCCTGCCCCATGACATGCAGGTACTGCATGGTGAGGTGTGATTGTGGCTCTGTGTTAATGTCGCCCCACTTAACTGTGAGCGTGGCTATCAAGGAACGATGTATTAGGAAGTGCCCTGGTGGTAGCCCCTCTTCTTCTACCAAGGATGCAAATGGTATAAGTGTCCCCTCTCTGTACAAGTCTCCAAGTGTGTGGATGCCCGCCTCATGCCATTCCCGGATTGCTGCCGCCATGATTGTCTTCTGGCCCCTGGGAGATCCTTCTAGGGGTATCGCCGGTGCGTACGGAATAATGCCCCGGGTTATGTAGAGGCTCCTGCGAAAGCATTTGCATGCAACGGCGAGTAACAGGGGCTCTGGAGGCCTCGCCTTTGTGCCCGGGTGAAAGAGCCTGATAATCCGCCCCAATGAATAGGGTGGCTGTGTGGTTGCTGTGTCCTCGCGATGTCGGTCTGATAGCCACCGAGCTATCCATTGTAGTTGAGCGGCTAAATAGTAGTGCTCAAAACATGGAGCTGCCAAGCCTCCCTTGTCCGTGGGTAAATATAGCTTCCTCAGTGCTACTCTATGCCTGGCATTGCCCCATATAAAGTCTCTTACCAATCTGTCTAGCGTGGCAAAAAAGGAGGCAGGAATGTACTCAGGTATGTTTGTAAAGTAGTATAAAAGTCTCAGGAGGATTACCATTTTGGTAAGTGCTACTCTACCCGTTACAGTGAGGGGGAGTGTGTCCCAGAATTGCACCTGAGAGCTAATGGCCGTCAGCATTCTTCCCAGGTTCCCGTCGAACAAATCTTTTGGTTGGCGATAGATTTGAATACCCAGGTAGCGGAACATGGCTTCCCTCCACTGAACCCGTTTGTCGTTAATGATTAGGCCTGGGTCGCGGTTCCCTTCTCCGATTGAGTATAGGCAAGTCTTGTCTACATTGACTTTAAGTCCCGAGAGCGCAGCAAAGTCTTGTAGGATTTGTGTCAGCCACCTGGGGACCCTCTCAATGTCTCTGATGTAGATGAGAAGGTCATCTGCGTAAAGCGAAACTTGATGTGTACCGTCTCCTAAAGGGATACTGTCTCCTACCTGAGTTCATAGTGCCTCTGCCAGTGGCTCTATTGCCAGTGCAAAAAGGAGGGGGGATACAGGGCACCCCTGCCTTGTCCCTCTGCACATTGGGATCGCATCCGAAATGTAGAGGCCCACTTTGACCCTGACAGTCGGTTTGATGTAGAGCAGCTGCATCAGTTGAAGAAACACCGGACCTAATGCGTGTTTTTGGAGTGTTGCAAAAAGGTAATCCCACTCTAGGAAGTCGAAGGCCTTCTCCAGGTCTAGTATGAGACAACCGGCCCTCGACCATTCCCGCACAGAGTCCGTCGACACCCTGAAGAAGCGACGTAAGTTGAGGGAAGTGCTGCGGGACGACACAAAACCGTTTTGGTCCCTGTGGACCAGTGCCCGGGACCACCTGTGCTAATCTATCCGCCAACACCTTTGCCAGTATTTTATAAGATATCTAGATGTCTTGGCCCTGAAGAAAGTTGTAAGCGCGTTCAGCAGCATGCAACAGTGGCCATGTTCGCCATGGAGAAATCACATTCAGCTGCAAACATCTTGAACTAATTTAACAGCAAGGTGTCTGAATGGCTGCAACCCAGAGGTCTCAGAACTAGATTTGTTGCCACGGACAATCGCAGTAACTTAGTCAAGGCAATGGCAGATGGTGAATATTTGAGGGCCAGTGTTTGGCCCATTGCATTAACCTGGTGGTGCAAGAATTTCTCAAAAAAGAAGACATAGTCAGTAACATACTGATCACCTGCAGAAGAATCTGCACTCATTTCAGCCATTCTTTTAAAGCCCGGAAGCAGTTGCGAATTATTCAGCATGCTAACAGAGTACCTGTTAAAGCCCTGATACAGGAGGTGCCAACACATTAGAACTCGACCTATCACATGTTGCAACGTCTATTTGAGCAGTACAAACAGATCAATGACTAGTCATTCGAAGAGAATGGGATGCAGTTGGGAAAGCTATGACCACGGATGTGGAGAAACGGGGCCTAGTCAAATGCCTTACTCAGATGCTACTCCCTTTTGAGGTTTTCACATGGGAAGTTAGCTAGAAGGACAATACGATGGTCCAAGATATACCGTTGTTGCATCTGCAACAGCACTATCTAAAGAAGATGTCTGAAAGGTTCACCTTTGCAGGTGTGAGTGCAAACACAGAAGCGCATGCCTTGGTTGAGAGCTTACACTTTTGATTGGCTTCTAATGAAAGGCTGCAAGACTACATCATCTCTTCCAAACAGTACATCAGTGCCACACTACTTGATCCACGGTACAAAAAATTTGTGTCCACTTTCATCCTTTTTCTGAAGGGGATGTTTTAAAATATAAGAGGTGGATTGCTGATGAGGCTGGAGACCTGGAAGAACAACGGCTGTAACTTGGAGTCCTTCCCAGCAGTTCTAGGGTGCCGCCTGTAACTTCCAGAGAGGGCAGTCTTGTCTCACAGAAGCCAGCAACACCATCAACCAGAACACCGGCAACAACAGTAACAGAAGGACCGAACCCACCTCTGCATTGTATTGGTATCAATCGGCAGGGCTTAAGTCCAGTGCAGAGGCGATGGCAAAAGAGGTCAAGCAAGTGGCAGCATCAATGACCATCCAGAGTATATTCTAGGAGTATATGGATGATCCAAAAGAGGTCTATGTGAATCCAAACACATTGATGTATTGGTATGGGAAGTTGTGCCAATGGCCAGAGCTCAGCAGGCTGGCAATAAAGTATCTGGTTTGTCCTGTGACCAGTTTGTCTGCTGAGCGTGTGTTCCATGCAGCTAGTGTGGTTGTTACAGTGAGAAGGACCAGTCTCTCACGTCGAAACATGGAGAATTCGACTATGATCAAAATGAACCAACATTTCATGCCACGCAATTACATCGTTCCTGAAACAGCAGAGGAGGAGACGGAGAATTGGTCAGGATCAAGTGTGTTAGCTGACCAACTTCTGGGTGAACTACCTAAGGTTGAGGACAAATTCTGCTTCCCAGACTGAGTATGTGAGTGCCACCATAGAACTTTTATAACTATTTCTCGTTGAACTTCTTTCTTTGCAAAAACAATTAGCTAGTGGAACATTGTGTTTGTGTCAGATTTATGCTGCTGCACCATTGTTTAGTCACATATATTGCCAGATTGCAGTTAGACCAGTGTGCAGTGAAGAAGCCTCCTCAATTACTTCATGAAATTTGAGACACTGCCTGCCTCTCTTACATGCCTATCCCTTTGTGCATCACTTAGCAGGGCTACCCCAGAACATCGTTGATTTACAAGAGTGCCAACACCAAATTACAATGTGTTACCTGTGTCAAAGATATAATTGTGTACCTACTATCTAACCTACCCGTGCTTGGTTTCGAAGAGGTAACTACAACTATTGCTACAGTAAGTGAGTGTGAGTGATGATTGATGATTCCTGTGGTGGTAGACAGTGAGGGAGGGTGTTCAACTGTAATTTGTAAACTTGATTGAGATGACTTGCCATATTTGGGGCCTGAATGATGGATGGTCTTTTTTCTGGAGGTGATTGGCCTTTACAAACTCACTTAGCGAAAATTAACCTGTATAGTCCACTCCTGTAATCCTTCTTTATTTTATCACCTAGAAGGGCTGCCCAGAAGATCATTTGATTTACAAGACTGTCAAATTCCAATCTGTTGCTTGCATCAAAAGGAGATACAATTGTGTACCTACCCCCAGGCTTGGATTAGAACAGGTAACTATTGCGCCAATGAGGATATATTATTGAGTAACTGTGAGTGATGATTGATCTGGTGGCAGACAGTGAGGGAGGGTGTTGTACTGTAATTTGTAAACTTGATTGAGATAATTTGCAATGTTTGGGGCCTGAATGATGGATGATAATTTTTCCTGGAGGTGATTGGCCCTTTCACACATAGCCAGATTTACTTGCAGGGTCCACTCCTTTTTTTTGGTACTTCAGAGACCGGACCAGTCACTTTAGTTAGCAAAAACGTATACATAATACTGCAATTCTGTTTCTCTACCTGATCTTCAACAGCAGTGCACTATATGTCTATCTTGCTCAGGTCAGGACTGGGACGGAGTAACTCAGAGTCAGGAGGAGGATGGAAGAACTCAGGATGGGACTACATCATCAACAGCTAGAAGTAAAATGTTATTGACTGTCAGGATTCCTGTCACAGCTCACCTCCGTTGACTATCACAATATACCGGCATAACTCATATCATTCCTCCCAACATTATGAATGAACATACGTCTTGTACCCTGACCTTTGACCATATTACATGCTGTTGGTAACTGCTAGCTTGAGCTGTTGTTCCCCAGTGTCTTTGAAAAGGCGTAATAGCTTTTATAAATGTTTTACCATGCAAATGCATGGCCAGGTTTCAGGCACCATAGAAACATCCAGAAAATCCACCAGAATAAGCATCAAGCAATTGGCATTGATGAACCTCAACGTGAACCTTCTGGAAGACAGCCCTCATCAAATTAATCCCCTGTACCTGTTTCTTGCTATAAGCAATTAGAACATCACCTTTGTGAACATTCTAAAGCACCTTCCAGAAGGCAGCCTCATCAAGTTATTTATCTGCACCTGTTCCTTGTTACGAACAACTAGAATGTGACCTTTATGAACATTCTAAGGCAATCTTATTTAAAGAACATCCACACTCTTCCCCTTTGCATAGCATCTTCGCCTGCCACTTACCTGTTTCCCAGCTTCCAGGACTCTGTCTTGCCAGCTCCCTTGATCCTCCCGCTTCGACCTCACCACAAAGAACGTCCCACATTAGTCTTGCACTTGGATGGAAAAAAGAACAAGAAGAAATGGAGAAACGCATTAACAAACTTGATTTTACTGTGTGCTGAGCTCAGTCACCACATTGTGCTGGAAACAAATGTGACCAGTTTTTTTTTTCAACTTGTACATACTGTTGACAGGGCTCTGCCAGAGAGGACTTGGGTGAAGCTAACCCTGTCCAAATGTGCTTGTGGGTTCATTGCTGAAATCATACTCACTACAGTTTCAAAATTTTTGATAAAGGATCCTCTATGGACAATCTAAATGAAAACAAAACAACACTAATGGTTGGTTGAGATTTGAAAAGCTTTCGTGAGGTGATACCTTAAGAGATAGAGTTAATACTAGACTAAAGCCTTATTATTTGTTTGTTCATATGTACAACATATGCCGGTACCATTCATCAGACTGGTGTAAATGCCTGCTGCAGTGTTGCTGTTGAGTAGACAATCCACAGCATCTTTGACTCTACACGCTCTCTCCATCCCAACCCCTTTCCTCCTGGGATTTGTCACCAGAGCAGTGTCTCCTCCTGTAAATGGAGGACAAGTCTCGGGAGGATTCAGGAACTGGCCTCGCCGCACCATCGAAATCACCTAGGATCCAGGTAGGTGGCTTATGACATTGACTTGTTAGAGGGAACGTTTGTGGTTGGCCACACTCTTCTGTTTACCTCTCTCCTCTCAGAGTCTCTTTCACACTCTTCTGTGTCACTTGGCAAGAAAGAACCATGTGTTAAAATATCATAGTTTATTAAACAATTCAAAAGCATAAAAGAAAATACTTCAATTTAAGTGTTGCCCATCAACATATGGGTAAGATCAGAAATGACTGCATCAACAATGTTAGAGATCAATTGGTTCAATTCAAACAGAAATGTATATCTATAAATTAATCCATGAGCAGCCGATCAAGGGGCAGCCCTGAATTCAAGAGTGATACAAATGATAGCATTCAGAGGACAGGCTTCTTGTTGAGATAAAATAACAATATTCAAGTCTACACATTTAAACTGAAATAAATGCAATTGCTTGGGTACAGATGACCTGAAGTAAATAATCTGTCAAAGCCAAAAGGCAGAATTATTGAGTCAGATAGTCTGACACAGTCAATAGGCAAAATTATTAAGTCAGATAGACTGACAAAGTCAATAGGCAAAATCTGACAAAGCCAATAGGCAAAATTATTAAGTCAGATAGACTGACAAAGTCAATAGGCAGAATTATTAAGTAGGAGCATTATCACCTTGGCAATAGGAGCTCTGGGCCCAGTCAGGAGAACGATTGATCAGTCGGGAACCCTCACACGGCACCTGGGTGCTGGTTTGAAGAGAATTCGATGCCACACCCTGGGTGCAGCTGTTATATATGCTTGAATGCAGAAGTTTTACCCTTTCTGACGTATGTCCTGACGCAGCCCTTGACCGCCCTCCTGTAACTATGGAAAATTCCACCCATGGGACTGAGAAGTGGTATCATGGTGAAATTAGGGGCTTTTGACAGGTGGTCAGTGCTCCTGACCGCAAAAAGTAAACAAAGGATAATTTTTACCATAAAAAAGCTCAGAGTTAATATTTTAATACATTAATTCTTCGTCACGTAGCCGTCTGTCTCAGTTTCGCTTAAGCAAGCGCGGAAAGTTTCATAACTAAATATTGCACATGTACTTGTGAAACCGCCAGATGTCCCAGAAATGTCGTATGCGTGTGGGCTAATCTAATTCTCGTAACTGTGGAAATTTACAAAGGGGGGGAGAGTTTGTCGCGGAGGATGGCGTAGGCCTCTGCTGTCAGGTTACTGAAGTCTATGAGATCAGTTTATAATATTAAGAAAAATGACAATAGGATACCCTGTCTTTTATTGGGCCTATACATATTTCTGACAAAGGTATGGTTGGTCCTGTATGTAGGTCTGTGAGAAGGTGAACTTGGGCCTCTGTGTGAATTTGCAAGAAAGTGAAGGACCGTGGACAACTTAAAGACCCTTTATCTAGGCCTCAGTGGTGGGGCTTATCTAGGGATGCTAGGTTTGAAGGGTATTGCAGAATGGGGTGTGGGTTTCTGTTAGATGGTAAAACGGGACCCTCCTACACATCCCTTCTCTTGTTCATTATTGAACACTTCTGTGACACAGTACTTTGCTGGACCCTCAGGGGCTTGGTGCATACCGAGTGGGTCACTAATATACATGCATGCTGTCTGTGGTGACAATTCGGGTGTTATAGTAACGTATTCTCCCCCATCCTCGGGAGCTAACTCATCATACCCGTTAATGTCATGCTCCTCCCTTAAGGCGTATCTAGGTGGTGGTACCGGTGGAGCTGTAGGTGTGTTTGAAGAGGCATGAGGGGCAGGTTGTTCTAAGAGTTGCACATGGATCTGCCCATTCCCATCCCCGGGAGCACGGTCCATGTCCTGATACTGTGCATTGTTATTAATTCCAGTGTGAACGTAATTCATTCCTACTGCTTTGGTGCTGCATCTGTTGACACATTTAATTACTAGCTGTGCACCGCAACACATTACCAGGACAACACAACAAATAGGTAGCACAATTTTCAAGATAGCAGATAGCCATGAAGGCATCCAGTTCAAGTTGAACCAGTCCGTGATAGGATCTGCAGCGGCACCGCTTTCGTCACGCATCTTTTTTCCCAGGTTGCCCAAGTCCTCAATGGCCTTAGCGAGCGACCCGTTTGTGGCATCATTAGCCGGTATGAAAGTGCAGCAGCTCTTTCCAAGGGCACTGCATACACCACCCTGCATAGCTGTGAGTTGATCTAGAACATATCTATGCTCTAGAACCATAAGCCTTAAAGGCCTTAACTCTTCCTGTATGGCGTTGAACCCATCTCGGGTGTTATTTATCAGAGTCATTTGTTCGTATCGGGTGACCTGTAGCCACCGGGCATTAGCTGATGTTTGCCAAATGGGCCACAGGCCTCCAAAGAATTCCTGGGCACCATTGAACAGGCGAAATTCTTCAGGAATTTCGGCGAAGGCATCGTTAGCGAAGTATTGAGCCTTCCTTCGGTGCCGGTGAAGCAGGGTGACGTCATTTGTCATGGGGTGCTCAAACACTTGAGAGATGTTGGATGCCGGGACAACGAGATGCAGCTCGTGCATGGTAACCATGGTGCATAGGCCCTTCCATCGAGGAGGCAACTGGGGGTAGATGCGTTCTCCGCATGCCCAAAAGATGTCCATGAGGCTGGCGGTGCCGTCTTGGAGGTCCAAATTAAAAATTGTTGTGTTACAGTTTGTGTTGCTGCCCACAGGGCGAGTACCGTTACCTAGGAAGCAAAGAAGAGGATGTTTTAGTTTATATGCTCTCTTCCATTTGTAAGCTGTTCCCTTCCCAAAGGTGTACCGTCTAGTTTCCTCTGCCCACACCTCCTCACACTGAGTCTCAACATCCCAATCAATATTCTGTTGATATTCTGTTTTTGCAAAGGGTTCTCCCAAGGAAGCTGCCTTACATACCAGGGCGTCTGGGCCATGCCATTTGTTATCAAAATACACATGGGCCTGCAAGAGCAGCACAGACCTATATTGACATGGACAGTTGGCAACGTGTGAACTGTTATTTTCGTGTATCGGGGGTTTGTTATGGAGTTGTTTGTTTATTGTCTCCTTACATAGTGCCGGGGGGGATGTGAACATAAAAAACCCTGATGCTTTGAATTCATGCTCATGAGTTATGAGCGGTGTCTCCCATCTAGGTGATTCCCATCTATACAAATTCTCATTTTCTGTCTCGAATTGCAATGCATTAGTGACAACCATGTGTGTTAGATAGTTAGAATCCCACGCGGTGGTGTTTACAAACACAGTGTCTATCTCTGCTGAGAAAAGCTGTATTTGGCCGTAGATACGGCAAAGAAACAAATGGAGGAGGCATTTGGCCGTTGGGGGTGGTATTTCTTGTGGGAACACCATTTTGTCTGCGCCAACTGCATGCGGGATGTGTGAGCACACAAAGCATGCTTCTTTTGTTACCTTTTTCCCTATTTGAAACATGTGCCGGTACCACATGTTATCTAGCAGGGCACTATGGGCTTCATTTTCGTTATTAGGTGTGTCAGGACGTATGGAGTGGAAATCAGGTCTGGGATGTTGGCGTGCAACGTGGACCATAGTGTCCTGGAGAGCGGTGGCCAAATCTTGTTTGTCATTATCTTTTGTTGGTCTATGACTCCTCCAGAACCTTGGTCTACCTCTTCTAAATCTGCGAATGTTGCGGGAGTTGGGACTGCGGTTCACTGGGGGACCTACTGTAATCTCTAGGAGCCTATCCCACGGAGTAGTAGTAATACTTGGGTCTGTGAAAGTAGCTATGCGTGTGGGGTGTGTACTAGTGTGTGCACTATCAGTGGTATGCTGTGGAAGTGATGAATCTTCAGTGTGGGGCGGGAAGTGTTTGTGTGCAGTTGTATTTTCTGGCACAACTGGTTGTTTTGAGAATGGTACAATAATTTTAGCAGACAAATGTGGCTTAAAAGTTGCAACATAAAACAAGTACCAATTAAGTGCGGCCAACGTTATAGTGGAAAAAAGGCAAAATGTTAAGACAAGTGAAATACATAACTTTGCATTCCCACTCAGGTCCTCGATATTATGCTCATGGCGGTTATTATCTTCGTCATCAAAGGAGGATGGAAACCCGCTGTCCTCGTGGAGCTGTACCAAGGGTATGTCCTGTCCCTCCTCTAGTCGATTGGCGGAGGTGGTGCGGGGTCCAAGCGGACGTGACTGCGATGGATCCATGCTTTTCTTTCAGCTATTCGTACTGCAGTTGGTGACGAGTCGACCACCTGGAATGGGCCCTCGAATTTAGGGTCCCTCCAGCGTCTGACGTTTTTCCGGATGAAGATCTGCGTCCCGGGACAGATTGGTGGGAGCTCAGGATCGGTGGGGCCCTTCCCCTTTCTCTTGGATATCTGGATAGAAAGGAACTGCGCTGCGCTGGTTAGTTGGCACAGATAGTGGTAAAGTTCTGCCTTAACTATCTCAGATGATGACTCACTATCTGATTTGGGGCGTGTGGATGGAACTGTTACATTTATGGATCGTCCAGTGACAAGCTGGTGGGGTGTGAGGTGATGATCCGAACTTGGGGAGTTTCTTAATGCAAACAGTGCTATGGGCAGGCAATAAAGCCATTTCTTTCCTATTGTGGCACTTATTTTACTTATTTTGTTTTTGAGCAAGCCGTTAAGGCGCTCACAAATGCCGTTGCTTTGTGGGTGGTAAGCTGAGGTCAGCTTGTGTTTGATGCCTAGCATTGTGGTCAGGAAGGAAAAGATGGCATTTGAAAAATGACTGCCGTTATCGGTCCGGATGGAGTCTGGGATGCCCCAGCGAGGAATGACATCACGTAATAGAAATGTGGCAGCTGCTTTGGCATCGCAGTGGACGCAAGGTCCACTTTCGATCCAGCGTGAGAATGGACATACTACCACAATGAGATAGCGATAGTTTTGGCAGCGATCGATCATATCGACATAGTCAATGTGTAACTCTTTGAAGGGGCCTGATGGTCTAGGAATTGTAGAGACAACAGTTTTGAGCGTAGGGGCTGGGGAGTATTGTTGGCAAATGAGACATTTATTAACATACAATTGTATCTGTTCATAGGCATTGGGGATGAACCAGTCTGTTTGCAAGGTGACAGACATATTGTCTCGGGTGACATGTGTGGGAAGGTGGAGTTGATCTAATGCCACTTGTAACAAAGCCTGTGGCATCACAGGTTTCCCTGTTACTGTTTGTCTGTATACGAAGTCGGCGGAGTCCTGCTGTACTCCCTCTTCTTCCATAACTCTTTCTCTTGATCTGGTGCACTTTCTTGCATTTCTCTGAGGTGTAGTTGTGCAGTATGATCGTATTGTCGCGTTTTGTCAATATCAAATGGTGTTGGTAATTGGGATGGTGTGTCTGAACTGTGTTCACTGCTGGTGTCGTGCTCTGTCGGAGGTACTGTTTGGGACAAAAAGATAGGTGCAAGTTGGACTTCCGGTGCTGTTTGGATTGATGGGCCTCCTACTGAGGGGCCTCTGGCTGCAGCTTTAGCTGCCCAATCAGCCAGAGCGTTACCTCTGGAGACAAAATCTTGGCCATTAGTGTGCGCTGTGCATTTTACTACGGCTACTTCAGCTGGTAGTGTAAGGGCCTCAATAAGTTCTTCAAGTAACATTTTGTGAATGACAGGTGTACCATCTGATTTAAGGAAGCCGCGCCTTCTCCAGCGGAGGATGCTGGAGTGAGTTGTTGTAGTGACATATGCAGAATCTGAATAAATTGTAACGCGGTCCTCAGCTCCAATGTTTAGGGCAGCTATGAGTGCTACCAGTTCTGCTGCCTGGGCAGAATAATGTGATGGGAGTGTAAGCTGCTGCACGATGTCTAAGGAATCAGAGGAGTCATTTTGCTGTGCTTTAACTACTGCTGCTCCTGTGTATCTTATGCCTGTTTCTTGATCAATGGTAGAGGAACCATCAACAAAGTATACAGTACTATTTGGTAAGGGATCTTCTTTTGCTGCTCCTGACTCATCTGGTGAATAAGTGGCACAATCATGGTTGTCATCATCTGAGGTGACAATTGGATGGGCAAAAAATGTGGCGGGGTTTACGGTGTGACATTTGACAATTTTCAGAGAAGGTAATGACAGTATGACTTCGTAGCCTGACACTCTTTGCGTTGTCAGTGTTGTTTTAGCTTTCTGTATTATTGCAAAAACAGCATGTTCAGTGTACATTGTTAGTGGGGAACCCATTACAATGGGGGTACTTTTTTCAACAGCAAATGCTGCGGCAGCAAGGGCCTGTTCGCAAGGGTAATGGCCTTTCATGACAGAGTCCAGCATTCCGCTGAAATAAGCAATTGGCTTATGGCCCATGGGGTATTTTTGAGTGAGTACTGCTGTCATGACTAACCCATCACAGTGAGTGAAGAGGTAGAATTCTTTTGTGTAATCAGGTGATCCTAACACTGGTGCATTTGTTATCTCATCTTTGAGCTGGGTGTAGGCTGTTCTCATTTCAGGTGTCCATTCAATTTTATTATGTCTGTCTTTGCCCATTTTCACAGCTTTCAGCAATGGGGCAGTTATTGTTGCGAAATCAAAAACCCATTGGCGGACATAATTAACCAAGCCGAGGAATTTTTGCATGTCTTTAACTGTCTGGGGTTCAGGAGTGCCTTTTATTGCCTCAACTCGACCTGGAGTCACTCGCCTGCCTGATGCAGACAGTAGCTGTCCTAGGTAGTGTACCTCTTCCTGACAATACTGTACTTTTTGTTTGTCAACTTTATATCCTCTTTGTGCCAGCGTGGTGAGCAAGAGGATGGTGTCTTTCCTACATTGTTGTTCGGTGGGGCTGCAAAGCAGTATGTCATCGACATATTGCAGTAAGGTGCTGTCACATTGGAAATTGGACAAGTCTTCTTTGACGACCCTGTTAAAAACACTAGGGGACTCACAGTACCCTTGAGCTAACCTTGTGTATGAAAATTGCACATTTCTGAATGAGAACGCCAGGAGGTATTGACTATCTGGGTGCAAAGGAATGCTGAAAAAGGCATTTTTCAGGTCGATGACAGAAAAGTACTGTGCATCCGGGGGGACATTGGTGAGAATGACAGAGGGGTCTGGGACAATAGGGAATTCTGGTATAACTATGCTGTTAATTGCGCGAAGATCGTGTATCAAACGCCATTGATTTGTTTTCCCCTTCCTCACAGGGAAAAGGGCTGTGTTACACGGAGAGATACAAGGATAAATTACTCCCTGTTCTAGTAAGGCCTGTATAGTGGGGGCTATGCCCTCCTCTGCTGCTTTAGACAAGGGGTACTGTTTTATTCTGGGCAGGATAGCACCTTGTTTGAGTGTTATCTTAAATGGCCTGGCAGATCTAATAAGGCCCACATCATTTGGGCCTGTTGTCCAAAGATGTGCTGGTACCTGAGCCAAATCGGCTTCTCGCACAGAATCATAGTCAGGGGTGAACGTTGGTGTTCTAATTTCCACTATCACTGAGACGGGCACATTGTTATCATAGATAATCTCGGTTTTAGAATATTCCTCAGGGGATCCAAATAGCTGAGCATCTGAAATGTGTCTGACCAATCCTTCCTGTTCAAGGAAGATGACACAAGCCCATGTGTGAGCATTGTCATCGCAAGCCAGGAAAGCACCATAGGTGGGTGTTATTTCAAGGGCGCAGATGTCAAAAATCAAGTTTTTATCTAACGCCGGGGAGTCTGGAACTTGGGGTCTAAAGAGAAATTCTTTTGGTAGCTGAACTGTGCGACCTTGTAATTCGGGAGTGGTGGCGACAATTGTGTGAACAGCTGCAGAGAAGGCCTGCTCATTCACTGGGCGTGCTCTGACTTGGCTATCTAAGGAAGACTGTGCAGTGACTGCCATCATCCTAGTTAGTGGAGTACCTGGAATGGAGCAAATCATTGTTCCATTGTCATCAAAGTGGATGGTCATGTTTAGTTTGGCCATGAGGTCGCGTCCTAAAAGATTGACTGGGGAGCTGGGTGAATAGAGCAGAGGCTGCTCCACTGTATGGCCTCCTATCTCCATTGAAACTGGCTTGGTGAAGGGGACCCTTGCTATTGCCCCAGAAAATCCCTGTGTGTCCGCTGTTTTGTTTGAAATGGGCAGAGGGCCACCTGTAATGCAGGAGTATGTGGCACCTGTGTCAACAAGAAAACTGTATATTTTGTTATTTATCATAACACTTGCAATAGGGTCCTCTTCAGTATTGCTTGTGCATGACAAAATTGGGCACACAAGAGTTGTCTGTGGGCTGTCCTAGCCAGTGTATTCTCCATGCTGATATTGCTGGATGGTGCCCTGAGTAAAGGGGTTGCTGGAGGCAACAATTGTTCCTCCTAGAGGTACATTGTTTTGTGTTTGGGGGACCATCTGGTAAGTAGCCTGTTGCTGTGGCTGTGATTGTTGCATTGGAATCTGCATTTGTTGGGCCGCTGGCTGAACCTGAAGCATTGGGGGCGCTTGGAGCTGCACTTGCTGTTGCTGTGTTGGTTGCACATATGAGTATAGTACTTGGGGCTGCTGGGGGGTTGCTGTGTGCGCTGTTGTTGTTGGAATGGTGCCTGTGCTTGGTAGCCAGGACGCATATATTGCTGACCCATATCGCGCTTTTTACTGTTACAGTCTCTCTGGATATGGCCTTGTTTCTGGCAATAGTAACAGATTATTGGTGGTGCCCCTTGTCCTGGCTGTTGTGGAAACCTTTGCTGTCCCATCCCTCGCCCCCTTCCTTGTCCACCCGTGTTCCAGTTCATGTTTGGTCTGTTATTGTAATAGGGCTGTATGTTGGTGCTGTACGCAGGTGGTGCTGGCATGTATTGTGTCATTGCCTGTTGTGGCTGCTGGACATACTGTATGGCTTGTTGGGGTTGAGCTTGTATGTACTGTACTGCAGGTGGTGCTTGTACCTGCTGAGGTGCAAGTTGGGCATTGCCTGCAAGAGCATTCATGGCAGCCTGAGGGAAGGATGTTACTGCTGTCATTTGAGTGACGGGTGCCGCGAGCATGACTGTGTCAACATTGTCTTTTTTCTTATTGAGTTTCTGCTGTACTAGTTTGGCAGCGGCATTCTCTATTGCTAGCTGTCTATTCTTCTCCTGTTCCTGTCTCTTTTTACAGTAATGTACAATGTGATCTTGTATCTCTGCCCATGGCTTGCATTCCATTGCTACAATGCCATCTAATTTCTCCTGTACTTCAGTTGGCAAACCTTTCTTTACTGTGTGGTAAAATAGTCTCCCATATCCTCCATTTGCGTCCCATCGTTGCCCTAACTCCTGGTACCATTTTTCTTTCATTCTAGAAAGATAGTTGGCAGGGTCTTCATTTGGTTGCATAGTCTGTGACAACAGAGCCCCAATGTCAGGAACATCAGGGAATTTCCTGCGCAACTCAGCCCATGCTACTGTTCTAATCTCGTTGAAGGAAACACCATCATGTTTGGTGTTTGTCTTGGTAAGATTTTTATGAATACGTATGAAAAGATCTTCTGCATCTTCTCCAATGAGGGAGATCAGCAAGCTTTTTACATCTCCTATTGCTATGTTGTTGCCCGTGGTGCAATTTTCAAAAGCTGCAATCCATTTTCCCGCACCCTCTGTGAGGGGTGGGAGCGCCTTTTTGACATTTTCTTTGTCTAATGTAGACCAGGGGATATAGATGGGGGGATCAATGATGTTTTTATAGATCAGTGGCATCTGGCGTGTTACCCCAGGGCGTTGCGCTGTGGGTCCTGTAGAATCATACTGGTGAGCATATCTCTGCCAGACTTTGAGGCTCTCCCTCATGTAGTCATAGTCCCAATCCTGATCTCCTAATCCTTTGAGGATGCATTCAACTGCTGTTGCCATGTCCTGAGGTTCAAAAGAGCCTTCCCTTGGCCAAGGGCGCATTTGTGGCGCCAAGGGCTCTGACCAACCTGCCAAATCGTCTGTAAAAGGGTTAACTGCATAATCTGAACCTTCCCCCAATGTCACTATCTCATTGGGAGTGAGGTCATTACTAGCTTTTGGTGGAAGGGGTCTACTGAGATACATCATGTTACGTCTATTTTTCATCCTAATGGTGCGTAAGGAAGCAGAGCCCGAGACGTCATATAGTATGTCGTCGGGGCGTCCATGTGTCCCCAAGACTTTAAGTCTCTGTGCCTCGGTGGTCCTTTCCTTTCTTCTTACCACTGGGTCATGTTCCTGCGGGTGTTCACAATATATTGGGATGTCACCAAACATTGGATTGTGGCCTTCTAGCACCCGTGGAGGTGTCTTTTCCCGCCCTAATGCTGTTGGGAATTGGAGGTCTTGGTGTATGTTAGTGAATGTTTGTGTTATTCCAGAGACGGCAGCGTCACGGTGGGAGGGGTGCTCATTAAAGCGATATTGTCTGCTCCCTTCCCCATTCCTACTGATATTTGTCTTTGGGTGGTGTTTCACGAGGCGGTGCAGCGTGGGTGAGGGTGATGTTGGGGTGTTGACCTTATGGAGCATGTCCACAACGCTTTTGTTCATGTTCTCTAATTTGAATGACAAGCGTCTTATGGAGTTCACCTGATCTGCGTGACTAGGTGATTGATGCATGTGTGACTGTTCTTCTTCAAGGTGCTGTGATGAAATACTTTCCAGGCTGGTGCTTTTGCTCAAGTCTGCATTTTGTCTATAATTGCCATACGCGGATGGAAGACCAGTGAGAGGAACACACTGTCTGTCTGGTATGTCCAGTGGTGGCGGGTCGGGGAACTCAATGAACTGTCGCTGCTCTGTCATAAGGCCAGATCCTGGTACCTCAGCATGGGGGGCAGCAGCCATGAAGGGCATGTTATTTTGCAATTGGGGGTGCGAATTTGAACCCAGGTGTGTATCGGTGTGGTGACATGGGTTGGGGTCATGTTGTTGTTGAGTGTCCGTGTCACGGAAGGGGTTTGATTTAGAGGATTGTTTAGTGCTGAGATCATAGGTGACAATAACAGGTGAGCGCGAGGGACCGGGCAGGGCTTGAAAAACGGAGTCATGCGAGTGACGAGTTGATGTCTGAGAGACAGAGTCAGAGCCTTCCTCATCGTCTCCACCTGGGCGGGGGTGTGCAGTATTGACTGTTGGTGTAAATTTTAGTGACAGTTGTGCATCTATAAGACCTGGGATACCAGATACTGCTGTGTCCCTTACTGTGTCGTTAGGGAGAGGCAAGTGCATGCTGCTCAGTTCCGTGAGGTGAGGGTATACATGCCCGGGGGGCATGGGTGGGGTCAGTGATCTGGTCATGTGGTGGTACGGGTGACTAGGTGACGTGTGGGAAGCCTGAAATTCCTCAACCTGTGTGACGTGTAATTCTGGGCCGAGGTGCGGTGAGGAAGATGCCTCGGTGAGTAATGGCTGAAAACCTGCAGCCGGGGAATTATTAGTGGTGACTGGTAGTTCCAGTTGCTCCTTGTTAGTGAGCTCGGTATACATACCGCTAAAGTGATAAGGTGGTGGGGGCGGAGCATTGGGTACAACCGGTGATGTGGGGTCAGAGTGTGTTCTAACCTTATCTTTAAAAATGCGCCAAAGGTCTAGAGTAGCCTTTCTCTTCTGTAGTTTAGTACCGGAGTACTTTGTATCTAGAAAGGTGGTGGCATGCTCCAATATTATAGGGTCAAAGCTTCCCTCTGACGGCCAAGGATGAGTCATTTTTGCCGTATGCTTATGAAGCTCACTGCAGTGCTTTAAGATATGGTGTTCCTGGCCTCCGAATGTTCTTGAAACATGTTGGAGTGGAGTCGCCATGTGGATATGCGTAATCCTAGGCGCTTTAGGCAAGGCCTAAATTACAGGAGCGCGTTTTCTCAGGTGCTAGGGACAATGTCTCTGATGAGTTCTTGCTGTACTGCCTGAATGACAATATCATATACCCCGTCCTGTAGGTCCCGCTCTTGTGCTGGAGTATAAAGGGGGAAGCGAAGCTGGCCGTCGAAGCAGGCTTCAGCAATATAACTCTGGAGTGGGTGCCTTGGCCATGTGCTAGATAATATGGCAGTCAGTAGCGATCCATGGGGACGTATAATGAAGAAGATGTGAAAGTGGGTAGAAGTTTTATACACAGTAGAGCTCAAAATGCCATTCATGAATGTTGTTTTAAAAATACAATGTGTTTGAGGGTGAAGGTCAATTTTTGTTGGAAAGGGATGCACTTAGATGTCAGGTGAGTATTCAGCTGTAGGAGAGTGAGTGTCAAGGGTAGGGGTAGGGACGTCTTCTACTAGCTCCTCTCCTATGGCGCTAATAATAAAGTGACACAGTGCTTTCCTCAAGTCCTGTTCGTCTGGTCCGGTGTATATCCCGTTGGGGGAAAAATCAGGAAATTGGAGTTGGTCGTCAGAGAGAGATGCAATGATCTTGCTCTGCAGTGGGTTGCGGGGGTAGGATCAGGTTAAGGTAGTAGGTATCTCTAAGCCTGGTGCTATTAAACGAATACGTATGCAAATATAATGTGGTGTTTTATGAACAGAGGTACTCAGGATTCTGTTCATGAGGACTAATAATAATTGAAGAGACTAGAGTGTTTCCTAAAGTGTCAGTGCTTGCAATGTTTTTGTTCTTTGACCTTGGTGACGATAGGATGCGGAAAAGCTGGTGCAAGCGAAAGCGTTATTTGCTGTGCTTGAGTATAATCGATCCCTAGGGCTTGAAATACAGTGAGAAGGACAGTGTTTGCTAAAGGTGTGACGTAACAAAAAGACGATGGGTGACCAGTGGAGAGACCTACCACGTTGTTGTTCACTAAATACACGATGATGGGAGAGGCTGTAGTATCAGGGGATGGGTCATTCATTCCCTATAATGAGTGGAAGTGCGGAGATGGACAGGTCGGGGGATGAGCAGTGGGAACGTCAGGTGCAGGGTCCTGTAGGTCTACTGAGTAGTCCTGCAGGAGTGCCACAAGGAGTGGGGACTCATCAGCTGAAGACAATGGTTGAGGGTGAGCACTACTGGATGCTGATGCTGTGGGAGATGCAGGAGCGGAAAGACGAGGGAGTGTTGCTTCTTCAGAAAGTGCTGTAGAATGTGCGGAGTTAGACTCGTCGTCTGTGTAAATGACGGGGGGAGAATTAACAAAATAAACAGACGAACTTAATGAGGGTGGGGAGGATGAAGAGGAATTAGAGGAATGACCAGGCCACAGCAGATCCGGGCGGGTGGTATCTGGTGGAGGCAGTGACTGGGAGGAGACGTTGAATGAGGGCGGATAGTCTACGAGAGACAGAAGGGCAAGGCGTAGCTCAGTACTGGGGGTAAAGGTGATTCCTAAAGTATTCCATGCGGCTGCAAGAATGTCACTTTGATGGCGTGTAAGAGGGGTAAAGCGGTCCAGGGAGGTGTGATAGACAGCGGTGGCCGTACCACGGACTGAATGAATGAGAAGACTTATGATCTGTGGGGGGTCAAGGGACATAACGGGGGTAATAAAAAGGGGACAGTACAAGAGGAGTGGGGATACACCACCACCCCTCCTTTTGGCTGCCACTGGACGCAAGGCAAGAGGCAGACAAAATGTGTGAGAGACAGAAAAAAGGCGCAAAGTGCGTGCAATGAGGGCCGAAAAATAATGCAACTACTTAGCGGGATCACAGCTAAAATTAAAAGGCAAAGCAATCCAGACAACAGCTACTTAGCGCAGTCGCCGCTAAACCGGACCGAAGAAGGTGTGTGTGGGCAACTGAGCACCAAAGTAACTGGCAGTCTGCCACCTTGGCTAGGGATGGTAAAGGTGGCAGAACGGCAACAACTGGGGGGGGCCTAGCGTGGAACAACAGGCAGAACTATCATCAAAAAGATGAGACACAAAAAACAGACACAACGAACAAAAAATAAACAAATATTAAATAAATGAAATGCATTTCTGAAGAAAAACGAAAACCATCAAAGTGAGGAAGAACAGAGTGCGAGGAAACAAAGAGAAAAGGCGGGGCTAGGGGGAGCTGCAGGGCAGCAGCGACCGTTCGACAGAGACTTCCTCTATCCGCGTTGGCAGAGAGCCGAAGAAGGCTGAAGGCACGACAGAAAGTGACAAACGATCTGAAACAGGAAGCTCCTCAATCCGGAGTGGCGCAGCTAACAAAGGAGAAAAGCGCCTACCAGAGACCGAAAAAAACTTAAAAGACAGAAAGAGAAGAGTACCCAAGCAGTGCAGGAAAGAGTCAGAACGGAACCAATCAGAGAGGGTGAAGAATGAATGTGTGAATACACCCATGAACACCACCTACAATGGTGGGCAGAGCACACCCCAAGAGGCACGCGGGACCCTAGAGGACCCGAGGGCAGGACAACAGTCACTGAAACCAAAGAACCTCAGAACCACAAATGCGTGACCACCGCATACCAGAATGTGGGCAGCCAGCCACGGAGAAACGCTCCAAATAAAACAAGCACACGACGCAAACCCCAAATATCAACCACTGATGGCAAAATCGAAAAAAACAAACACACAAATTATGCGGTAAAGACCTCAAATGCAGGCATTAAGCAGCAGACCCATGCCATAAGCCGGCCAGCCACATAAGAGAGCTGGCACAGGACCCAAACAGCAAATAGCAACCACTAATGGCAAAACCGAAAGAAAAAACAAACATACAAATTATGCGGTAAATATCGCAAATGCATGTATTAAGCAGCAAACACATGCCAGAATTTGGCCAGTCACATAGGAGAGACACGGCGCAGGACTCAAACCTCAAATAGCAACCACTAATGGCAAAACCGAAAGAAAAAACAAACATACAAATTATGCGGTAAATATCTCAAATGCATGTATTAAGCAGCAAACACATGCCAGAATTTGGCCAGTCACATAGGAGAGACACGGCGCAGGACTCAAACCTCAAATAGCAACCACTAATGGCAAAACCGAAAGAAAAAACAAACATACAAATTATGCGGTAAATATCTCAAATGCATGTATTAAGCAGCAAACACATGCCAGAATTTGGCCAGTCACATAGGAGAGACACGGCACAGGACTCAAACCTCAAGCCATGAAACAAAAACACACACACAAAGTATGCGGCAAAAACCTCAAAGAACAACAATAAAAACAATTTATATGGCAGAAAGACCACAACAGAATAATAAGAAAGGTGAAGAGACCCCACGCAGAACAAAGCAAAACGTGAAATAGGACAGTAGAGAGGGAAGGACCAAAAAGATGCCCCACAAAATGTGACCAGCCACAGAGGACGCCGTGGCAAGACAGCCAGCCACAGGGGAACAAGGGAGCAGACACAGGGGAAACCCCAGAGGACACGACAGCACGGACGGACCACCCCACAAGCCACAACCTGAGGCAAATTCAAGGAAGAAAAACAAAACTATCCCTGACTTACCCAGGCGGGCGGGGGCAGCGGAGCGTCCGAGGTGCAGCCTGGAGGGGAAACCCGTGCGTGTGTCCCGAGACCACACTGTGGATGACTCGCCGACCGAGACCCCCGTTCGTGGTCGTCACTGTGTTAGAGGGAACGTTTGTGGTTGGCCACACTCTTCTGTTTACCTCTCTCCTCTCAGAGTCTCTTTCACACTCTTCTGTGTCACTTGGCAAGAAAGAACCATGTGTTAAAATATCATAGTTTATTAAACAATTCAAAAGCATAAAAGAAAATACTTCAATTTAAGTGTTGCCCATCAACATATGGGTAAGATCAGAAATGACTGCATCAACAATGTTAGAGATCAATTGGTTCAATTCAAACAGAAATGTATATCTATAAATTAATCCATGAGCAGCCGATCAAGGGGCAGCCCTGAATTCAAGAGTGATACAAATGATAGCATTCAGAGGACAAGCTTCTTGTTGAGATAAAATAACAATATTCAAGTCTACACATTTAAACTGAAATAAATGCAATTGCTTGGGTACAGATGACCTGAAGTAAATAATCTGTCAAAGCCAAAAGGCAGAATTATTGAGTCAGATAGTCTGACACAGTCAATAGGCAAAATTATTAAGTCAGATAGACTGACAAAGTCAATGGGCAAAATCTGACAAAGTCACTAGGCAAAATTATTAAGTCAGATAGACTGACAAAGTCAATAGGCAAAATCTGACAAAGCCAATAGGCAAAATTATTAAGTCAGATAGACTGACAAAGTCAATGGGCAAAATCTGACAAAGTCACTAGGCAAAATTATTAAGTCAGATAGACTGACAAAGTCAATAGGCAAAATCTGACAAAGCCAATAGGCAAAATTATTAAGTCAGATAGACTGACAAAGTCAATAGGCAGAATTATTAAGTAGGAGCATTATCACCTTGGCAATAGGAGCTCTGGGCCCAGTCAGGAGAACGATTGATCAGTCGGGAACCCTCACACGGCACCTGGGTGCTGGTTTGAAGAGAATTCGATGCCACACCCTGGGTGCAGCTGTTATATATGCTTGAATGCAGAAGTTTTACCCTTTCTGACGTATGTCCTGACGCAGCCCTTGACCGCCCTCCTGTAACTATGGAAAATTCCACCCATGGGACTGAGAAGTGGTATCATGGTGAAATTAGGGGCTTTTGACAGGTGGTCAGTGCTCCTGACCGCAAAAAGTAAACAAAGGATAATTTTTACCATAAAAAAGCTCAGAGTTAATATTTTAATACATTAATTCTTCGTCACGTAGCCGTCTGTCTCAGTTTCGCTTAAGCAAGCGCGGAAAGTTTCATAACTAAATATTGCACATGTACTTGTGAAACCGCCAGATGTCCCAGAAATGTCGTATGCGTGTGGGCTAATCTAATTCTCGTAACTGTGGAAATTTACAAAGGGGGGGAGAGTTTGTCGCGGAGGATGGCGTAGGCCTCTGCTGTCAGGTTACTGAAGTCTATGAGATCAGTTTATAATATTAAGAAAAATGACAATAGGATACCCTGTCTTTTATTGGGCCTATACATATTTCTGACAAAGGTATGGTTGGTCCTGTATGTAGGTCTGTGAGAAGGTGAACTTGGGCCTCTGTGTGAATTTGCAAGAAAGTGAAGGACCGTGGACAACTTAAAGACCCTTTATCTAGGCCTCAGTGGTGGGGCTTATCTAGGGATGCCAGGTTTGAAGGGTATTACAGAATGGGGTGTGGGTTTCTGTTAGATGGTAAAACGGGACCCTCCTACAGACTTCAAAGGGAAGCCATGACTCTGAGACCTAGTGATCAGCTATGTGGAATGGAGAAGGTGTGCTGATTTGGGGAATGCTCCTGAGTGTGTGTGTTACACTGGTGGCAAAAGTGAAACTCTGAGTTCTCTTGTTTTTTACTCTGCCTCTGAGTTTTCGTGGTACACTCTTTGTGAAGCTTACCTTCCTTCTGTCCTTCTCCTTGACTCTACAATGCAGTTTCTGTTTTACAATCTGTAGGCCTTCTTGTCTCCTGCTTGAACGAAATGCGAAAGCTGAGCTCAACACTTCTGCTTACCGACCAGACAGGTCCAGACAGGCACCCAAGAGTGATGGACATTCCCGAGGAGAATGCAGATGCACCACCCAATTTGGCAAGGAGTATTGTTTTTCTTTTAACAATCGTATTTTTAGAACTATGTGGGTTCACTCTTCCATGATTTGATTTTTTCAAACCTAGAAGACAGAACATTTAGATGTTTGATAGCTTGGGTCTCTGGGGGCAGTAGGACTGTTTGCAATACATTTAATTGTACTGTGTCATACTCATCCCTTTGTTTCCTTACACAACAGATTGATGATGATGATGTGTGCTCATCGCCCAGATGAACCTTGTCCTTGTGTAGTGTTCATCTTTGTCACACCTTTCCCCACATCCCCTTTCCCCACATCCCCTTTCCCATCCAATCATCAAACCCCTAGCCCTCTTCCCCCAGGCTTTGTGATTTATTGAGGCATGTGACTTAATGTATACCATAAATGGATCACATACTTGGTGGGGTGGATGTGGTGAAAGAGCCACCAACTTACTGCAAGATCTTCTATTACCTAAGCAATAGACCACATTGGCCCCATTTCCCCACCCACACATAATCAGCCATTACATTGCTGGGGCAGCTGTAGTTGACAATTATTTATCTTAAATTACAATGGCCCTGCTCTTCTCCAAATGCCTTTCACTTTCTAACCTGACTCCAAAGAGACAGTTGAATAATAAATAAGATGCTGTGTCACACATCACATATGAAATGAGGATATAATTATCTTGTCTGCTGTAATTAGATGGTGGGGAAAATGATGCACTACACTACAGGGAATGGAACAGGCAATACAGTTGTATATGGCACATTCATAACAGAGTATACCTTACACCAAACTTGAAATCACATCAGGCACTTAGTCCCACTTTACTCACTGGCCTCAACACCACAAACTATTTCCAACAAATTCATTTGCTAGTCAGTAAGGAAAGGAAACTTGACTTACTGTACTGCAGGGTAGGGTAGAGGGATTAGGCGGGTAGGTATAGCTTTGCAATAGAATAGAGGGGTGTCACTGATCATCGATTCGTCATGTGCCTAAGCTTTGGCTTTTTCAGTCATTATAATAGATGAAAGTCTAAAGGGAAAAATCTGAACAGGCATAAAATAAATCTGTCATGGGAAACCATGAAATATTTTAGAATCACTTCACTTTACCATAAAAATGTGGCACATGCCAAGAATGGATTTTTTGGGAGGCTGGGACCAAAGAACTTAGGAAAGAAAGGAGTGAAATATTAAGAGGTGACTGAGTGGGCGAAGGGAAACACAATATGTGTGTTTGGTTTGCAATGCATTGAAAACTTTGTAAATGCTGCATTAACTGAAGCAGACACACATTGCACAGCCAACATTGCAGTCACAAACTCAACTACACTGCACTTTGGTCATGGGTGGCGAAATGTCATGGGCAGGGAGGGGGTGATGAATGATGATGGGTGGGATACATATCTGCCTCACTTAACAAATACAGTGAGTCAAGGGATGAGAACAAAAATGTAAAATACTCACCACTATGAACCATAGCTTTGATAACCATAAAACAAAGTAAGCGAAGTAGGTGAGCAACATGCCCCTCTCCAGAAGAGCTCCCTTGTTTATTTATTCAAGCAATTATTAAATCATCCTTTCATTCTTCCCTCCTATATTCACCCATAGTTACCATGATTTAAGCTTTACTTTCTCTCATTCAGTCTTTCACCCAAATTTCCAATCCATTATCCATCCATTCAGTATCCACCCTTTCTTTCAATCATCCTTTCACCCACCCATTCATGTACCCAATACTTACCCTTGCATCCTTTCACCCATCCACACATACTTTCACTCATATACCATTTCACCCATCCTTTCTTTTAACCTTCCATTCTTTCCAGTTTCCATCAAGCCATCATTTTTAGGGAACATTATGTGAGCTTTTTCAGAGTTGTACATAGAAAAGGCCATAACTCACCCACTGCGTAGCTGGTAATCCGGGGGTTTATGATCACAAGTAAGTCACAACGCCCTTGTAGCTAGTGAGTATATTAGTAATTGTCAATAAGCAAGCAATATGACTTACCACTGTTCATCCCTGCCGCCACTTCTCCCCCTCCAACCAAATCGCCTTCTCCTCCAGCAGCAGCACTTCAGCTGGCGGCACTCTGTGTAGCTAGAAAATCTCATTATACATTTTTCGATGTCAGCTACACCTCCCCTTGATTTTTTTAAATAAAAAAATACAACCACAATACATCACTGCAGTTCAGTTAGCACTGCAGTATCTTCTATCAAAAATATCACTCTAGGCATTTTGTTACTTCACAATGTTAGAAAGGTCAGGTAGTCAAGCCAACCAAAAACTTTTTGTAATGGAGGGGCAGAGCTCTAGCCTATGATGATGATGACTCTGAGTCATTAAAGCGCAATGAAGGGATGGAATAATAATGATCAATGAAAGACATATGGTGTTGGTTGGCAAATGTAGTGGGACCTCATACTTTCCAGCCATGCTGCACTGTCATGGGAACTGCTGGTATACTGTATAAATGAATTACACAGCACAACATGGGCGGTTGCGGGGTGGTCCTTGACCATGCCCACTCTCTCGTTCACAGTTAGAGCATGAACAAGAAAAAGAAAGCCTTCCCAACAACATTCATAGTGGATATTATTTATAATACTATTTTACTTGGGCCTACAATCTTCACAGTAGACAGTAGAGTACCAAAAATCTGTTCTTAGTCTTACAGTACCACATGATATATAGGGGAGAGGGAAAGATGGACAACAAATCAGAAGAAAACTACAGACTAGTATAGACTGGAAAAAGTCAGCTACCCCCCAAAAAATAAAAAATAAGATAAGGAGATTTGATAGGGGAGTTGGAAAAAAGGCAGACAATATAAAAAAAAAATAAGGCAAAATTAAAATTAGTTTAATAGTGGGCAGAGGTAAAAGTTAGGGAAATAGTATTAATAAATAATAGGACTTACTGGGCTGAGCAGCAGAGCCCTCAGCAGTGGAGCTGGTTGTACGTGCCTCCTCACCTGCTTTTTTCCAGACTCACCTCTGCGCTGCCTCTCTTTTTGCCCTTGGGTGCTGATGTAAGAAATAAAGAAGATAAACAAATAGATTATTGGTACAGCTAATCTCAACAAAATTATTATGACAGGCAAATGAAGTAACATTGTAATTATCTCAATCAGATTGCCTGTAGTACTAGTATCGACTAGTGGTGAGTTGGCCATAATAATCCTAAAATCCCTACTCCAAATTTCCTTAACAAAAACTACATTTGGAACTAATGCATTGCAATTAAATGATCTTTGATTCTATTCTCCTTTCTCAACACCCTTGCCTGGACCAACTCAGTCTCCCTTTTTTGCAATGTATAGATGCATTCTAGTACTACACATCACCATGAAATTGCTTGGGACTGTACAAGCTACATAAAGAGTCACAGGTAATGCTAACTCATTCATAACACTAATTCACTATGGTGACAGGAGGACAGAAGAGTCTGCAATGGCTTCTTCAATAACCATTTCTAAAGACAATGGTCCCTAGACAAAAATTAATGAAAGAAAACAGTAAATATAGACCCAATCAGTGCTATATTTAAACGCTGTCCAGCCGGAGAGGGATTTAATATTCAATCAGGTAATTATACATAAAAATAAGCAAAGAACAATTTAAGTGGGACACAAGCCTGCATCCAACTATAGTGAAGAGGACGTACAACATAAAGCAGAAGGCTCAGGCAAAGCAAATTGTTTGTTTAAACCACGTTTCGATAGTACAAACAAATTATAGGAGAGACACCGTTACACAAAGTGATAGAAAAATAAGGAAGTGTATAAGGTGTACAAGTTGTCAACGGCGTTTCGATCCTTAGAGAACATACTAGGATCATCTTCAGGACATTAGAAATAACATGCCTGTGTACATATGCCTGCAATGACTAGAACCATGGGAAAAAATAAATTGGAGAAAAAGAGAGAGGAATTGCAAAGGATTAAATATGGGCAAAGGACAATATATACATACAAGTGCATGTGAAACAGTCTCTGGCATGGCATCCGGCGTCGAGGAGAACGTTCGTGAAAATGAGAATGTGCACGTGCATCTGAAATGCATTATATACGATGTGAGTGAGGCATAGAGAGGGAGAAAGATGCAGGACAGATGATCATGTTGAAGATGTACAGAACATGATCCAGCATACTTGTGAATGATGTGAAATACCCGTGCGGTGAGTTAAAAAAGGGAACAAGGAGTCCCGTCGAGATGCGTAAAATGCGGGGGCAAGATCAGGGTGAAGTGGACAATCCACTGTGGGCGTGCAGTCAAGGAACGTGCGATGTTTAACAAGTGGCGTCGGCGATTATAGTGAGATAGCTGTTGCGAGCCACATAGGTCCAGAGAAGAAAGTATGCGCGCAGAGGATTGACAGATGGAGTTATGTGAGTGGGCGCTTATTACCTATGCAGTTGTCGCATTGAAATATGCGCAGTACGTCCTAGGTGGACCGAGTGGCAAATTTAGGGTGGAGCTGCACGAGCAGTCTCTTGAGTGCTTAATCGCACTTCAAGGGTTGACCTGAGAAGGAGAGAGCGTGTCAACCGTTAGTATGCGGACTAGGTATTGCGGGTGAGGAGGTATGGGAGGCACGGTTAATGAACAAGGCTTACCATTATGTAAGTCCATTCCTTGATGTTTGAAGTTTTTCCTACTCTACCCTTCTTACCCTATTTTTTTGCCTCCAACTTCCAACTCTCGCAAGTATCTTAGGCGTAACAGTCACTTTTTACACCTATCTCTGTTCACAATTGTAAATAGTCCGACCTCCACTTTGCACCACTCCAAGATGGCCACATCCCTTGCCCTTCATGACCCTTTTCGATTTCTCATTACTGTGTCACATGACCCGCTCCATCAATCAGCGCCATTACCCTTATAAGCAAATCCCTGCGGTTCACACATTGCTGCGATCTTTAGGAAGTTCCCTGCTGTGACAGACTTCACCAGACACCAGGTAAGCGCGCTCATAATGCACGTGTTCCCCACGGAAGAATTTTCCCGAGGAGCCCTATCTGACAAACATAACCTTATTGTTTCAGATCGGCTTCCCTAATTCCCTCTCATACGAGTCCGCACACCCGGCCCGTGCTGACACTGCCCTTGCTGGCTTCATGAATGCTCCATTCTCAGCCGGTAAAAACGTTTTTATCTTTGCGGATACCCCTGATTTCACCGCCATTGTACACCGGACTAATCAGACTGATCACTTCTCCTCTAGATCTCCCGCCCACCCCTGCAGGACATCTGTGAGACCGCCAATGCGGCTCCAACTATTCTAATTCTGTCACAGCTCTACTATTAATTGGTACGCCTCGGCCCTCCTCGCGCTTCATATAACTTGCTTACTTAGCACCCCCCCGTTTTTAACGGCAGCCCTTCCTCCCATCTCAGATCAAAACTCCTCCAGCGCCACTGTGCACCTAAGCTTTCTATTGACCATCACCCTGCAGCACTACCAATTCTGGTAAGCCTTGTTCATTAACCGTGCCTCCCATACCTCCTCACCCGCAATACCTAGTCCGCATACTAACGGTTGACACGCTCTCTTCTTCTCAGGTCAACCCTTGAAGTGCGATTGAGCACTCAAGAGACTGCTCGTGCAGCTCCACCCAAAATTTGCCACTCGGTCCACCTAGGACGTACTGCGCATATTTCAATGCGACAACTGCATAGGTAATAAGCGCCCACTCACATTACTCCATCTGTCAATCCTCTGCGGTCATACTTTCTTCTCTGGACCCTATGTGGCTCGCAACAGCTATCTCACTATAATCGCCGACGCCACTTGTTAATCATCGCGCGTTCCTTGACTGCACGTCCACAGTGGATTGTCCACTTCCCCCTGATCTTGCCCACGCATTTTCCGCATCTCGACGGGACTCCTTGTTCCCTTTATTAACTCACCGCACGGGTATTTCACATCATTCACAAGTATGCTAGATCATGTTCTGTACATCTTCAACATGATCATCTGTCCTGCATCTTTCTCCCTCTCTATGCCTCACTCACATCGTA
The DNA here is from genome assembly GCA_963921515.1 of Calotriton arnoldi. Lineage (NCBI taxonomy): Eukaryota > Metazoa > Chordata > Amphibia > Caudata > Salamandridae > Calotriton > Calotriton arnoldi. The sequence continues at coordinate 843,162 of CAWUFW010006634.1, forward strand.
TATAATGCACGTCAGATGCACGTGCACATTCTCATTTTCACGAACGTTCTCTTCTACGCCGGATGCCATGCCAGAGACTGTTTCACTTGCACTTGTATGTATATATTGTCCTTTGCCCATATTTAATCCTTTGCAATTCCTCTCTCTTTTTCTCCAATTTATTTTTTCCCATGGTTCTAGTCATTGCAGGCATATGTACACAGGCATGTTATTTCTAATGTCCTGAAGATGATCCTAGTATGTTCTCTAAGGATCGAAACGCCGTCGACAACTTGTACACCTTAAACACTTCCTTATTTTTCTATTACTTTGTGTAACGGTGTCTCTCCTATAATTTGTTTGTACTATCGAAACGTGGTTTAAACAAACAATTTGCTTTGCCTGAGCCTTCTGCTTTATGTTGTACGTCCTCTTCACTATAGTTGGATGCAGGCTTGTGTCCCACTTAAATTGTTCTTTGCTTATTTTTATGTATAATTACCTGATTGAATATTAAATCCCTGTCCGGCTGGACAGCGTTTAAATATAGCACTGATTGGGTCTATATTTACTGTTTTCTTTCATTAATTTTTGTCTAGGGACCATTGTCTTTAGAAATAGCTAATTACCCAAGGTCCCTAACCGACTGTACTTGGGCCCCCTTGTTTTTCATAGCATTCTTCAATAACCAGCCAAAGCAAGCACCGATGAGTACGAATAGGTAGTGTAGAACACCTGAAAAGCTCAGTCTAGATCACATAATAATATTCTTAATGCAAACGAAGCGTAACTCACCTCTGAGTGTGAGCAGCATGCTATTTGGAAATAAAATGTTTGCATTGTAGAAAAAAAACACACCAAATAATTAATACTCACTGAACACCGCAATCTCCATGGCTAGAAGGTCGAGCAGGTCCTGTTCCCAGTCGAGGATATCCACCCAGCGGTGTATCAGCTGCTGGGTGGTGTGCTGGACTTGGCTGGTGCGCCACACACACTTGCGCACCCTGCCCCAACACAGCTGATGCTCCCGCAGGGAGTATCCACTGCCAGGCCTGCCACCTGCCACCTGCTGAGAGCATGGACGGGAGGTGGCGCTGCATTATAAAAAACTGTGCTGTCACCTCCACCTCACAAAAGATTGTCTGAGGCTGCACCCCTAATGTAGGCATGTGCTGCTGCTGGCTGTTCGGGGGGGCTGGCACCGCCGCTCCCCTGGTCACCAAGCTCTGCCATGGTGCTGGGTGGGGTAAAGAAAAGAAACAGGAACAGGAAGGAAGGAAGGAAGGAAGGAAGGAAGTAAAGGGAAAAATAAACAAAAATACATAATGTCATGAAAAAACACACAAAAATGGAAAAATCATAAAATATACAGACACAACAACGCACACTAATAGAATAAATAAAAATGAGGGGTACATTAATTAGGAGGGCAGAGGATTAAAAAGATTAAGAAGAGATTCAAAAACAGGCTGAGCACCATAGAAAGAGTAACAAAACAAGATGGCTGCACCCATACGAACCGCGTGGTGCCGTTTGCGTGCGATTTTGAATGCGAGGATGCACTATGTGTTCGTTTGACGTATTACGCAATGCGAACGGCACACCAGGAAACTCCACCTGCCCACGGAACTACACGTAGCGCAGCTGAGTTTTTTAACCACTACACGGAGTCTCTGTGAACTCTGCTCAGGCCTATCCATGTTGCTTTTTGGGCTTTTTTTCAGTCAGGGGCACTAGGCCTATCACGCATGTGAGGCACCATTTTTTATCAGAAGAATTAAAGGAATGCTGGGTGGAAGGAAGTTTGAGGCTCTCTGCAGGTTCCAGAACTTTCCATCAGAGAAAAATGTGTTTTTTTAGTAAAAGTTTGACATTTGCAATGGCTTCTGGGTAAACCAACATGGTGAGTCACCCCATCCTGAATTACCCTAGGTGTCTACTTTTCAAAGTGTACATGTTTGCTAGGTTTCCCTTGGTGCAGGCTGAGCTAGGGCCCAAAATCCACAGCTGTCCACTTTTTAAAAAACGGGCCAGTTTTGAGTGGAAAAATGAAATATATCCATGTTGCGTTTTGGGCCGTTTCCTGTCAGGGGCACTAGTCATACCCATACAAGTGAGGTACCGTTTTTATCAGAAGACTAAGGGAAATACTGTGTGGAAGGAAGTTTGAGGCACCCTGCAGATTCCAGAACTTTCCATCACAGAAATATGAGGGAAATGTGTGTTTTTAGTCAAAGTTTGAGATTTCCCAGGGATTCTGAGTAAAACAACTTGATGAGAGGCATACCAGTCACCCCATTCTGTTTTGCCCTGCATGTCTAGTTTTAAAAATGCAAATGGTTGACTAGGTTTCCCTAGGTGCAAGCTGAGCTAGGCCCAAAATCCACAGCCATCCGCTTTTCAAAAAATGTGTCAGTTTTGAGTGCAAAAAGGCGATGTATCCATGTTGTGTTTTGGGCCATTTCCTGTCACAGGCACTAGTCTTACCGCACAAGTGAGGTACCATTTTTATCACAAGACATGTGGGAGTCTAGCATATTTATTATCACCAATTGCATTTCTCTGCATGTTTGCCTTCCAAATGTAAGCCAGTGTGTAAGAAAGAAGACATTTTGAAAAGTACCCTCTAAATCATATGCTTATAAGGGTACCCATAAATTCAGAAATATACAAATAACCACTGCTCTTATACTCCATTTTCAATATTTCTTTATTTCAACAGTTAGTTTCTTTAGGAATACCTTGGGGAATCTACACATATGACCCCTGGGTGAATTCAGACTTTTGTCTACTTTTCAGAAATATATGGCTGTCCTGGGTCACCCATGGTTTCCACACTGGTTTGCACCACAAACTGGAAGTATCTTGAAAGCACAAAAAATAGGAAAAATGGGCTCAAAACTGTGGTGAAAAAAAGTTTATTTGATTCAGTTCTGCATTTTCCTGAAAGCTGGGAAGATGGTGACTTTAGCACAGTAAACCATTTGTTGATACAATATTTATGAAAAACACTTTATCCGGAGCACTTTATTCCTATTTTTCCCCCAAAACTCAAAATGTAGCTATATTTTGGCTATTTTCTCGGTCTCTTCCAGGAGAATCCACAAATCCTGGGTAGCTATAGAATCCCCAGGATGCTGCAGAAAAAAAGGACGTAAATTTGGCATGGATAGCTTATGTGGAAAAAAGTAATGGAGGCCTAAGCTCAAACTACCCCAAATAGCCACAAATTGGCTCAACACTTGGGGAGGAAAAGGCTTAGCATTGAAGGGTTAAAGAACCATTAAATGACTTTATTTTTCACTATGAATGGGGAATTTAATCCCCTAGTATGCCATTTGATTTTGTAAATGAAAAAAATATATATTTTTCTGTTGGTAATTCTTTATTTTTTGTTTAATGGTTCTTGGATAGAGGTTTATAGAAGTACTGTAGAAAAGTGTCCTTTTTGTGGGGTCATCCACACACTTTTTTTTCCAATGCAGATGTTCATGACTCTGAAAGTGCACCGAGCCTGCTATCCGTGCCCCAGTACCAGTGCACTGTCCTTAAAATATGATGCATGTGAATTGGCAACACTAATTGGCAAGGACTTTAACCCACTTAGAAGTCCCTGGTAAGTGGTACCAGTGGTATCTGGGTCAAGGAAGTTAAATGGATCACCAGGGCCTGAAGCACTGATTGTGCCACCCTGAGTAACACAAGTAAACAGATGACAGCAGTCCTGCCATTGCAGACTGCATGAGTAGTGCCAACTGCTCAAGCTCGACTTTGCCCTCACCATGAGCGACAAGGTCACAGCACTATTTTTAATATATGCCAGTCACCTCAGATTGAATTATATTAAAGGTGTGGACATATAAGTGCAATCTTATATGCCCCATTAGTAGCCTCCTTCCATTAGGAGCTGCAATAAGTGTTCCAGGGGCCAGAGGATAATATGGGCTAGCATCGGGGCACCCCCAGGTTACCAGCTCTATTATGGTCTTACTGAAAAGTGTCATGCTTTGTATCAAACAACTTGTCTCATCAAACCTGACCTTTTCGCAAAGTCAGATTTAATGTGATATGCACCCAGGTGGCTACTTTAGAGGTTGCCCACCTGATTGCTCTAGACTTTTCTGGGCCCTGACTAACAGCCTACAGCTGCTGCCACCATGAAAGGAATATGACCCCCTGACAGGAGGTGTAAACTCTCTCAGAAGGCAGAAACAAACAGGCAAAGAAGTGACCCGAGCCTGCGACTGCAGGACCTGCACAAAGAAAAGGTGTCAATGACTACACCTGTGGCATCCACCCTGCAACTGCATGACTACAACTTTCCCTGGACCAGAGGCCTGTTCCAAAGCAAAGAGGACCCCTCTGCAAGCCACAGGTAACTCCAGAACTTCCTTGGACTTGAAGTATTCATCCCATGCAGCCTGCAGGCAGGAACTGCTCCTGGAACCAAAGAATCACTGGCCATCGGTCCCGTTGAGGGATTCACCCAAAAAGTAAATGGCCTAGTGCATTGTGGAAAATGTAGTCCTAACCTCCAGCAAGTTTCAGGCAGCTACCATTTTCCCCTGGACTCCTGGATATCGAAGTAACCATAAGCTGAGCTTACCACTAAGAAGGCTTTTTCGTGGCCAATCTGGCTACTGCTTCCTTTGTTCGACGCTGTGCCTCGAGGGAACCCCGCAGCATCTTCAACCTGACACCTGTGTGGCCCGACACTGAGATTTTGCACCCCTTTACTCACCAGCACCATCCAAGCAGTAAAACCAGCAAACCCGTGGCTCCAGCTCCAGCACCAAGGACAGCCAGTACAACTCTGCACCCAGGCCCGACAATCCAGGTAAAATGCAACTGACTGTCTGAGCCTGGTCCTGGGACCCGCTTTACCTCTACACCTAGTGCTTTCCACTGAACTTGACCTGCAAGTGACCGATTGTCACTGATGTGATTTCACATTGACTGCAACATTATGGTTTTGCAAGAGTGAAATGCACTGATTTATTTTTCCTTTAAAAATCCATAACTTCGGTTACACTCATCCAATTGTGTTTGTTTTAGTGTTTACATTTTTATTCAAATCTGCTTTATTTTATAAGTTGGTGTCAGATTTCTTTCTAGTCGTGTGAATCACTTATTGTCCATGATGTTTCTCTAATAAAGCCTGACTGCTCTGTGCCACACTACAAGGACTGAGCTATGGGTTCATCAGTGTGAATCCAAAGGACCTAGTTGGGATATCGTGAGAGTATTGCATAGTAAAAGCCTAACCAACCTCAGTGCATAATACTCCACTTTCCTACAAGGACCATATAAGCCTATTACCAACAGAAGGTAAGTAGTTTAATCTCCATTCTTTCGAGTCGATTTTATGGTGTCAAGAAATTCCTAACAAGTCTAAGGTACTTGAGGGAACAGCCAAAGGCACGTACTCTTTCATTATACATGGTAGTTCGATCCCCCAGTGTGCCATTTCATTTTTTAATATTTTTGTTTACCATGTTCGAGTCGGATGTTCTGATCTAAAAACAGTACATAATTATAATTTTTTCTTAGATTTGTGACGGCTTATTTAGTAGTTAGTGATAATTGTTTAAATTGCACTGGAGCTCTGTTATAGTCTGTGAAGAGGAACCAGAACGATGGAGTTCTCTAACAGCTTTTTTTTTAAATTGTGTAACCAATTATGCGGCGTTTTCATTGGTGCTCTCTTAGCCAAGATGCTAGTATAAATAGTTTAGCCACGGCACTTGTTCTTGCCACGACCTTATCGGCATGCGACAGGCATGCGGCTGTCAGTGATCGGGAAACATTGAAGCGGAGAGGGATGGACCGTAAATCATTTCAGTATGGTATTTCGGCTGGTTTCCATAGTTGACTTGTTGATGTGGGTATGGAGAGGATGCTAAAAGGGTTTGAAGCCAGTCTTGTTGGCATGGATGTAATGTCGAGGAGTTCTTTTCTGTGGAAAAGCACTGTACGCAGAGTGCTGCAGGAATAACCTTTTGCAAGAGACGTGCTGTTAGGATGCTGTTAGATGAGCTACTATAAAGCTGTAAGAGCGATTAACGTAAAAATCATTGGCGGGTTATGCAATACAGCGTCTACGACATGGTAAAGCTAAAAAAGTAGCAGAGGAACGACTAGACATGATGAAAGAATCTAGAGTAACAATTTGCAGTATTAGGCAATCATGGTTGGGGACACACCTGGAGTTGTACTATTTTTGCTGATAAAGTTTTATAGGGGAGCAGCAGTATATAAATGGCTAAAATGTAGACATAATATTGAGCCTGAATGAATTTGAAATTCAGAAAAAGTAATTTTTAACGGACGATGCGGGTGATTTCTGCTTCACGGGGAAATACAATTGGGTGGTGATGAACTTGGGCTTTAACCATTTGAAGAAGATTTTTGATGAGTGGTTCCCTCATGGAAGATTTGGTGAGTGTTCTCCCTCACAATAGGTCTTAGTATAGTATAGATTTTATATATTTTGAGTTATGGCTCCTTCTTCTCCTTACTTTTTTCCACCACTTTTTTCTTGTCTGTTTTTTCTGGCATTCGGTAAAGTTCTCTGAATCAAACTTGGGTTGATGGATACATTGCATACGATGAGGAGCTCTAGTTTCCTGAAACTTTTGGGAAGTGAATCAAGCCAGTGCATGTCAGTTCATTATATGATTTAATAAAGGTAAGCAGATGACTTAAATGGTAATAGAACATTTTCATGGAGATTCTTATTGATGTAGGGGAAACGCAATGAGCCGAAACATAGGCAATTGATATGAGTGGTAATATCCTCAATTTTGGACAATATACAGAATTAAATCAAAATGTATATACTCATATAGAATTATAGAGACATATTGTAATAATTATATTTGGTAAAAACCAATTACATTTTAAGAAGTAAGGGTTTTATTTATTTAGCTTATTTGTAAAGCGCACTGCCACTTCAGAGGTATCCTGGCGCTGTATTGCGTCCATTACTTACTGATAATGGCATTACTCCTAGTCCTACCCCCTCGCATTCCTTCTTGACCAATGAGGCCCCTTGCCTCCCCTACACCCACCCCAGCCTACAAAAACACCCCCGCCCCACCACCTCCTGTACATAAACAAGCCAAGCCTAGAACTCAGTTGGACCGCTTAGGAGGGCGGGAGGGATCCTGAAGGAAGGCGAGGGAGTAGGACTAGGAGTAATGCCATTATCAGTAGGTAATGGACACATACCTCCCGTCCCTCCCTCGCCTTCCTTCCTAATCAAGGAGGAAATAGCAAGCAATAATGGAGACTGACAACTGAGCGAAGAAGTACACACTTTAATAACGTGCCCAAATCACAACACAATACCCCTATTCCTTTGTGGCCCAGGACATTATCTAACCGTTCCATCCAGCAATCACATAGTGACTGATAAAAGTGGAAGGGGAAGACCAAGTTGCTGCCCTAAAATTTTCACCACAGAGGTACCCTGCAATTCAGCCACCTTGGCCTCCATACTGCGTGTAGAGCGCCCCTGCACCCCCATCTGGAGGATCCACCCCTTTTACTTCATAAGCCAAAAGGGCCAGAGACTGAATCCAACAACTCATAGTAGCTGTGGATGGCTTTGCCCCCTTCTTAGTGGGGCCAAAATACAAAAAACTAAGCGCCCCCTTTCAGAAGGACTCCACCAACTGCAAATACCACAAAAAAGTCCGCCACACATTCGAACGGTGCTACCTACATTCCTCGGCAGAGGAAGGTTCTGGATAAAACTCAGTCAAAATCCTCTCCTGACTGAGATGAAAAGCCGAATTCACTCTAGGGACAAAAGATGGAACTGGCACCAGCACCACCAGGTCCGAAAAGACCTTGCAAAAAGGATGCTTACAGGACAAGGGCCCCAACTCCCCTTAACCGGCTAGCAGACGTGATGGCTATCAAGAAAAAAGCCTTGAAAGTCAAGAGATTTAACTCCAGCCCCTCAAGGGGTTCAAAAGGTGAACCCGTCAACACATCCAAGACCAACTGTAAATTCCAACATGGAAAAGAATGAACAGGCCGAGGAAAAAGGCTCAAAAGACCCTGAAAAAAACATGGCGTCAGGCCTTGTCATCCTGCAAATTGAGCCAGGAACCCCAAAATGCCTGAAGGCCCGCCCACTGCACCCACAGCGTAGCAACTGACAAACCCAACTGGGCACCATCCTGCAGGAACTGCATAATCAAAAAGAGATCAGCCACAGTAGGATCAACTTGCTTCCTATCACACTAGGCCGAAAAAGTTCTCCAATGTCTGGTATAAGAAAGTAGCATAGAAGATCTACGAGAAGCCTGTAAGGTCACATCCAACTGCTCAGGGACCCCTAAACCGGCTAAGCACCTCCGCTCAGCCACCATGCCATCAAGTGCAACTTCCTCAAGGTGCCCAGGGGAAGAGCCGGAAAAAACAACTGAGATGGAACCACAGGAAGAACCCACTCCAGGTCGCACTTCAACAAGTCCAGGAGAGGAAACCAATTCGCACGAGGCCACCTGGGCGCAATCAACACCACCTGCACCCCCTCTCTCCGGACCGAAACCAGAAAATCCCTGACCAGCCGGAATGGAGGAAAAGCGTAGAGAAGGCCCTGAGGCCAAGGACGTGTCAAGCCATCTATCCCCCAAGCCCGGGGAAACGTCCACCACCTCGGAAGCCCTATCGAACATAGAACAAACTGGGAAGCGGGAAGAAATCCTTGGACGAGGGAATGTCCCTGCTCAATAGATCTGCCTGGACATTCTCCCACCCTGAATGTAAAGAGCAGTCAGCCCGAGAAACCAATCCTGAGCCCAAAGGAAAATGTCTCTGGCCACCAAGTTCAAGGACCTGGACCTGGTCCCCCCTTGCCTGTTGACATAGGACTTCACCACCAGATTGTGCCTCTGAACCACCACCATCTGCCCCCGCAGAGTGTCTTGAAAATGGAGCAGAGTGAGCCATATCGCCCTCAACTCCCTCCAGTTCAAAAACCTCTGTGAGTCCTGCAGAGACCAGCTCCCCTGAACCTGCTCCGACCTCAGCCACGCTCCACAACCGGACAGGCTGGCATCTGATGTCAACATCAGCGGAGCCGGGGGAGACAACGACGCCCCGGACAGGAGATGCTCCGGGCTGAACCACCAGGAGAGATCCTCACAGATCTGGACCATCAACCATAGCGGAGCCAACAGATCCTGGGCCCCTGGAGACCACAAAGCCAGAACCCAGTTGGCCAGGCGAAGAAGGTGAAACCGGGCCCCGGGCACAAGAAACACAGCCAAAGCCAAATGCCCCTGCACCCTTAACCATTCCACTGCTTGATGAGCCCCCTGAGATATCAAGGCCTGAACTTGCACCTGCAATGAGACCAGTCTCCTTTCGGATAGAGTAACAAGGCCTTTGAGAGTCTGAAACTGAGACATAATGAAGACCATGTCCTGAGAAGGGGCCAAAGAAGATTTTCCCCAATTTACCAAAAATCCATGTCCCTGCAGAACCTCCAAGACCCTTTCGACCTGAGCAACCAATACTCTTCTGCTGCATGAATCAAGAGATCGTCCAAATAGGGATGAATGTGCACCCCTCTCTGCATGAAGGATCACCATCAGTGGCACCAGGACCTTTGTAAAGACCCTTGGAGAGGACTTGAGGCCGAACGGGAGAACACAAAACTGAAAATGGGTGCCCCCCACCACGAACCTCAGGAATCGCTGAGAGGAGGCTGTGACAGGGACGTGTAAATAAGCGTCCTCGAGATCCAAAGAGGCCAAAAAATCTCCTGGCCTTACACAAGGAATAATGGCCTGAATAGTCAACATTCTGAAATGAACAACCAGAATCCAGGAGTTGACCCTTGCTAGATCTAGAACAGGTCGAAAACCCTAGAGACATTTTGAACCAGGGATAAAAAGGAATAGGCCCCTGTGCCTATTTCTGACTCTGGCACCCTACAAATGGCCTTTTTTGCCAGTAACTCCTGGACCCCATCCAATAGTGCCAACCTTCCCTGCTTGGCGGCTGGCACAGGAGTCATGCAAACACCAGTATCCGGGGGAACCTGCTAAAAGTCGATCCTGTAACCATTTTCCACAGTGTCCAGGACCCAAAGATCTAAGACATGCAGATGCCACTTCGGAAGGAAATGCCTGATCCTGCCCCCCACAGGCATCGACCCCCCCAGACTGTGATTGTTAGGGCCCCTTCTTGGCAGTTCCCTTTGGAGGAAGGGCAGCATGCTTAGGAGAAAAACAAGGCTTGAATCTTCTTCTCCGGAAAGACTGACTTGACTCACGCTTCGGGGAAGACCTGGAGGACCTACTTCAACCCATACTAGAAGATGAAGCACCACCCTCATAAGGCAAGGAATGATTCCTCTCCTTGAAAGCCTTTGAAATCATGGCAGGCAATCGATCCCCAAAGAGAGCCTGGCCCTCAAAAGGCAGCTTCAGCAAGGCAGTTTTCTTGCCAGGATCCACCTTCCTCTGCCGGAGCCACAAAGACAGTCTGGCAGCCAACAAAGCCCCAGTGGACATACCCGAAGCCCGTATAATGTCAGAAGAAATGTCCACCATCAGCTTAGCCTGTTGTTCCATGGCAGCCAACAGCCCTGAACACTCTGAACCTTCCTGCACCGCGGTGGCCAACTTGTCAAAATCCTGCACCAGAGACTGTGCAAAGTATACGGAAAACAGACTCGCCCTCAAAGTCAAATTTTCTGCAGCAAAAGCTTTCTTAAAGCCGGAATCCACCTTCTTGTCAGTGGCATCGGCTGGGGTACAGTCCTCCAGGTTAATGACAGTTTTCCCAATCAAGGTAGCCAGAATTGAATCCTGCCACACAGAATTGGGCAAAGGGTCATTCCCCCCACCACGTACAGTTTCTGGAGAAAGTGAGGGACCCGGACCTTGTCCACCTCCTTCTACTCTCGCATAAATATCTCCCATACTGGGCCCTGAAAAGGCATGTCCAATGTAGAGGGTCTCACATACTGGGGAAAAGGGCCCTCCCTCCTCACCACGCTAGAAGGCAGGAAACCCCAAGTTATCCCAGACATGCGCCAAAATCTTCCACATCTCCTTCTGGAGACATACTTCCAGGTAGAGGAGGTGGAAGGACCCTTCCCATTCAAAGGAGACAAATCAGCCCCAGGTTCCACAGTCCAAGGATGGGAAGGCCCAACAAGCTTCTCAGGATGTGCCTGTAGAGCCTTGGATACAGCAGCCTCAATCATGCCCTGAATTTCCTCCCTGGACATGAGAGGCATCTCAGCACCAGCAGGACTCTGTACACGAGGCCTTTTATGGGGCACAGAAGACCCTTCCTCCAAGGATGAGATGGAGGACACCACATTGTTGCGTTTGAGCAACTGCTTCCGACCCATGTCTGAAGAGTAAGTGCTCCCAACCAAAGCACCAGCCCCAGAAACAGTCCCCGGGATAAACAAGCGCCAAACCAATGGGGATGAGCCACGTCCCGAACACTAAAGAGTAAACAAAGAAAACTCCATATAATAACCAAAAACAGGATCAAATGAGCAGCTGCAGGAGACAGCTGTGCAGCCGAAGGATCGCCGCCCAATGCTCTGCACAGGCCGAAGACCCCCCGACCCTACCACGGAGGTGAAAAACAGCCAAGAGAAGTCTCACTCAGGAGACAAAAAAGAACAGGAGCTGGTGTGGGCAGGTTTTTTTTTTTAGGCTGGAGGTGGGCCTCGGGAAGGCAAGGGGCCTCATTGGTTAAGAAAGAAGGTGAGGGAGGGACGAGAGGTAATATCATTAGTGGGAAAGAAAGGAAATACCATTCAATGTGACAGTACTCAGCAGTATAGTACTAGGTTAAAATCCTAAAACGCGCTCTAGCTTTTTGGAAAAAGCCATGTTTTAAGCCCTTTTCTAAAGTGTATTAAATCAGCAGAAAATCTCAGGTCAGCTTGAAGTTCATTCCATAGTCAAGCTGCTTCAATCAGGTAGTTCGGGGCTCCTAGCAGTAGTGTATTGCAATAATCCAGTCTGCTTAGAATCAGACTGCAAACCACCAATAATCTAGATGAGATAGGAAGCAATCTGAGAATCTTACAAAGTGCTCTAATTAAGAAAAGCAGGTCTCTGCTGTCTTATTTACATGAGCTTCCAAACTAAGCTTCCTGTAAAAAATTACCCCCACGTTTCTGACCACCTCTGAGGATACCAAGGCCTCATCAGAAGAAAGTGGCCAAAAATTAGGTGGGAGCAGGACCGGAACCTTAGACACTGGACAGCACAGGATCTCTGTCTTGTCTCAATTAGACTGCAATAAATTGGATTTAAGCCAGACTGTAATCTCATTTATGCAATCATGGAATGTGTCCAATGGCATTGATTGATCTCCTTCCAGTGATAAGATAAATTGGGTGTCATCAGCGTAGTTAACAAAATTAACCTTGTACGATGTGATAAGTAATATCAGTGGGCTCATATAAATATTGAGGAGTATGGGACTAATTGATGACCCTTGCGGGACACCATGTTTATTGGCCCTGCACTCAGACCAGAAAGGAGGGAGAGACACAGCCTCCTGTCTGTCAGTTAGATAGGAGTGCCGGTACTTTGCCACTAAGCTCCGAACCCCAATTGAGGAAAGCCTGGCCAAAGGGATGTTTTGGTTGACTGTATCAAAAGCAGCAGAAAGATCTAATAAGATCAATACCACTGTATGACCCTTGTCTGCTTCATCCAGAACAGTAAGCAGAGCAGTTTCAGTTCCGTGACCTGGACAAAATTCAAATTGCTCTTCCTCCAAAATCTGTTTAGCTTCCAGATAGTGAGAGAGCGTTTTACTAACAAAGCCTTCGAGAATTTTCACAGGATACGGGGGAAGAGATATTGGCCTGTAGTTACTTGGGGATGTAGGATCTAAAGACAGCTTTTTTATGAGTTGACTAACTATTTCTCTTTTTGAGGTTGCTGGAACCATCCCGCTATTCAAGGATTGGCAGCAAATTTGCCATAACTGTGGGAAAAGTTCACCCGCTAGTTATTTCCAGACCCTGGGAGGTAAAGGGTCCCTTGGAGAACCAGATAATATGGTCAAGGCCAATTCTCTAAAATTATCCTCTGCAAGATACTTGAAGTACTCTAATACATTCATCTGCTTCAAGTGCACACTATCAAGAGTGAAATGCGCAGCTAGGATGTCGATTTGAGGAACACGGTCACTAAAAAGGGCCTGGGCCGGTGTAGTAGTCTCAAACCCATCAATTATCAATTAGTTGGAAGCGGTGAGCAGTTCATCTTCGATTTTTGAATCATGCTCCCTTTCTTTTGTGTACTTACAAAGTGACAGTTTGTGATGTATAGATTTTGTTTTCAATTCTTACAACCTGTGTTTTATATTTAATGGATGATATGTTCTAAATTGTGAATTTTGAATTATGCCTTAATATTGCAGTGAATTTTTAATGTTTCTAATGTTCCATTAGATGATTTCTGTTTCTTTTTAATATTGATTTTTAACAGCCCTGAAGAAGCAGCATTTCAATGAATCAGTGAAACATGTGTTGGCTGTACTGCAGTATTATGAACTATACTGTATTATTATCACAGTGGGCTGAGATAGCTGAATACGATATGAATTGGAAGTTACTCCATTGTGTATTGACACCTAACTGATACATGAAAACTATTCATGAATGGAAATTTAATTTGAAAAACATTGTACATGGATTTCATTTGTTCACATTGAATGTTTGTCATTGGAAACCTGGAATGAAAATTGGAGTGACGCAAAGTACACAAAAAATTGTTTTTGATAATAATTTAACAATCATAGTATAATCTGATCATCGCTCGCTGTGCATTTGCATACTTTTGCTGCCATTGGAGCACTCCCTCAAATACTTGATTGAGGCTCTGAGTGCTGTTAGGGGTCAGCACTAAATGGAACTACATTGGCAGTGAGGACAGGTATGAGTCAGTGTAGGTCACCTGGATCTGCACTGGATAACCTTTGCAACATTCTACTCTTGTTGCTGTTGGAGCACTCTCCAAGACCTGTAACTGTGGCATTGAGTACTGATATGGGTGAGTAGGGGTTGCGAATTAACCTGGACATTCATTGGACACTCTGCACTGCACTCTGCTTTTGCTTCGTTTGAAGGGGTCCCATACCAGTGGAGGCCAGTAGTTTTAGGAGGGTGGGGGCGGACGGGACGCACACACACACACACACATACACACTCAGTCATGCATTCACACACGTGCACACACACACACATCCATCCACAACACTCATTACCAAATATTCATACATACACCCATGCATTCACGAAACATTAACTTAAAAAAAATTACTTTTACCTGCAGCTCCGCCTCGGAGGTCCCAGGAGGCTTGGGACTGCTGCTTTCCAATGGAAGGCAGCAGTCCCAACGTCATCACAGAGTGGGAGGGGGTCAGTGAGACTGCTGACCCCACCTCACTCTGTAACGAAGTGTCACTGTTTGACACTCAAACCTGGGTCTTCAGGGCTTAAAACTGAAGCGCCTAGGTGCGAGGCAATGAGTGACGCTTTCCCACGTCATGAGAGGGAGGGCCTCTAACTCCTTTGCTGAGCTGAGGAGGTCACGCCTACAGGGCTGTGACATCCTCAGCCCAGCAAAGTTCAGCTCAGGCAGCCAGGAGTCTGCACATTTAGCGCATGTCTAGCTCCTGGCTACCTGACATGAAAATATATAGTTTCCGTCAGACTGACCTTTGCTCAGCCTGACAGACACTGTTCTTAGGGGCAAAAGGTGAGGGGGCGTGGCCCCTCAGCCGCAATGAAACAGCCGTGGCTATCCCATACAGCCTTGACTGTGACCCTGAGAGTAGTAAATAGGGATACCATTGCTCATCAACCTCGTGTCCCCAAAAGTGACAGGTCTGTGTCCTTAAAAGTGGCAGGTCTGTCCTTAAAAGTGACGTGCCAGTGTGTCACCAAAAGTGACAGATTGTGTGCAAAAAAGTTTGTGGACATGATGGATGTGTGGCAGCCCTACCAGGAGCTGCGCTGGGTGGTGTGGCACTGGGTTTGTGTCAGAGTGTTAGCAGGTTTATGTAAGGAAAAATAAACGTGTGCCTGTGGGTGTGCGCAAAAGTGTTTTAAAACTGTGCCTGCAGGGCTGTGACAGATGGTGTTTGGGCATGCTGAGCTGTGAATGTACAGGCCGCCCTCAAATCCCCCCACCCCCATGGGATGGCAGTGTGAGGCTCGTGAAATGCTTGTCCTTAAAAGTTAAAGGGTGTGTCTGTCCTTATAAGTGACAGTTGGTGCACAAAAGTTTGGGGACATGATGGATGTGTGGCAAGCCAGTGCTACGAAGGCAAAAACTTCAAACAGAGAAGCTGCTTTAGCTTTTCAGGCAGGGCTCGGTCATGATTAGCAGTTGTTAAAATAATAAAGGGACAACAGACGTGGGTCCCAAAACTTCCCCAGGAGAATGTGAAACAGGATAACACGTGGCAGGAAAAATACACTGCAGGGAAAACACGAGGCCTGAGATAAAGCTATCAGTCTCAGCAGGCAGGGTGGTGGTGACTCAGCAAGATCTACAAACACATTTCTTGGGCCTAGCTCCTCAGGACAGTGCTCAGGCTTGATTAGCAGACGGTAAATGATATCAGTGTACCAAATAGACAATGCAACGGTCTGAAATTGTTCCCTTCAAAGACCACCATTACCTGGTTCTAAGCCCGCCCACCCCCCTGTAAAGTGTGGGGTCTTCTAATTAGCATGCCAGGCCAAGTATAAAAAGGGTACTTTAAGGGTCAGCAGAAACAGACATTTAAAAACCCTTTTGGAGCGCCTTGTTTGGACTGACTGCTACACAGACCTGCATCAGAAACTTAAGGCAGCAATGGATCAGAGCAACTTCTCACAGATTGACGCTGCCTGCTACACGTTATTGGAGGTAAATAAATAAGGGGGGGTACATTGTGACAGGCTTATGTGGGGATATTTAAAGTGCATGGGGAATGTATTTAAGGTGAACAAGTTTGCATTTAAAAGGGGTTTAGCGCCATGTAGGAATGTGTTCATAATGTTTTAAATAAATGTTTAAAGTGCTGTGGGCTGGTACCTAATGTGAATAAGGTTTGAGGTGAAATGAGGGTGTCATTTTAAGTTTTTAAACGACGCTTAGCGTCAAGTGGGCATGTATTTAACGTGAATAATGGTTGGCTTTTGAGGGTGCACCGGTCTGCAAACAAAAGTTATTAAAGAGTATATAATGAATTGAAGTGTTGTATTAATGTCAATAATATTGGATAGTTTAGGGATGCTATATAGCCGCTTTCTAAAGGCTTTTAAATGACATTTTACGCAATATATGCACGTATATAATATGTCTAAAGCTGATGGGTTTTGGAGAATGAGCTGGGGGTGTAACGTTTTTTTTTTTTTTAAATGTTCTTAAAGCAATGTGTTGGAGTATTTAATTTGAATAAGCATGCAGCAGGCTGTCACATGTTTTAGCAGTTTGAGACAATGCATTATGCCCTTACAAACAGTTTTCCAAGTTGTATGTGTATGTGCATGGCCCCTGTAAGGGTGTCAGAGCATTCAAATATACTAAGCGCTTGTACAAAATAAAATAAAATTAAAATAAAATGTTGGTTTGTACTTACCCTCAATGGTAGGTCCTAGGGCTCTGATGAGTTCAAGGGTTGTTGTGAGTGGCCTACGCTGCTCCAGGCTGTGGATGGATCACCTAAGGCCGCTGGTGGGTCCCGAGGATTTTAAAGCAGTTCTGTGGGGGTTGTTCTTGGTTTGTTTTCACCCCAGAGCCCACTCCCAACACGCAGGGGCTTGGAGGTTTGTGTCCCAAAAAGCGGCATGGTCCTAGCGTGGCCCCGAGATCAAAATGAATATAGTTAAACCCCAGAGGCTGAGGCGTTCCGTGCGGCGGTCTGGGTCGTGTTTGGCTCATCTGTCCCAAGCTTTCTTAAGACGGCCCCACAGACCTCTTCGGGCCGGGAGGGTTCTGGGGCTATGTACGGCATGGGGATCGAGACCCCCACGAGTATTAAATAAACCCCCAGAGCGTGCTTACCGAGGGCACTGCTCTGGGGTTGTGGGCCCATTGTAGGCTAGTCCATGGACCACGCGTGGGTCCTGATGGTGGCGGGCCGATGCGGGCCATCTGAGACCACCCCAGAGACCTCTGAGGGCCGTGAGAGCTCCGGGGCTATGTGTGGCAGGGTCCGGTGTGGGCCCACGGCCCAAAACCTGTTGTGGGCGTCCCAGAGCCCGCTGCCATACTGCGAGGCTCTGGGAATTTGAGGGTGTAGCGGTGGGGCCTATTGCCCGAAACCCAATGAGGCCCCCAGAGCTCGCCTCCACGCTGTGGGCTCTGGGGATTTGCGGGGCTATTGTTGGGGCTCGCGGGCCCGATGGCATTAATTAAGCCCTCAGAGGCCGTGGGGCTCCATGCGGCGTTCGGATGGGCGGTCTTTGTAGGTGTGGGGCTGGGGTCCAAAACTGCAGCGTAGACACCCAGAGCCCTATTCCACAATGCCCGGGCTCTGGGCCCGTGTCCCTGCATGGCGGCAGTTGGGGCCCACTTAGGGAGGCATTGTGGCTGAGGCCACGGCTGAAATAAATTAGGCCCCCCAGAGTCCGCGGTCCCAAATGAAGGACTCTGGGGGCTCGTACGGCAGTGGTGCGCTGGGGGGCTGAGGCCTCTGTTTTTATAAAAAAAAAGACTGCGGCGTTTCGTGTGGTGGTGGGGGTCTACGGCCCAAACATGTGATGGTCACCCCAGAGCCCTCCTGACCATGACGGGGCTCTGGGTATTGTCAGGGTTTGAGGTGCGGGCTCGGGCCGAGTTGTGGCATGGGGCTCGAGACCCTGAGGTGTGCAATAATGCCCACAGGGGACCCGCTTACCGGTTGCTGCTTTGGGGGCTGGGCGGATGGCAGCGCTTCCCTGAACCACGTGGAGCTGATGGAGGAGGCATGGCCGCCGTGAGCTTCTTCTCCCTGGCAGCGTCGGAAGGGCACACCCCGCCGTGATGTCACCAGGGACTCCCCTGACATCACTGAGGGGCGGGTCCTTCCACAGTAAACACTAAGAGGAAGCTCCTAGTAAGGATTCCTCAGGGTATATTGTGGGGGCAGGCCTAGAAAAAAAAATAATAATAATAAATACATTTTTTTTAAAAGTATTTCCAGCTGCAGGGACCGTTTAGCAGCGTCCCTGTAGCATTAATTATTTATTGGGGCATTTTATATAGCGCAAACTCGACCCTAGGGTTTGGAGCGCTTTTACATGAGCACTGGTTACAATGCACAAGCACACATTCATTTTAAATGTGTATGGGGAGATTAAGGTATTTACACCGAATCACAGGATGTGGCGCATGGGGGGTGTTTCTCAAGCTTTTGCATTTACAAGGTTGAGCATGCGTGAATGCCACACAGTTTAGGAACGGCTCTATATGTTTTTAAAACCAGCGGTTGTCAAGCACCTTGCAAACACCAATTATGCCTATATGTGTGATGCACAGAATTTGTACACGGTAGCCCACGCTGCGCATTAATGTAGTTGTGGGTACATTGTGACTGTTTTTTTTCCTAGGAGATGTCCTTTTGTTACTTACAGTTTATAAGTTAATATCCTAACATACATCTGTGTTTATTAAAGGCATGTAAAGAACAGCATGCACAGTCCGCTCAATAGATTATGGGTGTACAAACGACGGGATTATGGGTAGGAATCATGGTTTCATATTAAAAATTAACCGTCATTACATGGTGTTGTTTTCACTTCTGTATGTGCTTTCCCAAAACTTTAACTAGGATGTTTAGCAGGGGGGTCTGACAGGTGGTGTCTACAGTTTGCGGGTCTAGGGTCTATGTAACATTTTCCTAGACAGTGTTTTACGTATACCCTGTGTAAGGATGCTTGTCTCTATGTATTATGTATTTGCGTTTTCTAAGGTGAATGTATCAAACTGTAATGCCATGTTTATGAGCGCTAGTTTTAAATCAGACGTGTTTGATTTAACCCCCGCCACAGGACCTCCCGGAATTAACTATCACTGACGAAGAAATGAGCGCCTTGCAGCCAGGTATATGTATTTAGAGTTGTATAGTTTTGTGTAGTTTTTGTACTAGGGTGTCTCAGAAACTCTGCTTTTCTAATGGTGTTCTCATGTATGTGCGATTTTACAGGTTATGACGCCGGCCAGCAACTAGATATTGACGGCTTTGAATGGTACATGAAGGTTCAAGGCGCGTCTTTGAGTGTGCAGGATAACACAGTTCTTACAGGTAAATTAAAAAAAAAATGCCCGTGTTCTTTAAACTGTCTAAGACTTGGGAGGGCCTAGTCCCAAAAACCACTGCTGTGAACTATAGGAGAGCTCCTCAGAGTGGGCTGCTAAGGCTTGGTTTATACTACAATTGTGATTATTGTTTTCTTTACAGGACACACGGTGTCATGCACGGTCGGCGGGGATGTGCAAAAGGCTGCAGAGGCTCAAACAAAAGAAAGAACGCTAAAGAGGAAAGCTTCAACATCTAGAAAGGGATCGGTGACAAAGAAAGTTGCGGGGAAAAGACCTCTAACAGGTGTGTTTTTCACAAAAGGGTGCCAAAAAAAGAACTCTCTGGGTTTTATTCTCTTAAGCAGAAAGGGCCTGCGACATGTAGTACCGGATGTATAAAGTGGAGGTGGGGTGTCTGTGGTTCCTTATTTCTTCTAATATATATATATTTTTATGTTTATATTCTAGGCGCTGCACATAAGCTCTCTGGAGAAGATTCGTGTAAGGCTAAGAGGTCTACAACACCGTTAAGCGACATCACAGAGACAGTCCAGAACACCGTGCCTACAGCAAAAGGTGTGAGTAGTCGTGTACACCAGGACCAATTGTGCTCTTATTATTCACACATCCAACAGAGAACCGGTACAGAGATGAAATGCCGTCTCAAGCCAACCGCTAAAATGATGAACCATCACCATGCCTCAAAAGGGAATCTCATCTCGAACAAACCCGCCCTTAAGAAGAAGCAGATGGACTCGGAGTCCCAAGCAGCCCCTTTAGACCCCAAGAAGAAACAGGTGATCCCAGAGTCCCAAACACCCCCTTTAGACCTCAAGAAGAAACAGGTGGTCCCGGAGCCCCAAACTACTCCTTTAGATCTATCATTAAAAAATGTTGCTAAACCGGGGAATGAATCCTCTACCCCCACGCTCTCTAAGGGGGTCAAAGGCTATGACGCCTGTTGCAGAAGCGCTGTTACAGCCCCAAACCTCTAAAGTCAACCGCCTCTCGAGAAAGTATCTTAAGAAGAAGCAGGGGCTCCCTACGCTGCAAGTAGAAACAACGGATGGGTTCTTAATCAACCCCATTACACAGCAGGACCCTTCCCATCCTCTAAAGCCCTCTGTAGTTTCAAATAAACTAGCGGCATTGGTAGAGGAGCTCCCCCTAGAACAGCACCCAAAACCTTCTATAATCATTCCTGATGGGTTTAGGAACCCAACGCCTGAAATGCTCAACCTTTAGGAGCACCTTATACCTCCGGCAGGGTTTGTCTCAAGGCACTGGCAGGGTTGGTAGACAGCATTGATAGACCCTCAGAAGCAGCGTACGATGGGCCTTCTAACACGCACAAAGGAGATTTGCACACGTCTGTTACACATTCACCCGACCCTATCACCGGCAATTCCTTCACCGCTAGGACCCTCGATTATTTTGACCGTCATTTACACTCCCCTAGCCCCGTGTCCCCTATCCCCCCGCCAGGAGCGTACGACCCAACCAGCCCCACGTCCACTGTAACCCCCGCATCACCCCCATCAATATACACCGATAACAGCACGGCAGGGAGCGATATTCCAGATGGGAGTTTGGAGGTGTCATTTAGTGATGCCCCTTCCCCTACAGCCCCAGGGTGTTCGCACTGGGCCCCTGTTTCTATGATCCCCCCGGGCCCTCCTTTACAGAGCTGTGTTGCGACGGTTGGTGTGAGAGAGGGCGTTATACAACCCAAAGGGGTGTTCATTCCTAATCCGCCGCAATACGATTCTGTAAACCCAAAAGATGTACTAGGTGGGCATGTGAAAGATATACAGCTGGCGGTCAGAAAGCTAAAACGCCAAGCGAACGCCGCAGCCTTAAAACTGGGGCTTGGTGGTAGCGAGGACATGGTCAAGATGGAGGCGCAGCAAAAGATACTGCAAATGGTTGACAGGTGTAAAAGGGTGATCCTCCATACATGTGAAACAACTGTGTCAGACATATGGGGTATACCTGCGTGACTAGGCCTATGTCGACCCCTAAAGACCCCACATGCCCCTGGTATTACTAAAAACACATAAATCAAAATATAGCTGTAAGGTCCATACTATACTGACCAAGTCCCTGTGCTTCTTACGCTTCCTCAGGCGTAAAAAGTACATAGACCCCCTCAAACAGAGTCATACAGTTTCACGAACGGCGCCTGAAGCACATACAACAGTACCAGCCACCATCCAACACATAAGTTCAGGAGAGAACACCCCAAGGGGAGGGCATTTGAAGGGCTCGGGCGGTAGAGAGGCGATACTCCAACACCAGGAACACATAGAAGGACCGGGGGGTGGGTCTGTAGCAGAGGCATCCTTGAGTACATCGCACACATGTACAAAGCATACTGTTCAGATAGGCGGGGGGAGGTTGCCTCGAAAAGACTGGTCCCGTAAAAAGCAAAAGTGGGCTAATAGCGCTAAGCAGCGCAGGCTTTTAATAAGTAAGCTCAAGAAAGCCAGAATATGCGCTACACAGATGTTTAAAAGACACCCTGAGACCGTGCTAAGCCAGGACCCCCAAAATGATACAGCAGCGACCACCCCAGCAAGTCAAATTCCTCAAGATGAGGATTTAGAGGCAGTCTTTTTAGAGAGCGTTAGAAGCTACAGTCGTACTGTAGAGAGATTTAACGCTACAGAACACTATGAGGAGGTTAGGTTTGCTAACCTTCACCATATAAGGTCCTCCGATCACGGCATTTTAGCCATACATCAGGCTGTGCAAACACTCATAGAAAGGTTGTTACGCGATGTGGGTCCTAATGATTTTTTTCAACTACGCTTCCAGGGGCAGGGTTTTGACAGCCCTTTGTTCACAAAGCGAAAGTCCAGCGTTGTGTTTGACGCCGTGGAATTTTTAGAAAACCTCTCGAGGCTTTTACAGAGTAAGGCTGAACTAGTCGCCTATGGCACTTTCAGAGTCATAGCCCTCATTGTACGGGGTCGTGAGGGGGGTGTTTCCAGGCCTTTAAAGAGCGTGCTGTACAGCAAGATAATTGGTAAGAAACAACGTTGGCTGCTCAACTTTAACAACGACGCAGCCAACACGTGTCTGGCGGCCAGTATCATGGGGTTGCTGATGGGGCGCAACACCACCGACGCTGTCATCATGTCTAGAGCGGCTGAAGCCCATGAGGTTCTTGAAATACCTCCAGACCGTATGGTCGGCTTTGGCGACATAGGTCTTTTGAGAACTATTTCGCCGTTACGGTGAAAGTTCTTTATCACAACGGTTCTTGGAAGTACTTTACAACCGGGGAACGTGTGAGAAACAAGATCGTATATGTCCTTCACCACGAAAACCACTTTTACGGTATCTTGAACCTTAAAAGTTTTCTGGGAGTCAAGTATGTGTGCACATATTGCGACCACATATACAACAATAAGGCACATCATCAGTGTGAAATGCGCAGTAAGATGTGTCAGAGGGACGGTTGCGTCGTAGACGCCGCCCTGAAGGTGAGGTGTTGCACCTGTAAGATGTTTTGTCACTCGCAAGAATGCTTGAGCATACATAACAAAGCTGTTAAATGCGTCCCTAAAATGGATTGTTTCGAGTGTGGTCGGTATGTGGCATTAGATCACAAATGCAAAGGCATGAAATGCCCAAGGTGTCACAAGCCTTTTAGGGCAGGAACAAATCACCGTTGTTACATGGTTAAAGGCAGACCTCAGACCAAAACCGAAGCCTACATAGTGTTCGATATAGAGTGCACACAAGAGACGGGGGTACACCAACCTAACTATATTTACGCCCACCATCTAACTTCCGACGACAGCTGGGAGTTTGAAGGGCGAACGTGCGTTGGTGATTTCCTTAACACTTTCATTCAAACCAAATTCAAAGGGTATACCATGCTGGCCCATAACTCAAAAGCATACGACTCATTCTTTATTTTAGAAAATCTGATTCATGAAAAGGTACAAGTAGAACTCATCACTCAGGGTTCCAAGCTGATGTTGCTAACGGCTGGGCAGTTACAAATAAGATTCATAGACACCCTGAATTTCCTACCCATGAAATTGAGTAAGCTGCCAAAAGCCTTTGGTTTCCCAGGGTGTAAAGGTTATTTCCCACACTTGTTTAACACCTGGGCGAACCAGGATTATGTGGGGCCCATGCCGCCTCCGGACAGCTACGGGGTTCAATATATGATGCCTGCCGAGAGAGAGCTTTCTGCAATGGTACTCTGAAAACCATGAAAAGGAGTTTCATTTTCAAACCGAGTTGAAGGCTTATTGTCAGGCGGATGTAATGATCCTACGACAAGCCTGCAACCTCTTCAGAGACGTTGTGGTGGAGATGATTAAGAAAGTCAAGGCTTTGAAACCCAAGACCCCTGAAATGACAAAGACGGTCGAATACATAGACCCTTTTCAAAACATCACTTTGGCCTCCATGTGTATGTCCATCTACAAACACATGTTTTTAAGACCAAAAAGTATCGCTCTAGTGCCGCCAGACCTCTATAACGGTAAACAGAAACGTTATTCAACCCCCTCTATCCAATGGCTTATGTACGTGTCTGAGAAGGAAGACATACATATTCAACACGCCTTACAGGGGGGCGAATACCGCCTGGGCCCCTATTACCTGGATGGGTACGCCGTAATTAAGGGAGTGCCGACGGCCTTTGAATACAATGGCTGCTTTTACCTCGGCTGCCCCCATTGTTACAAGCCCCACGAGTTTAACAAATTGCTGGGTGCCAACTTTGAACACTTACACAGACGTACTCTGATGAAGGCCCAGTATGTTGAAAAATGTGGCTTTGCTCTGAGGGCCCTTTGGGAGCATGAGTGGTTAGATATGCTAACAACCGACACCGAGCTCTGCTCTTTCCTTCAGAGTCGTGATTTACCACAACCTCTGGAGCCCCGCGATGCCTTATTCGGGGGTCGTACAAATGCCATACAACTGTACAGGGCCGCTGCTGAGGGTGAAAAAATACACTACTATGATTTCACCAGTCTGTACCCATTTGTGAACAAAATGAAGGTATACCCCTTAGGGCACCCCACCATCATATATAGAGACTTTAAGCCCCTTTCTGAATACTTTGGGCTAGTCAAATGCGAAATCCATCCGCCAAGGCAGCTTTACTTCCCTGTGTTACCATACAGAGTCGATGGTAAGCTGATGTTCCCCCTCTGTCGAACATGCGCAGTGTTTAAAGAGGTTGATGGTTGTAGACACACTGAAGAACAGAGGATGCTCACCGGGACCTGGTGTAGCATCGAGGTCCAAGCTGCCTTAGAGAAAGGCTACAGATTCAGGAGAGTACACGAGGTGTGGCATTTTAAGAGGACCACGAAACACCTCTTTTCACGCTACATTAATTTGTTTCTCAGAGACAAACAGGAGGCCTCAGGATATCCCGAATGGTGTACTAGTCACGATGCAAAGCAAAAATACATCAATGACTACCACGCTCACGAGGGTATACGTTTACGACCCCATTTGATAGAGGTCAACCCAGCCCGCCGCCAGTTAGCCAAACTCTGCCTCAACTCCTTATGGGGAAAATTCGCACAGCGTACAAACATGTCGAATACAACCTTAATAACAGATCCTGACGAGCTGTTTAAGTACCTCTTTGCCCCTTGTTACGAGGTGTCCAGCTGCGAGTTTATCGATGACGATACCGCGGCTGTGTGTTGGAAATACACAAAAGAGTACCCCACAACGTGTAACAACATAAACATCTTCATAGCGTGCTTCACGACAGCCCACGCCCGTCTTGAGCTTTACGGGGTTATGGATAAACTCCAGGACCGCTGTTTGTATCACGATACCGACTCTGTGATTTTTCTGAGTAAACCGGGGGATGAAGACCCTCTTCTTGGGGATTACCTAGGTAATTTGACCAGCGAACTCGATAAAGATGAGCATATAACAGAATTTACGTCCTCCGGACCTAAAACATACGCGTACAAAACAAACAACAACAAGGTGTGCATGAAGGTCAAAGGTATAACCTTAAATGTCAACAACACCCTAAAAATCAATTTTGACAGTCTGAAGGATCTGGTGCACGAATACTCTGCATCGGACGATCGTGAAAATGATAAAACCATAGTTGTGAATCAGCCCTGCATAGTCAGATCCAAAAAGAAGTGGGAAATTACAACCCAGCCCCTACATAAAACCTTACGCGTTGTTTTTGACAAAAGGGTCCTGACTACTGACTATAAAACACTGCCGTACGGTTATTAGGCGCATTAGAGAGGTCACCACCGCACTATGGACACCAGATTACAGCATCCGTTCTCCTGCGTGTTAGCAGGGCCCTCAAACTGCGGTAAAAGCTACTTTTTAAAAAAGCTCTTAGAAAATGCTACCGGTGCTTTATCCCAAACACCTAATAACATTGTGTGGCTTTATTCGTGCTACCAAGATCTTTATACCGAACTGTCCCGTAGCTTCCCGCATATCAGATTTATAGAAGGTATACCTGATAACCTCAACAACGATGAGCTGCTGCCACCGACCCTTGTAAACATGGTAATTGTCGATGACCTTATGCGTGAAGGTGGGGATCATCCTGAGTTAGAGCGAGCTTTTACTCAATATTCACACCATCGCAATCTAAGCATGTGCTACATTGTGCAGAACTTGTTTTACAAGGGTAAGAACAGCCGCTCTATAGCACTCAACGCGTCATACCTTGTTTTATTTAAAAATCCCCGTGACAAACAGCAAATATCCGTCATAGCTAAACAGATGTACCCGGGAAACACACACTTCTTCATGGAGGCCTTTAACGACGCTACAGCAAAACCCCACGGCTACCTGTTGGTCGACTTAAAAAATAACACTCTAGAAGACTACAGACTGAGGGCTGATATTTTTCCCCCTGATCTCCCAGTCGCTTACACCCCAAAGACCAAGTCCCGAGCCTATAAAAAGCTGAGCTGAAGACCTTTAGAGACATTTGTAGTCCTGCCCTTATAACACCCTGTGTTGACCATGTCTGACCGCCTACGCCGCAATTTAGCTCTCCTGAAAATGCTGGTTAATGCTAGTCCCCAGCACAGAAAGGCCATCATCTGCGCTGCTTCTGATGATTTAGTGGAGGCCATTTCAGAAATAGCCCTAAACACCCTAAAAGGTAACGTCCCTATATCAAAGAGCCAGTTACAGGTGTTGAAGAAGAAGCGACATCTTATCAAGAAGCTCAGTAATAAAAGGGCCTCGCTTATTACCAAGAAGAAACTGGTGAAACAGTCTGGGGGTTTCATAGGCTCATTGTTGGGCATAGCTATACCCATAATTACAAGCCTCCTCTCGGGACGGTGATGGAGCATGCTGCAAAGATGTATTTGGTTCCTAGACAACAGTTGGAGCAGCTGGGCTCTTCTGCGGACAACGCCTGGGATATACGGCGAGATGAGACTCTACGACTGGATGGTGAAATTAAAGACATTTTGAAGCGTAAGGATCTAAACCCGTACGACAAAGCTAACCTTTACACCAACACCCTTAAAAATTTTCTAACCTACTACAAGCAGTGGGATACTGAAAAAAATAAGCTAACTCTATATGCCCAGGACTCTGAACAGCCAGCAACACCAGCGCCTGCTCCGCAACCCCTACAGCCGCAGCCGACCCTGGCCCCGACCCTGGATATCTTTGTTGACGACCTCCTAAAAAATATAAGTCAGAGGCACAGGGGGGCAGCGCAAATGCTGATGAGTAAACTCGCTGCTTCTAAAGACCTAACAGCGTGGAATGAACGCAGTGAATTTCTCTACATGGGGCAGCCGGTTGTTGGCTCACACATGTACGATCTAGTCAAAGGTCTCACGCACCCCAAAACCCTAACGCAACAAAATGCTCCTAGAGGTTGGGATCAGTTTCTGCGTGCCGCCGCTGAACTCAACATCCCTTCCACACGCGTGGGTAATAACGATCACCGCAGTATGCTTGAAAGTTTGAAGGCACCCTTCCCTCCATCGCCAGCCGTCTCTGACGCCCCACGACTATCCCCCTCTTTGAGCACCCCACCTGCGACGACTGTACCGAGAAAAAGGACACTGCCCACAGCCCATACGTGGATTAATCCTTAATGTTTCTACAGACTTTTTGAATAACTGTGCCTATTACGTGTATAACCGTGTCTGATTTTTCTTCATATATTTCTCTAGTAATGACTGTCATTGTAATGCGCACCTTACATAAATGTTTGTAATAAACACTTTTATAACTTTTCAACCCATCTCACTCGTCTTTTAAAACATTTTAATTATGGTGCATGTGTAAGCATAGAAATGCAGAGTCTGAATGCTTGTTTTAAAAAAATGTCTTTATTTTAAACGTTCATCATTAAGCATACACACGTTACATGCCCTTACAATTTTGACAAACGCTATATTCTGTTTTCACAGGTCTGACCGTGGCCCTTGTGTTTTCTTTTACATATTTCACAACTATACTGTCATTGTTAACAAGGTCACGCGAATATAGATTTAAGAAATTTCTAAACGCCACACCGTCCGACATTTTACTGATAAAATAAATACAGTGTTCCCCGCATGTGATGGCTAACGAATCCTGGACCCTTAGCTTGTTATACTCAACCCTCCCTGCTGCTTTTTTCACAAACTTGAATATGGCCTGTGTATAGATACTGTGTTCGGGGAACTCGGCTGTACTGTCAAACACTGTAACCTTGTCACTATCTATAAACACGGCCGCCCAGTGTGTTCCACCCTTGTAATGAGGATCTGTGTTAAACACTAGTGTGCGTGGTCTTTCCGGCCCTATTTCGCCTGGTAACCCATCGCTAGGGAAAACACCTAAAAAGTATTTCTTAGCGTATTTATGTCTGCTTAAGAAGTCACGTATCTGCACAGTGTCCATTTAACAAACGTATTAAAGATAGTCAAACAAAATCTGTCTGGCGTGGTTGATCTGAATGATGCTGTCAAATACCGAGAATACGACCATGTTCACATTCGCAGGTAGCGGATTACTAAATCGTATTTCAGCTTTTAGATTGCCGTTTTTGACCAGGTTGTAGTGGTCGCCGTCTTCCATGTCGGGAGTCAGGTCAAATGCGAACAGTGTGTATCCAGCCCCATAGCCTTCTCTTGACATGGCTACCCCACAGTCCCGTAGGTGCTTCCCGGTTATCGAAACCAGCCCCTGATATTCCCTGATGTAGTTGGAGGTTATAAAACTGGGTGTGTAGGGTTTTGCAGGAATCACAGTGCCTTCGTGGACCAGCGCAGCGTAGTTGATGCCGTAGTGCTTATAATTGAAGGGATTTGAGGCGTAGACGCCGCTAAAAGCTGTATTGTCCACAAATCCGATGATGATAAGCTTGGGTAGTTGTCCCAGAAATAAATTCTGCTGCTGAGTTAATCGGGTACCGGCAGGGATGCTGAATACCTTCAGAGCTACTCTTTCCACAGCGTACTTGGCGTTTGATATTTGCAAAGCGTCGGCGTGAGCTAATCTGACGCTCGGGGACACTTTCACCCTCTTTACATACAGACTCACTGACAGTATGTCCAGCTTGTACTGGTCCGCATCCCCGCTGATGAGACAGAATGAGTCCTTGTTGCGAGTGAGCTTGATCTTAAGATCAATTCCGTTGATGAGCAGTTTATCTTGGAAGAAGAGGTCTGAATGTATGCGACCCAGGAGGTCAAAGTGACGACTGCCCGTCGCAAAACTTGCTCTTTTTACAAAACCCTGATTGTCACCGTCCAGCTCCTTGGCTTCAAAGTGTCCGTATGTGTCCTTGTAGAAGAGCCCCGCTGAAAGCTGCGTGTCGAGGGCATCGCTACTGTAATTTAGACTGCTCTCGAGGTAGGCTCTGTAGGCGTACATGTTATCGCTCTGTGTGATGAGGCGATCGCCCAGGGTGATGTCCACCTGATTAAACACAGTTGCTAGGGGGTATGCGATCGTCGCCACTTTAGCGTCTGCTGCTATGTCGGAACCATCCGCTTTTACGATTTTACACATAAGATGGAGTAGCGTGTTGTTGAGATCCAAATACATATCCGTGGACCCTGATACATAAAACTCTATAGGGGCCAGAGGCGTCAAAGCTGCTAAAGGTGATACCTCCATGAAAAAACTGTTTTCGATGCTTGTCTGAGTGGGCTTTAGAGTAAACAAGTCTAACTCGGATTTGGCGCACTCGCCCGATGCACAATGTACGAAGGCCATGCTTTAGTTTGCGCCGCTTTAAAAAATATTTACTTTAGAGGCGGATCTCTTCTTCTTGGAAGCTCTCTTCCGTCTTGGTGTTTTTCTTTTCTGAGCGCGCATTGAAGAACTCCTCCTTTTTTTATAGGGGGCAGGTGGGCCTCTGCGTCTCGAAGCGCGGCGCTTCCTTTTAACAATAGCGCGATGCCTATACACCAAACCAGCGCCTTCTTGCGGATGTTTGTTCATGCGCTCGGCAACCGCCGAAGTAAGAGACCCTACTACGTCCTGGGCAATGTTCGTAGCCGCCGCTTTAACATGCGGTTTTGCAATTTCATAGCCTCTTCTCAAGAAGGGCATAGCTCTTCTAAACAGACTGCGGAAGAAACCTCCTAGACCAGCCCCGTACATAACAGGGGACCCTTGAAAGTACGGAGGTCCTCCATATCCGGCCTGGTTTCGGTAATAGTCCCTTTACATAGACGGGTCCCCGTATGTTTTCACAACCACCATGATGCCTGCTTAATAGCCTCTGTCGCGTCTCGGCCTTAAATGAAGCTTAACAATAACTTTCCCGTATTTAAAGGACACAGGGGCGGACTGGTCATCGAAGATCATAATTGAAATAGTGTGAAAATGGTTCTTAGAAACTGCGACGTAGTCAGGTTTGTTGAATTGAATATTGACCATCGTATTATTTTCGCCCTGTACATGGACCCATCTTAACAGAGGCGAGTAACTATCGCCAATCCTCTGGGCCTCTACAATATCGCTATACACATAGAGCGTGTAGAACCCCCGTTAATATCGGGGCACGTGTGATCCTGTTCGATCGGACTTTTCGCATTCTGTACTGTGCCTAAAACTCTTCTTAATTTACCGGAGCAGTTAAACACAGTGGTGCGATTAGGGGTTTTAAGAAACACCTTCCTTCTGACGTTATCTAGCGACAGATGAGTATTCGTATATGTTTCGATGGTGCCTATGGCTTTGTTGATGGCGTCGACAACACTTGAAACGGTTGGGTAGTAGCCGTATGGGATGCTCTCGTGCATGCTCACAGGGTCCTGCTCACGCTTTATGTAAAACTTGGCCTCGCTCTGCGTAAATGTATTCCATGTTCTAGGGTATTGGATCTCAGTTAGGGCTACCTCCCAATCCCCTTTCAAGTCCACAGGCTTAGCCAGTTTCACGGTATAATTAGAAATCTGGTTGTCGGGGAACATGTCTTTAGAGGAGTTGGACGGCAAGGTGATATAAAAGGGCGTTATCTCCAACTTAACAGCAGCTTTTAGACGGGCCTCAGCTCACACACCCTTCAGGGAGCTGGCCAACACCCAACTGTTAAATTTCTCCGGCCATCCTCGCCATTTGACATATGCCTGACTATTAGCGCCTCTACCTTTCCTTTTCAGAATCTTTTCAACCCTGTGCACCCTGTGCGGATCATCGGGTATCCTTTGTAACTCTTCCTTGTAAAAGACCCCCGACACCGCTTCCCCATCGTAGTCCTTTAGCCTGTAAATATACATCCCTTCTTTAAGCTCCACACTTTCCACTATAAATATTTCGTCGCTAAAAGTCTGTTGGTAGCCCTTCGTAAAGACCCCTTTCAATTTTGAAATCCTTACGTGATCACCTTTCTTAAAAATAGGCTTCTTCACCTTTGTAGCAAAATTACGCCCGTACACCGTTCTCCAAAGAATTACTAGCAGTTACCTCTACGGGCGCTGTTTTGATGGTCCTGTGATAACTGGCATTATATACAGCTAAAAAAGCTTGTAGAACATCAACGTATCTGTAGGTGTTGTGGGCCGTAAAACGCCTCCACATCTTAGACTTTAAAGTTCTGTTAAACCGCTCTACAACAGCTGCTTTTACCTCCGTGTGTGTTACAAAATGTTGAACCCCATGGTGCTTTAATAATTTCTGAAATGCCTTGTTTAAGAATTCTTTACCGGCGTCTGTTTGTAGTTTTTGAGGAATTCGCCCCTTCTCGAAGATGGCTTTAAAAGCGGCCGTGACGCTAGCCCCACTTTTATCGCGTAGCGCTTCTGCGTAGGCGTACTTGGACAAGACGTCTATGACGGTTAATATATAACGAGTGTCGCTGTTATATTTTGCTATATCTTGAAGGCTGATGATATCCGCCTGCCATTGATAATCTATTTGCGCATTGACGATTGTAGGGCGCCTCTTAAACCGTCTTCTGGCTGGTTTATGGAGTGAATACGCCTCCTCTCCTGATAACCAAGTCTTCACCAGGTCTCTGCTTACAGGTTCATTTTCATCTACAGCCCTTCTATACAGAGCTTGGGTGCTTCCCAAGCTGCCAACTCCCCCTGTATCATAATACTTTTCTTAGCAGGGCCCCCGGCATGTTATCATCCACTACACCACAGGCAATGAATGACGCTTGTTTTGCGTAAGGACATTTTATTAAAAAATAAAGAATATTAACAAAACATAAACAGAAGGTACTTTACATTTTCATAGTAAGCGTCGTAAGGATGGATTAACACATAGCCACCTTACGGTGTAACAATCTACTACTTTGTTCTAAATACACGCTATCCTGTTACGCTAAATAAGACCTTATTTATTTAAAATAGTCTTCGTGGTGGTAAATACCCTATACTTCTATTTTTTATATACAGCTTACACATACGCCTTTCTACGAGTCTTTCTACCATCTTTCTATCAAAAGCCGTGCACATCCCTTGCATACCCTGCAGTTTTAAGCTTGGATCATGGGCGTGTCGGGTCTCCTCGAGTGCCGTTGTCAAGAGCTTCGGCATATTCGGGTGGACATATTTCTTTTCAGAGGACAGTCCGTACACCACCCTTAACAGTTTATACATCTTGTACGGGTCTAACAAACTACATATATAACGGATTACTCGTGCTCTGTATGCCTCGCCCAGACACTCGTGCGCGTCCTGCTGAGGATCCCCCATTCTGTGTCCGGAACAAAGGCCGTAATAGTCATGTTTGACACAAGCTAGTACCACAGCTGCTGCGAAACCTTTAACAGCCATCAGGTCATCGTGGGGTACTACTTGAATTTCTTTTACACCAGCGTCGCTCTTAGAGACATAGTCACAATTCATGGGAACTTCAGTACTTTGTCTTGTGGAACTTTCAGTCTGTTTTGCACAACATAGACAGTAAAAATGTACGCTGTCCGGTTTTGTAGGATGCCCCACGGCCTCCGTTCTTTTTGGGGTTGCTCCCTAGGGTGAAAAGAAGAAAGATTAACAACCAGTTAGTTGAAGAAATAAAATACATCATTATGTAATGGCCTGCTCATAACATTTTTACTAACCTCAGCATTTTCACCGCCCTCGGCGGCGGCTCTGAAATCTTGAGAGTCGCTAATGTCCTGCGATACCCCATCATCTTCGACGCTTGTACCCGGCTGTTGCACAACTACCTTCTCAGGAGCCGCTTCCTCCTGAAAAACCATGTCTTCATAGACGGGTGTGTTAGGAGGTGCTACACCTTCTTTCCCATAGTGCATTATGAAGTAGGTACATCCAGCTGGGGTTGCTCTCTAGGGTCAAAAGAAGAAAGATTAACAGCCAGTTAGTTGAAGAAATAAAATACATCATTATGTAGCGGACTGCTCATAACATTTTTTACTAACCTCAGCATTTTCACCGCCCTCTGCGGCGGCTCTGAAATCTTGAGAGTCGCTAATATCCTGCGATACCCCATCATCTACGGGGCTTGTACCCGTCTGTTGCACAAATACCTTCTCAGGCGGCGTATCCTCCTCAAAGCCCAGGTCTTCATAGACGGTGGAGTTAGGTGGAACTATCGTATCTTCCAATTCGTCCAGCTCCACGAAGCTGAATCCCTCATACTCGCTGTCATTACAAGAGTCCAAACTCCAACTGCTATCGACCTTAATTGGGGACACCCTTCGCGACCAATCCTTGAGACTGCGTGCTTCCATACGCCGACAACTGTCATCGCCAAAACCAGTAACGTTGCAGCCCATATGCTTAGGTGTTTCTTGTTGAGCATTCTCGTCCATTACCAGGGGTGTTAAGCTGCGGTAATATCTATCGATGGTGGCCTGGCCGCCACCCAACATGGGCCTTTTCAAGAGCGGGGTGTATCTCTTCATTTTTGCTATGGGGACCTTTTCGTGTTCAGCCGTCTGCTTGCTGTACATGTCTCTTAAGGAGGCCTTATATGTATCCTAAACAAACCCTCAAAGGGGCGTGCACCTCTACACAACAACATGGCCAGCCGCCGTCATAGGGCTCTGGTTCGCTGTTGTCTCCAAAAGCAGCTCCGCCCCATGGCAGACTGCCCCTTGGGTCAAATGGGCACCTACATCCATCATAAGGGTTTGGGACCTGTCACTTTTGGTGCAAGGGAGGCGTGGCCCCTGTCACTTTTTGGGGACACGAGTTGGTGCTTGGGGGCGTGGCACCTGTCACTTTTGGGGACAGACCTGCCACTTTTAAGGACACAGACCTGTCACTTTTGGGGACACGAGGTTGATGAGCAATGGTATCCCTATTTACTACTCCTGAGTGCTGATGTGCGTGAGTGGGGGATGTAGGTGAACCTGACATCCTCCCACTCGCTCTAATTTTTCTTCCACTGGAGTGCTCCTGTAAATCCCTGACTGTGGCCCTGAGTGTTTAAATGGGTGAGTGTGGTACATTAACTCTGGGGCCTGCATAGGACACCCTATGCCACAATCCAATGTTGCTGCTTTTTGAGCGCTTCCCCAGACCCCTGGCTGTGGCACTGAGGACTGGTATGGGTGAGTGGGGTTTGCAATTTCCTCTTTCCCGCTTTTGAAGTACTCCCTCTCCTGTTCCTGTACGGAATGTTTTCTCTGCTGGCTTTGAAGAAGAATGACAAGTTTGTCTACCCTTGAATACCTCATCATGCGCACACTTATCAATGCTTTCCCCCACCTATCATTGGTATAGATACCAGAGTTTCCTTACTCCTGGTTATAGAGGCTTCTAGTTTGACAATGTATATCTTGCTTACATTCCTTTGATTCACAAATGTGTTATTACTTGGTAAGTACTATTCAAATTCTACAATGTACCATGATGCAGTTCTATTACATCGCGCTACAACTTAACGTAAAGGCAGGAATTCCACAAGTTTCGGATTAGTGCCACGTATTGATGTCCTGTTTCACAGGCAATTAGGTTACATTAGTTTCACATTCACAAATGAAATCCTAATGTCGCTTTCTTTCTGCCTTTTAGAGCTATTACGCGAGCTGTGCTCAGAGAACAAGGTAAGTCAATCTAAAATCATGTGCTTTAACGCGGGTGCTTTACCGCCTTGTTGCTTATTTCAAAAGCACTCCTTAATCTTGTCTTTCATGGCTTTCTTCATTGCAGGTTTCCTGGTATCTCAAGTGGGGCTGTGGTTCAGCGCTGCATAGAAGATCCTGGGTGGAGGCGGAGCGGCAACTGGAACATGATCCTGCCCAGTAAGTCTAAAAAAATAAGCAGCTTCTAGAAAATGGTCATGGCCTTAAATAGTGACCGCGCCCAAGATGGCTGTTTGCTCTTGCGAGACTTACAGATCTTGCTAGAGTTCTAGTGTTTTTTTTTCTCTTTAGTCCATTCAAGTATAGGTTTGTAGAAGTGTGACTTGGCAGCCTTTCGAGGCTGTTGTCCCTAATTTAGTTTCCTTGCTTTTGTGCCACTATAGTTTCCTCCGCCTTGCGGGAGGGTATATTTGCAGGGGTTTCGAAGCCATTTGTGATGATTTGACATGCCCGGGAAGTGCTCCCCCTTCTCACTGACTGTGGCCCTGAGGGCTAGTATGGGTGAGTGTGGCCATGTACACCTGGACCTGTAATGGACACCCTCTGCCACATTCTACTTTTGATGCTGTTGGAGAACTCCCACAGATCACTGACTGTGGTGCTGAGGGCTGGATGGGTGAGTGGGGTGTGCCTGTTAACCTGGACCTGCGATGTACACTTCTCCCCATTCTACTTTGTTGCTGTTGGAGCACTCCTCTAGATTCCTGACTGTGGCCTTGAGTGCTGATATTGGTGAGTGGGGGTTGCCCTTAAACCTGGTGGTGCATTGGACACCCTCCACTGCACTCTGCTTTTGCTGTCATTGGAGCGCTCCCACACATCCCTGGCTGTGACACCGGGTGCAGAATTGGGTGCATGCATAAACCTGGACCTGCATTGGACATCCTCCACTGCACTTTGCTTTTCTTGTCATGGGAATGCTCCCTACATCTTTCACCTGGAGTGTCAGCACTGATGAGGGTGGTGCACGTGAGCTTGAAATTTCGTTGGACACTCTCCCCTTCACTCTAAATTTTCTGCCACTAGAGTGCAGCCTCAAATCCCTGACTGCGGCCCTGAGTGCTTATATGGGCGAGTGGGGTGTGCACATAAACCTGGTCTTGTGTTGGATGCCGTCTTCTTCACTATACTGTTGCTTCCATTGGAGCAT
Organism: Calotriton arnoldi; assembly: GCA_963921515.1. Classification (NCBI taxonomy): domain Eukaryota; kingdom Metazoa; phylum Chordata; class Amphibia; order Caudata; family Salamandridae; genus Calotriton; species Calotriton arnoldi. The sequence continues at coordinate 879,085 of CAWUFW010006634.1, forward strand.
TCCCTGACTGTGGCCCTGAGTGCATCAAGCCAATTGCATTGTGTAAAGAAATTCAAACTGTGATTGACCGTGAATTATAACAAATATATACAGCACTTTTAACCCTTTAATTCCAGCCCAGCACTTTTTTCAAATTCAAAAATCTAAAAAACAAGTAGACGGATTTACACCAAATCAAAAAGGCATGCATTTTGAGTAAAGTTATTTTATCAAGGCCAGTTTGTTGCCTATCTGTTCAGCATCTATTGCTCTGTCTTTTGGCAATACCCTTTTTCACCCCTTAACATTTTTCCCATGGAAGAATCATCATGAATCTTACCATGTCAAAACTTAACTGACTGAGTGAATAGAATGTCAAGTTTAGTGCAAATCCGTCCTGAGGATCAAATGTCACAGGCAAATAAAAAAATGTCTTTTCAATGAAAAGAATGACTGAACCAGAACTACAAAGTAGGAAGTGAAAGTAATCCGAACTAATTGTACTCATGTCAATTAGTCCAAACTAAATGCGATCAGAACTAAAGAATCCGACCTAATGGTATGGGAATGTAGGGGCATATTTGTCAAGGGTTTTGCATCACACTTGCGCAATGCAAGGTGGCGCAGGGTGATGCATAGTCTATAATTAAATTTACCAAGCCGCGCAAAGCCACCTTGAGCAGCCCTTTGTGGCTTGGTTACAGGGGAAGCATCCACCCATGGATTCTGAAGCATTCACAGATTTACCAATACTGGCAGACCTGGGAATGCAGCAGAATGAGACGCCTTCCCAAGGGAGACAGGATACATAAAGAGGAGAAATATCTTTATTTCTCCTTGTTTTTATCTCTTTATAGTTGTGCTGCATTCGGAAGACAGGATACATAAAGAGGAGAAATATCTTTATTTTTCCTTGTTTTTTCCTCTTTCTCCGAAAAAGGAAAAAAGCCTTTGAGGATTTTTTTTTTTTTTTTTAAAGGAAGCTATCCCTTCCTGCACAGAAACAATCCTGCGTGTAACGCAGGCTCCCTTGCACTATGGTCCAAGGGGGTCTGCATTAGCTCTAGGCAGCAGTTTGTGCACCAGCGCAGGCAGAGAGCAGGATTCCACCATATCTTGATAGATATTATGCATTTCTGCCCTCTCCCTTTCGCACAGCACAGCAAGGTGTCTTTGTCTTGTTGCGTCGAGCTGCATGAAATAATGATAAATATGGCCCTAAATGAATCCAATTAAATGATATATAACCCTCCCACTGGACACTAAATATAAAATTAGGTAAATAATGCCAGGTCGTCAAATCGTAGTAACCCCTTGGCCGCGGCGGTAATTCCGCCGCGGCGCTGGGGGGGTGGGGGGTGAACGCGGCGCCGCCATGCTTGTGATGGAACCACGCCGTCATGAGCCACGGGCGGCGTGTGCTCATGACGGCGTGGTTCCCTCACGCCCCGCCCACTCATTCATTCACCCGCACAGGCGGGGAATTAATGCCGCGTGGGCGGAGCGGCAGCCGCATGACGGAACCACGGAGTCATGAGCACACGGCGCCCGTGGCTCATGACGGCGTGGTTCCGTCATAAGCACGGAAAGGGTTAAATGTACAATGTTTTAGACCTTCTGCTGAAGTAAAAGCAGTCAGTGGATCTGTCCGTGCTGCTGCTGCTTAGGACATAAAATGGCTTTTGGATTATGATTTCAGCCATTAATAGCAAATATTAGGTCCTTTAAAGTCAGTTCACACATCTCATTTCGAGGCTTAGATTCTTTTTCTGTTACTAGTTACATGCTTTTCTCGGCACTAAGGTCTTCCCTCAAAGTATAGTAAGTACACCCTGAGGGTAAAGATTGCTCTTACAGTCCACTGACCTTTATGTCACATTTAATAAAGGGTAATAGCATATTATCACACTGGCCTTGTTCATTAGAGACATTGAACATTATGGACATTAACGAGTGAACATTTGCAATTTTGCTGCTATGTAACTATAAAATTGCAAATTGAATGCGGGATAAATCAATGCAAGTTACGTTTTTTTCCAGTGCCTATTCATTCAATAATACATAAACAACCTCACATAATATCACGTATGTGTTTTATTCCCAAGTATTGACTCTGCTGAGTTTCTAGGTGTAGTGCAGCCCTGTAACTCAGTAGTGTAAGCCATAAAGCATTCTTTACTGCAGAGCTCAGGCACTGAAAGGTATTTGAAACTTAAGTATAATCGTGAAACGTTGGGGCATATTATCAAGAACAGCGTTAAAAATTATCGCCGGTTTAGCGGCAGAAAACTGCCGCTAAAGCGGCGATAATGGGCTTGATAATATGCCCTTGAGAATTCCAATAGAAGTCCATGTTCTGGTGTGAACATGGGCTTCTATTGGAATTCTCCAGGGCATATTATCAAGCCCATTATCGCCGCTTTAGCGGCTGTTTTCTGCCGCTAAACCGGCGATAATTTTAACGCCGTTCTTGATAATATGCCCCGTTGTCTTTGCCAAGATCCTATCCGACCCTTAAAGAGAAATGGCCAGCAATCAAAAATCACTCAATATAATAATGAAAAGACAATAAAAGTGTTCAATAAAGTAACATGAAGATACTTAAAGCAAGACTAAAAAGAAATAAGCATCAACCAAGCCAATAGGTCTTGCATTGACAAGCTGGTACAATAATTATTAAAAAAAAAAAAAAAAAAAACATTACAAAACTATGCCGCAAAAATAAGATGAAGGGAAGAAACGAAAACATGTTTCTGCCCAAGTGTGGCCCCCATATACTTGCAATAACATTTTTTAATAAAAAAAACATAGAATAACCATTGAATTTATTTTAATAAAACATTTAGGCTGCTTCATAGAAGTCGGGAGGACATAGACCAGGTATAGAATCCCTTACTTAATACATATGACAGGAAAATGTGATTTATTTTGGTGAAAAGAAAATTAACTCTTGGCTTTGAATTTCAGGAATGCAAAGACCTAGTCCAAACAAACAAGAAAGACTAAAAATATTTAATTGCATTTGTGCAGCTTCTTAAGACTTCGCTGGTAGTGAGCTACATAAATATCTTCTCTTCCTGTCAAGCAGAGAAAAATCCTTCAGAAGGATTTTGTTTTTTTGAAAATATTCTTGAGCTGCAGGTGAAAAGCTTCCCTGCAGCCTGAGGTTATTCATTCTTTTATTGTCTGTGACATCAGCGCTCCAGACACCCTGAAGTCACACAGAATGAAAGTGAAAGGAATCTATGCCATTAGGCGCCAGTTGCTTTCACTTTGATCTGTCCTCACGGGGGATATCTCAGATCCCCAAGCACTGAATAAGACATGGGAGGCATTGTAGTAAAGGGGACAATGTCCTCTTCCCAAAGGCACCTCTTGCTAGTGGATCTCTGCTTTGGGTTGGCCACAGAAGGGCAATTCCCAAACTGGGATACACCCACTAAGAATGGCTTTTGGGGGTGGTAGTCCTCCCGAGCATCACCAAATGCTCTTCCAGCCACTGCAATTTAAATATATTCTCTCAGCACCTATGGTCGAGTGACTGGGGGTTTACCCCAATCTGTTGGGCTTTCGACCCCCCCCCCCCTTAGCACCAGCAGATAACTGATAACATCTCAATCTGACAACCGAGGGTGTCCAAAAGCCCACCAGACTATCGGGTTGGAAGAAATTAGAAAATGAATACGGTGTGGTGTTGGACCATGTCTGCATCGTGCTCCTACCTTCAGTAAAAGACAGTATTTCTGCTGCCAGGGGGAGGCAGAGTGGGAGGTTTATACCCTCTCTACCAGCCTATATGTTATAATTGTGCCCAAAGTAATCTCAATTTCCTCTCAATTGCCATGAGGAATCACTGCATTGTTCGGTTTGTGGATCAGATGGCAATCAGTGAACCCTAAAAACCTTAGGCATTTTTGCAAACTAAAGATGAAAAGGAATACAGGGTGGTGTGGCTTGCATAGATACCAGCACGTTTTCTTACCAAGAATGTCTGCAAACCACAAAGTATGGGTCAAGCTATATTTACCATATTTATGTGATGGAAAACTTGGTCACTTCATCCAATGGCCAAAGTCTTACCACCCCGTGTTCCCACAGTTCTACCAATTGAAATGCTGTCTCCTATGGGTGGACCTAATGCACATTATAGTAAAAGAGCAACACTGTAACCATGTGAATCATTGACAGAACATTGGTTTGTGACTGGTTTATATTGTGGATGATGCACGCAGCCAAACATGTGGGGTACTTTTTTTTATCAGGAAAAGTATGGGAACACCAAGTGTAGAAATGTTATGGTTCCCTGCAGATTCTAGAACTCAATTTGAAAGGTAAAAACTTTGATAATTCCTTGATGCATTTTGGGGCCTTTCCTGTCAGGGACGATAGACCCAGCCACACAAGTGAGGTACGATTTTTATTGAGGGCAGTGTGGAAACACAGAATAGTAGAACATTTTAATTATCAATGGAATTTCTCTCCATTTTTTGGCTTCCAATTGTAGGCCAGTATGCAAGAAATTATACATTTTGCGATATTCCTCCTGAATTGCATGATGATATGGGTAACTCAAATTCAGTGTTGTACAGATAACCACGGTTCCTAAACTGATTATCTTTGGCACATTTCAAAAACACATATGTTTCCTTCATAACCATTTTGCATTATATTTTACCATATGAGTTGATGCATGGGTGGTGAACAATGAAAGATTATTATAAGCTATAGCTCAACTGTTGGCTCTTGTTATCACATGTTTTGGACAACCAACAAATACTATTTATCCTTGCAGTCAGAAGAGCCTGCCAGATTTAATGGTATAATACTTTTGTATTTTAGCTGTTTGAGGAAATATTCACAGATGAAAATGCTGCCAACTGTTTCTATTTTTTCCTACTTCATTTCATTATTTTTATTTTTATTAGAAAAAACATGAGGGATTTACACAAATGACTCTTTGCTCACATCAGAATTTTGCCTGCTTTTCAGAAAAGTATAACTTTCTCCACCCATGGGTTTCACACCTATTTCCACCTCAAACAGCAAGTAAGCAGAAAAAGCACAAAAATAGTAAAAAATAGACTCCCATTTAGACAATTACAAACTCTGAGGCAAAAATTATTTTCTTACAATCCTATCTGTTCCTGAAAGTTCGGAAGTGAGTGATTTTAGCTCAGCTAGCCTGTTATTGATATCGTTTATAGAAGGAAAACTAAACACTTTGGGGCATATTAGCAAGAACCTCGTTAAAATTATCGCCGTTTTAGCGGCAGGAAACTGCTGCTAAAACAGCGATAATGGACTTGCTAATATACGTTATAGAATTCCAATAGAAGCCCAGGTTAGATGTGCAGGACATCTAACCTGTGCTTCTATTGGAATTCTATAACGCATATTAGCAAGCCCATTATCGCCGTTTTAGCGGCAGTTTCCTGCCGCTAAAACGGCGATAATTTTAACGAGGTTCTTGCTAATATGCCCCTTAATTGTATAGCAGTTTTTTTCAAATCTCTTTTTAAAATTCTACATTTTGCTCCACTTTGGCTATTTTCTCGATTCCTTCCCAAAGGTCAATAAACCTTGGATGCCTTTAAACTCCCCAATCTGTGGGCCAAAAAGGATGCACATTTAACCAGAATACCTTTTGTGGGAAAAAACTATGGAGGTTTAAGCATGAACTGCCCAAAATATCAAAAAGGGCCCTTGCGCATTGGGTGGAAAACCTCAGCACTTAAGGGGTAAAAACTGTAATAATGCAAAGAAAAAAGCATTGGCAGATTCAAAGAGACCAAGCCACAGCCACAGAAGAGAAAAAAATACAACCTGGCAGCACACCCTTTTCTGGAAGACACTCAGACAGAACAGGTGCAGAGTGATAAGTGGAGAAATACATGAGTTGAAGACAGTCTGAGTGAGCCACAACCAAAGGAAGGCAGAAAGCACCCTCTGAAAACATGATGACCACCTGCATAACATCTACACAAAATCTGACTGGGTGTTCTGCCACAGAGCACTGGCAAATGATTTGAGGACAGAGCTGTTGCCTACATTTGTGTCTGTACACCAGAACCCAATACTCAAAATGAGACACTGATGATGAAAGTGAAGGCCACAGCTGAGGTCTTCGATATGATAGTCATCATAAGGTCTGATTAGACCATAAAGTCAAATCATATGGAACTAGTGCCCATAGCAGAGTAAAGCAGAGTATGCACTGGACACAATGGCACTTGGAAAGGCAGCATCCACAGCAGCAGCACCAGCCAAGGAGCCAACAGCAAAAGGGATCAAAAGGCAAGAAAACTGTGACCCATCATGGAAGACAGGAAATTACTCATTGAAACAAGATGCCAGAGATAACCCAAGAACATGTGCAGAAAGGAGACACAAATGATGAACAGGTACTGGGGTACTGCAAAACAAGAATAGCAACAAAAGGCATATAGAAACATCTAGAAAACATGTTGAGGGGTTGACTAGAATTATTCATGAATGTATTCGCATGCTTTGCAAAAGTGGTGCTGCAGAATGGATTCACCAAACTGAGACTTTTGCAGGATAGAATTTAAATCACTGAGCCAGGATTCAAACTTGTATGCATAAGACACACTAAACAGTGAACACACTGTGCCACTTAGAAGGCAAATGCACAAAGGTCAACAGTCTCAACCATGCGATCCATCCATTCAGGTGCCCCATCGGACCCCTACCAACACTTCATCTTGACCAGAGGACTCAGCTCGATCTCCTCTGTGCTCACCCCAATCTTTAATAACGATCTCACCACAGTTACCTTCCTGAAAGCCTGGAAACAAGCCACCATTCTTCCCCTCCTGAAGAAAGCCTTAGCAGACCTGAGGACACAGGCAAACTAAAACTACCGAACTATCTTTCTGCTTCCCTACCGAGTGAATTTCGTAGACAACAACACCAATCAACACACTACTATCAGGCCACTTCAATGACAACTACCTCCTTGCCCTCCCACTCCAAATCAGGCTTTAGGCTCAACAAAAGCACCAAAATCACCCTCATTGCCACCACCATTGACATTTGCATGATCATGGACAGAGGAGTAACATCAGCTGTCATCCTGCTCTGCCTCTCCTTCACGTTTGACACAGTCTCCCACTCCATCCTCATCCAATGCCTCCATAACTATTTCTTAATAGGACGTGCTCTCAAATAGATCTGCTCCTTCCTTATGGGGTATACCCAGTCTGTCATCCTGGCACCATAGACTTCTTTGGCCATGAGCCTGATCTGCGGAGTCCCCTAGGGATCCTCGCTCAACCTAACACTATTTAACATATTCATAACTCCGTGTGCTGACACCATCCGAACCATGGAATCAACATCAGCACTTACTTGCAGTCCCCTCAACTCATCCTATCCCTCTCTGAAGACACGCCCAACAGCCGAACCACTTTCATGTCCAAACCCCACCTGCTTGTCCAAAGCTGCCAACGGGATGAAGATCAACTGTCTTAAGCTCAACTCTGGCAAGGAGGATGTGATGCTCAGTGGGAAGGACACTTTTCTGTGGTCTCAGGCCTAGTGGCCAGCCAAACTCAGACAAGCACTCAACACTGCCCATCAAGCCAGGAACCTTGGCTTAATGGTGGATAAATAACTCTCAATCGCCAGCCAAGTCAGCGCAATGGCATCATCCTGTTTGCACACCCTTAAGGTTCCCAAAAAGCTCTTCAAGCGGTTCCCTCTCAACACCTGGAGAACAGTCACTGAGGCCCTGATAACCAGCAAACTGGACTATGGCAATGCTCTCTATGTAGGCATCATCGCTCATCCCACCAAATGTCTCTGGGTCATCCATAAACAGCAGCCAGACTTATGCTCCAACTCACAGCCGCACACACATCACCAGCCACCTCAAAAACCTACACTGGTTCCCAGTGTACAAAAGCACTCTCTTCAAAATACTCACTCACACATAAAAGGCACTACAGCTGCACCTGATTCCACACTCTGACCAGAAACCTCTACTCAACCAGTCTCCTGCTAGCTCACATCCTCTGCATCTGCAAAGCTAGATCAGCAGTCGAGCTTTCTTGTACCTAGCTCCTAAAGTCTGTAACAACCTCCTCCTGTGTGTCAGAGTTACTAGCTCTGTCCTTGAGTTTTGCAAGAAGCTCACAACCTAGTTTTTCAACGAGGCCCCAACTAGCCTTCGGCACGTCTACTTTTTCAGGTGACAGGATACTAAACTCTGCCCATCCCTGAACCCTAAAAAAAAGTAACAGCACCCATCCATGACCTCTAAAAACCCCTCACCATCCTAAACTTCACCCAGTCCTGAAACCTAAAAACTCCTTACCACCCCAAGCTCTACCCATCACCGAACCTTAAAAACACTCCCCAGCCCTAACACCACCTACCCATGAACCCTAAAATCCCATCACCACCCCTAAACTCCACCCATTCCTGATACCTAAAAAGAAAAACCACCTCCCCTAAACTCTACCCATCCCAGAACGCTAAAAATCCCTCTCTATGCCTGAACTCCACCTTTTCCTGGACTCTGATAACTCCTCATCATCCCTATAGATTACCCATTCCTGAATCCAAAAACCCCTCACTAATCATTAAATTCCACCCAAGTTTAATGTAATTTTGGATTTTTCCTTAAAATTATTCCTCCTTTAAAATGTTTCCATTAAATTTTCCATTTATTTGTATTTCTTTAAAATTGCCTGTTTTTTCCATGATTTGGTGTCCTCCAATATTTTTGGTTTTCCATTAATTCACATACATCAAGTCTGATGCCATACAGGGAACTTATATGGCATATGGATGTTTACCCAGAAGTAACTAATGTTGAGATTTCTCTAAGGATTAGAGGAACATTATATATAAAAAAAAAAAATTAAGCTACACAAAGGCCGTGTAATGAAACTATGATGGTCATGTGCCACAGAAATATTAGAAATGAATGTCTATTTGCTCTAGCTGAGCTGCTATTGCTAAGGATAGATTAACTGTTGCCCTTACTGAAGGCCCTCATACTTTAACATCTGCTTCGTTTTACTAAAGTAATCAAAAAGCTCTGTGAGCTGTTCAGTTTTCATGTACCTTGGACTTTGTTAACGTCATTGCTAAATCTCTTAGCGCTTATTCTTCCAAACCAGTTGATTTTGTAGCCTTCTCCTGTGACACTTATACTCTACCTACAAAGTTATTTGTGCTGTTGCCCTGTCTATTGTTATCGCTCTTCAGACTCTTGCCTATTTTCCTCTTTTGGGCACCTTTCTCTTCATATGCTGTAATTGGATAACCCTTCAAAAGTAAAAATAACCTCTTCCAAAAAGAGTTTTATCTAGGTTCTCACATGTCTGTTCAAAAGGTTTTCTGATGGAAACATCTAGAGAAAAAAGGCTGAATGGGTCACCAGAATTATTCATAAATCTATTCACATATTTTGCAAAAGTAATGCAGCAGATAAGGTTTGTCCCAAAGTTTAAATTGCTTCACTCTACCTTCAACATCATTCAAACAGCATTATTTTTACTCTTGGATCATTGAACTTGAGAAGATTTATATTGCACAGTTTCTATAATATTTTAATTTCTACAAACTGGAGCCAGTCTTTGACCCCTAAGGAAACATACTCCAGGATCAATGTGCAAGTGGGCTCATCTAGCGTAAAACATAGGCATAGAATGGACATAGCCTGATCATGTATTTTGTCCAAAGATTGTCCATTTCATTCGGAAAAACACTTTCACAATTGTCCCTTTGTGATCTATACTTGCATTTGTATGAGGTATAGACGGAATTCCAAAAATACTTTTCATTAAAGACATTTTCCCAGATGTACCCCCCATGTTCCCATATGATTAAGTCAGCACAAATGAGAGGAATAGAAGGATTTTTACATTTGGCAGAAATTTTAAGCATAACGTTTAGGCCTTCCAGTATGGACAGAAAGCAGACCATTTTTAGGTCGAGCATTCGAGACCTGTTGTAACTTCTCCTGTAAGCTTAAAGCCATCCCCCTGCTTTTGGTTTGTTTGTTTAACTGTCCTTTAAAAATCCTTGCATGCTAGTGGTCAGTGCTGCCTCTTTGTCCCTCCTTTTTCTCTTCAGTTCCTCCCATGCAGCAGGGACTAAGTACTGTCTCATTACGCAATTGTTCTTTATATGTTCTTTGATGGACTATTTTGTTCTTGGTTTCCTGCTCTGTTACTGTCTGCTTTTGTTTAGCTTTGGTGCCATAGCTGTTGTGTTAGTGTGCCACCTACCCCCCACACGCTTTGCCTCCCGCTCCTTTGTGTGTGTTTATTCAACTTTTTTGTACTTTTCGATGGCCAAGGTAATTGGGCTTCTTTTGGTAGGAGATTGGTTTGGCTTGGGCTTGTTGACCTCTTCTTCCTAAGAAGGAAAGAGGCCTTGCAACCCCTCCCACTCCTCCTGGTGCTCTGGCAACTTGATTATGAGGCAGAATCCGACTCTCTGGGGAGAGGTGGGAGGAGGTGGCACTTCCTGAGACTGCATAGCCAAGCAGTGCCCAGGCTCTTGCCTTAGACTGATGGCACATCATTCTCCCCGATAATCGCATCGCTCCTGCTCAATAAGCCGTGCACTGCCCAGGGCAGGCCCAACCTCCTCTAACAGGCACCTCCCACTCTCTAACCCCCGTCTGCACTTCCTCCCCTGCCTTGGTCCTGACTCCCTTCTAAAAGCGGTAAAAGGCGGGTATTTTCTTTTCTACAGGGAGCCCCATCTCCTGTAATAACAGCTTTAGAAATATAGTGGCTCTGCCACCATACTGTCCTAGGGAGCCGTGGGAGCAAGCACTGTAAACAACGAGGGGTGGGCGGGGCTTAGAAGGGGCACGCAAAACATAATCACGTCCCTCCTGCTTGATAAGGCGCACTGCCCAGGGCAGGCCCAGCCTCCTCTAACTGGAACCTTCCACTCTCTAACCCCATCCGCCTCCCTGCTTCCTCCCCCTGCCTTGGTCCTGACGTCGGCGGGAATTTTGTTTTCTGCAGGGAGCCCCAACTCCTGTAAAAACAACTTTAAAAAATAATGCTGCTTCTACCACCATACTGTACTTGCGAGCCCCGGGAGCAATCACTGTAAACAAAGGCACAAGTGCAACGTGCAACAGCTTCCAGCTAGATCCTGTTATCTGTGCCAAAACTCGGCTGCATCTCTCCTTCCATCGCACAGGTCTCCAGTGATCTGGTTTGGGCAATTGGCTGCTTCTCTAAGTGGCAGAGGTGCTCCCTAGCTCTGTGCGTCTCGTTCAGTGGAAGCAGCATGGCCCATCATGCAGTGCTCCGTTTGCCTCCCTTTCCCTTTATCTCCTCCCGAGTCCCGCTGCTCTCCCTGGCACTGGCCTCCAAGCTTAAGTTCCCAAGGAGCTGCTGCTTATGCCCTATACCCGGGGTACAACATCCAGCTTCACCCTGGAGGCCACGGAGGGCTGCTGCCTATGGTGAGGGTCAGGTTTACGCACCCATGCTGCGCTTTAATTTTAATGCGAAAAGAACAATTGATGGACAGAATGCAGAACAATGTCATACATTCACCCCAGTACAGAGATCTGGGCCTAAATCCACAGTTTATTTGCTCACCATGCCATTCCAGTTTGAACACAGCCATATGCAAATCAGTCTTGACCCTGTGCCTCATGGGAACAGTCCAGCCCGAACTGCCAGGCCAGGTCCTTCCTGGACTGGAAACAAGCATCCTAGGACCGTTTTCGGGGTTTCACCCCTCATCAGCCAGGATAGCTTGACTCCAGTGGCATGGAGAGCACGGGACCCACGTCTTGGCATACCCGTCCCACTCGGGGTGACAAATGCAAAAAGAACAATTTATTTATTTATTTATAAAGTGCAACAATCATCCCATAGGGATATCACGGCGCTAGCATAACGGGAGGGTGGTGAGTTGAACTGGTCTGTTGTGATCGGTGGCAGCAATCCTAGGGGAATAAGTGAGTTTTAAGGTTCTTCCTGAATGCCATGTAATCCTCGATCAGCCGTAGTTCCAACGGAAGCTCATTCCAGTGCAAAGCTGCAAGGTACAAAAAAGTGTGTCTGCCTGCCCTACTCTTACTGATCCTTTTAGTTTCAGCTAACGCCTGAAAGCGTGACCTTAGGCACCTGGACGGGGTGTAGAATTTAATTCTATTCCGCAGAATCCTGGGGCCGGTGTGATGGAGTGCCCTGTGTGCATGTCCTAAGAGCTTAAATCTTGCTCTTTGACGCATGGGCAGCCAGTGAAGTTGTCTTAGGCAATCTGTCGCTGAACTATATCTGCCCTTGTTGCACACCAGTTTGGCCGCTGCATTTTGTACTACCTGCAGACGTTTAAAAAGGTAATCTGGCATGCCAACAAAAAGTGCATTTCCATAGTCCAGCCTACTAACAAGCAGGGCCTGTGTTACTGTTCTCCTGCTTTCCAGTGGGATCCAGGGGAAGAGCCTTTTTAAGAGCTTCAGTGTGGCGAAACTTCTACCACACAAGGCCCGCACGTGGTCCTGCATTGATAGGGTGTTGTCAATGATGACACCCAGGTTTTTTGCACAATGCTTGGGGGCTGGGGCCATGCCCACGAGTGGGGCCACCAAGACGCTTCCCAGATATGATTGGCTCCGCCGAGAAGCAAGATTTCGGATTTCTCAGCGTTGAGCTTCAGGCAGTCTTCTGACATCCAGGTTGCCATTTCGGTGAGGCAGTTGTTGAGTTTGGTCCTAGTGTCCTCATGCCTCTCTCCGATAGCTATTGTCAGTTGCGTGTCATCAGCATAGGAGCAAATCCCAAAGCCCCATTTTGTGCCAATTTTTGCCAAAGATGATACATAGGCATTAAATAGGGTAGGGCTCAGGGATGCTCCCTGCGGGACACCACAACTGAGATTTTTTGGGGGTGATGAGAAGGGACCCATTTGCATAGTTTGAGTCCTGTCGCTCAGAAATGAGCTGAGCCATTGAAGGGCTTTTGCATGTATCCCTTTCTCGTGCAGGTTTCCCAATAAAAGCTGGTGGGAGACCGTGTCGAAGGACGCCGACAGGTCTAACAGGATCAAGGCTACTGCTTTTCCCTGATCCAACAGTGATCTTACATTATCTAAGACAGCCAGAAGGGTTGCCTCTGTACTGTTGGTGGCCCTGAAACCTGTTTGAGAGGGGTCTAGTAATTCATTTGACTCTAGATAATTGGACAGTTGTCTGTTGACTAACTTTTCCAATACTTTGGAGAGATAAGGGAGTTGAGAAATTGGCCTGTAGTTGGCCAGTTGATGGACAGAATGCAGAAGAATGTCATACATTCACCCCAGTATAGAGATCCATTGTTTTAATGGCTCGGGTGCCGCGATTGCTTCGAGGGGTCATGCGCAGCCCTTCTCTGGCACGCGCAAAGTTGAAGAGACGAGCAAGGCACTGGGCTTAGCAACTATGACATTCAATGAACATATGTTTGTAAAATGTTCGATATCAAAACCGGTCAAAACGTGCATCCAAGGTACACGTACAGCGTTTAGTATTGCCTAGCCCCAATATGTCCTCCAGAGTAGCCTATTCTTTTTGGGGCTTAGGGGCGAGGCAAAGGAGGTACGACAATTGGGCACAAACTTAACATAAGAATGCAATACCTTGCAGAAGGAAACTTGCGCGAGATCGTCACTTGAGACGCAATACTTCAGGGAATGCGCACACCAAGAAGGACCAGAGTAGACGGAGCGCGAGGCATAATCACTGCAGCAGCGTGAGCTACAGTGAGAGCACAAGGCCTTCTCCTTCCACTGCTGACTCTCCTCAGCCACCCTCCCCCGTCATGTCCGCAAGCAGTTTACTGGAGCAGGTGAGGCCATCCTGCCGGCATGCCGCCAGCAAAGGCCACATGCTTCTGTACAGCAAGAGGGCCACGGCCAGAGCGGAAGCGTGGGCCTTCACTGTTACAACCCTTACCCCTTCATAAGTCAATTTCTCAATTGTTTATGCAGATCTCACACTTCTTGTTTACACCCCTTTGAGAGACCCCCCCTCAGTTTTTTCATCCCAGTTAAAGCCCTGCTACTACCGCTTTTTGACTTCAAGCCTTCTATCCCTCATTTTTTGGGGGGGAGGGGGTTGCTTTTTTATTAGCATATGGTCTGGTTTTATTTCCTTTTTAGATCCTCTACTTTGCACAGGCTTAATTTCCTTTGGTGCCCCCTCCCAGTTTCCCCAGGACATTGCATCCCAGTTCTACCAATCTGCTGTGTTTTACTTCTGCTTCTTCAGTGCTCCCCTTTCCGTAAGACTAAGTAATATCCCTCATACTCCTATCAGTACTACTTCTTGGCAGTCGTGGGTGGCTCCATGGTACCACTTCTTTTCCAGCATTAGTGACCCACCTCCCCTAAGGACTTTTTGCATAAGCTGCTCCCCAATTTATAATGCAATCTACATAGCGCTTGTAATGCACTTGCTCTTAACTACTTTTTTTTTTCCGTTCCCCGTTTCTAATGGAACTTGCTTCAGACATGATGCAGAGACCAAAAGGCAGCCAGGGAAACTAAAAGTTTGAGCTATTGGCGTTGCATTATTATTAGCAAAGCCAATAGCTCAAACTTTCAGTAATGCAAGACCTATGGCATTGCAAATGCTTGTTTTATCTGGGTGTATACAACAATCATTTTTAACACTGTCTTAGTCAAGAAGTAGATATTCAGCCATTGAATTAGTCTACTATTTGTTTCCCTGTTAGTAACTTTTTCATATTTTAGGTCTGAACACATGGGGCAGCCACCTTGAAGTTCGAACTAGTCACAATGAAAGTAGCCTCCTATGTAAAATTAATATATCTTGTCAACTTGCAGTTGGCAGGGAACCACGTCTATTGTAAAACCATTATTTCTTAGCTCCTGATGAAAGTCCAAATTTTTGTTTGTGTCTCAATTGGTTATGCCAACTTGAACAAGGACTTATATCTCTTCCACACCTATTTTCTGTGTCACTTGGCTTCAATGTAAAGGTCTTCAGTGTTTGGGTATTACTATTTGTGGCTGTCTTTACTTTTCTTTGGAATAGCAGTGGGTCATATGTCTGCATCACAGGGGTGGTTTCTGTTGTTGACCAGTGGCAGAGGCTTATGTTTTTCCTTGGGCATTTGATACATATTTCACCCATTTTCTCTCTAATGTTTCTTCTGCCAGTTAACTTTCTAAAGCATTCAACTTTTGACTAATCCCTAAGCTCTTGTTCTGCCCTTTGGGAACTTTGTTACCTTGTTTTATACAATTATTCTGATCTTGCAGAAGAGGTTAGTTGGGGTGCAGGATTTCTTTATATATTAATTCAGGTTTGAGTTGCCTGTACCAACAACATTCACAATATTCACATCCTTTATAGTTGACCACTTCTTTACATGCACCCTCTGGGATACTTTCAAATCTCTCCTCTTTATGACCCCTTTAACTTCCCTTCTCATTGGATTCTCTTTGATGTTTATTTGACATCTAAGTGACAGAAAAATGTATCTTGTTCTCCAACTGTACCTTCCCATTGATGACATTTTACTTATGTTGGTCACTGTTGTGTTTGTGAGCTGACCAGTTTATAGAAGTTGAGCCTCCAGTACAAAGCACATAGTTGATTTTAGCCATAATCTGGACCCCTTTTTAATTTGTTCCTGATGTATTTGTTCCAAATGAATTTTGTTTAACCCATTGATCAGCCTGGGGTGGAAATCTTCTTCCCTTTTTCCTCGGGACATTGTATCAATGACACTCCTTCCCTTATTTTCGTGATGGCAATTACTCATACCATATTTCCCATCCACCTCTATCCTTCCTCTTGGCATTTTGTCTACACAGGCGTACTCAGTATGTCCCCCCTCTGTGGTCTCCAGATTCTCAGCTTTTCTTAATGCGCATGGGATTGCTTCAGTCTTTTTTGTGTTCAAGTATTGGCTTTGCTGAATCTACCATTGTGCTTTCTAAAGATACTTCTTCCTCCACTGGTATGCCAACATTCATCAATGACCTCTACAGGGATTGCCCTCCACATGATTCACCTACTGCCTTTGGGTTTAATCCATCTATTTAATCAGGGATACTAAAAGTTAGTTTGTCTAGAGTTCACAACTCGTCTCCAATGGATCCCATTCCCAACTATAGCACATCTCTTAGATTGCTTATGTCACTCTTAGAGGAGGCCTATCATGGTTGTCTACTACTATGTGGTTGATGATCTCTTAAATCAGCAGCATTGTTAGCTTTCATTTAAGTTTATTCCCCTAAAGGGTGGTGCTTCCATAAGCGAATCAAGTTTTGAAATATCCTCATTTGCTCATATTTTATTTGGCTGCACCAAGGTCTTCATGTTTGCTATTTACACCAGGGTCAACTACAATTTCCAATCTATTTTCAGTCTTTTTAGCCATTGTTTACTCTTTAAGGACTCTTCTGCAGGTGGGCAAGTATCCTTAATGTCTACAATCCTCATAATAAGCACCCATTTTGCTTCTGTTACCTTTCATTATGGTGCTCTGTGTGATCCATTTTGGGCATCTCTTCTCAACTTCTTGCGCACCATAGTCCTTGAATAAATACTTTGTATCTAATCTCCTCACTTAGGAATGATGTTGCAGGATTCATGTTCAAAATATTTTATTGAATTTTATTATAAGATGAAGGACCATACAAAAGAAATAATACTGAAAAAGGTACATACAAGATTTTAAACCAGTAGCAATTATGAAGAATGTACCCAAAGAATGAAAATTATATGAGATACTACAAATGAAAGGAAAAGAAAAACTTAAATAAAACAAAGTAGAGCTACTAAATTATAATTCAATCAATTTAAATATAAACACCTTAGCCTATATATTAATAGAAACATATCTTATAAATATAACGACATATAATCATCAATCGATTTTCAAAATAAGTGATAAGTAGAGGTATTATGAACAACACCCATAAGACTTACATTAGCTCCTCATCCAGTAAACATTATTATTATTATTTGCACCTGAATCACCCCCCGAAGGGGTATCTCCGCGCTACGGATGTGCTACAGTTAGGAAGAGGAAGAGATTTTAAAAAAAAGCTCAGTTTTCAGGGGTTTTCAGAATAGTACATAGTCTGGGCATTTCTGAAGGAGGCTAGGATGTTGGTTCCAATAGGAGGGGGCAAGATGATCGAAGGCTTTCCCACCAGTGCGAGATTTCTTAACACGAGGTACCAAAAGTAGCCATTTAGAGCCTGAACGGAGTGTTCTGGAAGGCTGGTACCGGGTGAGTCTATCTGCTAAGTAGCTAGGGCCGTTGTCATTTAGTGCCTTGTGCACAATGCAGCAGATCTTAAATCTGATCCGCTTGCGGATTGGTAGCCAGTGTAATCCTTGAAGTAACGGGGAAGAGGCGGTCCTGGCAGGAGAGTTGGAGACGAGGCGGGCCGCTGTGCTTTGAACCACCTGAAGTCTATCGAGGGAAGACTCGTTAGCTGAAATCAGAAGAGCATTACAATAGTCTAATCGACTAATTACTAATGCTAATTATCCAGGACCATCAGGCATGGGCTGATAATAAAGAAGCATTTTTCCAGTTCTTGGTAATTTACTTTAAAGCAGCAGATTAACAGAAAGTCTGGTAGTTTGTTATGTAAATCTGACATATTTGTGGATAATGAAATAGACTGACAAATCAACATATAATAAGAAAGAATATCAGATATTTTGAAAATGTTTATGATAATATCCCGGTCTTTTTTCCAAAACTTTGAAACAGTAAAGCAATCATACAACATATGTCTTAAAGAGTCCGGATTCTAATTACAATGCCAACAATTTAGAGAATCTGAAAGCTTTGAGTTATAATTTCAAAGGAGTCCAGAAACAATTAAACAAGATAAATGAGTTGATTTGATATAAAGTATTACGCAGTCAACCAAAAATATTTATCATCCATATTTTCTTCAATAGATCCTGGGAAACAGATATATCGAGCTCATTGTTCCAAAAATTAGATACAGATTAAGGGGCCTATTACGATAGAGGTCGGAAAGCCTCCGACTGAAGGTCGGAGGCTTTCTGAACCCCACCGTCGGTTTCAATTCCGAGCGGCTGATTATGTATCAACCGGTCAGAACTGAATCCGACCGGTCATTCTGGCTGGCTTCCAACTGGCTCAAGGAGCCCGTCGGCCACTCGGAACCGGCTCGTAATCCCAAAGGGCGGGCCTTTCAGCATTTGGGATTACGATGCACGGTTTCCGCCATGGTTTCCATGCCGGCCTGTCCGACATGGAAATCATGTCAGAAAGCGTGCTTGGGGGCCCCCAGCAGGACCCCCTTGTGTTTGCAGCCTCTTGTTGGGGCCATCCCTCTGTTGATCCCTGCACCCCGTCACAGGCACCTTGAGGTGCCTGCCACGGGGTGCAGGGATGAACAAGACCTCCCATTTCCCTATGGGAGCATGTATTAAGGCTGTAATGCATGCTATCATAGGGAAATGTCGAAATGCAACCGAACAGTGTTCGGTTGCATCCTAATGAGGTGGGCAGGACCGGCAACCGGAGGTCGGTAGGTCCCGTTTACAAGACGGTGTTGGGCAGATGCAAGTTCTCCCGACATCGTAATCGCCCTCTTAATGTTATCAATGGTTAAATTATTCAATTTTTTTTAAAACTATGCAACACTATGCAGAGATGCAGCTACCATTAGAATGTACATTTCTAAATCGGAGGTAGCGATCTGAGGTAAATTGTAAGGAAAAGAATTAAGAATGAATTACACAGAAGTTCATATTTATAACTATCAGAGAAAGGTAAAGGAATTTGTTGTTGCAATTTAGCAAACGTTAAAAAAGTGTTATGATATATATCTTTTAAGTAAAAAATACCTGCTTTCATCCAAGATTGCCACATTTTTTGGTACGAGCTAACTTTATTAATGGGTTATACCACAAAGACAGATTTAAAGTAATTGAAATAGGAGATTGAAAAAGAGAGTCTAAGTCCTGCAAAATTAATTTTGTGGATTTAAGAATGGCAGATGATTTTAGTAAAGTGGTCAAATTGGACATAGTTAATAATGCAGGTAAAGGGGAGGGCAAGACCAATCCTTGTTCAATAAGAAGCCATGTGGGTGACTTAGATAGGTCTGTAGGACTGAGCCAAAAAGAACCTTGTTTTAAAATAAAAGATTTGATATTTAAGAAAATCTGGTTAGCCAAACCCCACATTAATCTTTGCAAGTTTTAATTTTTTATAACGTAAACAAGGAGTTTTGTTATTCCAAATACATTTAGATATGAGTTTAGCAATATTTTTATAAAACTGAAGAAGTAATTGAGTTGGCAGCATAGATAAGAAGTAAAGGATTTTTAGGCGCACTTTTGTTCATCGCTGGTGGTGTTTGAGCTGCTGTGCTGAGGGACTCGTAGTCCCAGGATTTCATGCCAAAAAAAGGAGGGCCCACCACCTGCATTTCGGAAGGGCTTTCTCATTTTCCATGGTGCGGGAAACTCTGTTTGTCATCGCTACTAGTGTTTGAGGTGCCATGCTGAGGGACTCGTAGTCCCAAGATTCAAGACCCAAAAGGAGGAGGGGGCCACCTTCATTTCCTGCACCTCTGCGCTGCATAGTGCTTTTTTATTTCCCACAGGACAGGATGCGGGCGAAGCCCAGGCCAAGGACAGGCCCGTCTTGTGTCCTCATCGCCCAGAGGAGGATGGGCTGGACCACCCCCCTGATATCTGCAAGAACGGAAGGTAGACTTGTAGCACAGCTTTTAATTCAATACCAATATCTAGACTTGTTTGGCAAACTCTTGATTTCATCTGTTGGTTGGAGGAGGCTGGACTGTCAAACTGTTTTTCAAAACTTTTTTTTTTTTAAAACAGTTCTTGTTGGAACTTTTACTTTCTTATAGTGTGCAGTCACATTTTGTATTGCAATGGGAAAACGTAAGCTACATGTTAGCATGACCAAGCCCTACACTAGCACTTCCCTAGATGTTTTTTTACAGCGGACCATGGGGGTGCTTAGTAAAGATATTGAATTAGCAGAGCTTCGTCTTTCTCTTTCTTTTTTTTCAGGAGCGCTCTGGTCTGGATGATGTGACCTTGAGTAGTTTGGTGGGCCCAAGTGTTATTAATCCTCCCACTGTCCCTTGTACCTCGGTGCCTTGTGCACCCCAGGATCCTCAAATTAAAATCATCCATCTGGCATGTAATGGCTCCAGAGGGAAGAGAAAAAGATTAGAAATGTGCAACAAGTCTAAACGCCCCTGGACGATGCCTGAAAACTAGCAGAGGGATGCTGAGGTTCGAAATAAGATTGAGGATTTGTTGGAGAACCTCTATGGAAGATTTGTAGGTGAACTAGAAGTAAAGCTGAAGCCAATACATGATCAGTTAACTGCAATAGAGCTGAACTTGGTAACCTTAAGCTGCCTATGCTGCCTACTCTGGCCCCAAAGGCTGCCTCATGGGTTACAGACTCTATTTCTCCTTTGTCTGTCATGTTATGTTAACAATTTCTAGAGCGCACAAATACCCATGGGTATCTCTGCGCTATGGACTGTAGAGGAAAGTGGGGAGGCCCCTTATTGCTCAAATAGCCAGGTTTTTACTTGTTTTCTGATGGATAGTAGCGTTGGGCTGGTCTTAATTTGTATGGGGAGCAGGTTCCAAAGTTTAGCCGTTGCAACTACAAATCTTCTGTCGCCCCAGTTGACTTTATTTGTTCTGTGAACGATCAGAAGGTTAGCTTCTGCGGAGCGTAGGGCTCTGCTGGGCGCATAGGCCCGAAAAGCTTTTTTCAGGTATTCGGGTCCTAAACCATGAACTGCTTTATAAGCAATGCATAGCGCTTTAAATTTAGTTCTGCTTTTTATGGGCAGCCAATGTAACTGGCGCCTTACATTGGAAATTGACTTAAACTTCGGAGTACCAGACAATATCCTGGCGGCTGTATTCTGTATCCGTTGCAGCCTGTTCAAAACATTTTCTTGAGCGTTGATTAAAAGGCCGTTACAGTAATCAACTCTTGACATAACTAGGGCATTGATGAGTGTTTTTCCAGTGCTCATCGGAAGGAAAGGTAGCAATTTTTTTATTATCCTTAAAACATAAAAGGAAGAAGAGGCCACTGCGTTAACATGCTGTTTGAAAGTGAGGCTCTCATCAAACATGACGCCTAAGTTTCTGGCCTTCTTGACAGGGGTGGGGGGTAATCCCAGTTCAACTGGCCACCATGTTGGAGACCAACCAGGGGTTAGGTTACCAAAGACCATTACCTCAGTCTTGTCTGAATTTAATTTGAGGCAATTGTTTGCCATCCATGAGCTAATGGCCAGCATGCCGTCATGAAAGCTAGCCGCCACTGCCTCCCTGTCTTTATGCACCGCTAGCACCAGTTGCGTGTCATCGGCATAAGACGTGAGGCCCATTCCAAAGCTTTTAATTACTCGTGCTAAGTCTGCCACATATATATTAAACAACATTGGGCTTAGCGACGATCCCTGCGGAACACTACAGGGGAGAGAGAAAACTGATGAGTTGTAATCACCCATCACAAAGGAAAGGGCTGCTACTTGTACAGGAAAATATTCCTCAGATAGGGGTAGCACACAGCACCCTTCACTTATTAGAACTGTGCAACTGGGTAATACACAGGCATATTTGACCAAGGGCGGGAATGAAGTTGAATGTGGGAGTAAGGGAGGCAATGGGGTTGGGAAAAGTGACACCAAATGTGTATCTAATTCTGTTGTTATTGATCCTCCCCCTGTGGCGTGCCCTTGTGTAGCAGTGCTATCTAATGTCCCACATTTACCAGTGAATACTACTGAGTCGGCCATCCAGCTTAAGAATAAGGTACTTTATTGGTTACATTCACATGCCAATTTTCCTTACTCAATGGTCTCAAGTATATTGGTGGGTTGAAGAGTAGGATGGGTTAGTCCACTGCCTGAATATTCTTCTGGTGATTGTGTGATTGTTCAGTTCAGCTCTCCCTATGTAAAAACAATTTAGGTTGGTGGCCTCTCTTAGAAACTGAAATATAGCTAATCACTCCCAGGTGCTTACAGCTCATACTGAGGTTCATTTCCCCTGACCAAGATTGATTCACATATTGGTGATGTTTCCTTGAACACCTTTGTCCCTCTGGCTCTTGGGTAGATTATTAGAAGTCCTAGTCCAACACTCACAGCTTTTACTATCCCTCTCCTACCTATGAATTATTTATGTCCTTGTATGTTAGCACCATTTACCAACGGTACAGCTAGTGTATGGTAGTCATTAATGGCATACCAGATACCCTTATTACAGAAGGTATCGGAGAACTTCAGTTGACATTAGCTTCTAGCATACAGCGATAATACACAGATGTTTCTCCTGTTACTCCTTCAGACAATTTAGCAGGCATCCTAAGCTGGAACATGGAGGTGATCAAGTCCAAGCTTGACAATCCAATATGGGGGCAATTTATCGATAAACACCAAATATGTCTTTCACAGGTGGCCTTGGCTATAGATCCAATATTTAGGTGTAAGTTTAAGAGCATTTGGATTCCAGCCAGTAGATCCATAGTAGGTCACTCACCTGGGTGAGTACATCACTTTCCTATTTTGTAGTTGAACTTCAGACAGGATCCCAGGATATCCAAGGGATATTTTTTCTTTTTCAAAGGGTATGCCTCTTGTGCTAATTAACATCTATAATAGAAGCGTAGGAAAGTGCTGTGAGTCTCCAACTCTCCATAGACTGGACCAGACTTTAGTGGCTCTTTCAGGCTCTCAATACTTGATTGTTGTGGGTGATTTTAATCTCACATATGAGCCGAACACCATTTCACAGGATCTATCCCACGAAGAGGACCAACTATGCGGTGTCCTGGAGCTAACATGTGTATCTTGGAAAACCTTATCTAGGGCTGCATTCCAGGTGTTGGACAGTACTTTAGCCCACAGGTTGTGAGCATGCAATAGCTGTTTACCTTCTGATATAATACGTGCCCCAACATTTAGATGTGGGACCCATGAAAACTCTATTGTTTGCTCTTTTAGAAATTAGGCTATGGAGGCAAATGGAGGCCATGGCAGTAATAGCATGGGATGAGAGTGATCATGATCCCTTAGTACTACATATTCAACAGCTGTTATCACTAGTCCCTATGACCCCAACTGGTAGTTTTTATCAACAGTTGAAGATCACAACCAACCGCAGGAATGAGAAATGTGAGTTAGTGAATTCTTCTTCGAATGCCATGTCAAGCCTGTACCTGATCCTCGCCACGCAGATGGAGGCCATGCACGATAACTGCAATGACTGGGGGAATAATGGATTGATTACTGCTGAACACATCAAACTTTTCGAGAAGCTTAGGGATTTCTTCCTTTCTAAGCCAAGCAGTTCGGGGAGAGAGAGCATATGACTGGATGATTCACCAAACTTTGCAGAGAAGCTAAAAATAGTCTATTAAAAGCAATCAAAAGTGGAACTAGCCAGGAGATTAGGGTGAGTAGAACCCAGTACAGGTGAAAAATTAAGCTAGAGAAAGCTGCCTGGGAGTATACATTTTGTGATGACCTCCTTGAGGCCTCTTCGGCCGATGACCAGAAAACATTCTGATGTTTAGTGTCGGTGGTGGGAATTATCAGACTCCTGCAGTGTCTTCCATATTGCCCTGTGAATGGGTTGTCCATTTTAGCAACTTTATTCATGCATGCCAAACAAAGTTCTGCCTCCAATTGCATCAGTGGTTTCATCTAACTGGGATGAGCCCTTTGCTCCGGTAGAGTTCTCTTTAGAAGAGACTGCTTTAGCAATTAAAGCATTGAAGCATGGGAAAGCACCAGGCCTGGATAAAATTCCAGGCGACCTTTAGAAATCTGATAATAACATCTGGGTCCCTTATGTTAATACCATCCCTAATTCAATTGCAGCAGGGGCACTGATACTGCCCACACAGAGAGGGGGCTGAGATTGTTCCTGTTTTCAAAAAGGGAAATCCAGTTGTTCCATCCAATTATTGCCCCATTAGCCTCCTGGAGAATCTCCAGCAGGGTTTTTGTAAACAAATTCTGGAACGGTTATTGGAGTGGGTAAATGACAACCATGTAATCTCTAACTTGCAAGCAGGATTTAGAATTACGACCAGCGCCATTGACCAGGTATTCCTCTTTTTACAGGTCAATTGTAAAACAGTGGACTTAAGGGCGGGGGGGTGACCTTTTTGTGGCATTTGTTGACCTTTGTGCCGCTTTTGATCTGGCGGGAAAAGTTATGGATGACCCTGTGGAGGATGGGGGTGCCATGTGACCTGTTAAAGATCATAGTACGCCTTCATGAGGGGAATTATGCCAGGATTCGTTGTGGCACCAAGGGGGAATTGACCGATCCAGTTTGTGTTAACAAGGACGTTTGCCAGGGGGGCATCTTGGCACCTGCCCTTTTACTCCTGTACATTAATAACTGTGTGAAATACTTCACTAACTGTGTCAACAATTCTCCTACCCTTGCTGGTCAGAAAATTCTCGGCCTGTTTTATGCCGATGATGCTCTTCTGTTGGCAAAAATAAGGGTGGCCCTTCAAAACCTTGTTGACAGCTTCTGTACATTTTGGAAAAAGACTACGGGCTTGAGGTAAAGGCTGTCAAAACTAAACTGATGGTTTACACCAGGACGAAGCGGGTGAATGGCATGGTAAAATTGTGCAATGAAGTACTGGAAAGGGTAACTGAATTAGATTAAGTAGGGCTCCAACTGGCTGATTTTGGATCTTGGGCAAAGCAAATTGCAAAAAGCTCCCACTCTGTAAGTCAATGGGCAGGTGGCTGAGTGGTTCACCGTTGTCCCAACACATAAATTTACAAGATGCAGGTGCAAGGAGCGGCATTGTATGGGCCAGAATGTTGAGGCTACTGTGATCTGCTTTGTGTACCAAAGGAAATAACTTGTTAAAAGCTATCATTGGGTTAGGAAAGGGAAATCCTTTGCTGCCCCTATCATTGGATCTTGGCACTGATTTTATTGCAGAATTGGTGACTATGAGCCCATTGTTATATTGGGTACTCATTTGGACCACCAGTGATCTACAAGATTACAGACTGGACCGTGCTGATATCATGGCACTTCAATCTTCCGAAAAGATTGAGTGGCTGAGTTTTTATAATCAGTTTCTGGTCTTATGCGGTTTTATGTGTTTTACTGTTTTAACTTGTACTTTTATGACTGCAACAGCAGCACAATAAAGATGATTTGAAGTTGAGTGGCTGAGTTATGTAAGAAGAGATTTGATAGAGCTGGATCTACTGGAGTTTTGGGAAGACTCCTCGTCCATCCCTGCCAATGTGGCCCAAAAAGTTAAACTTGGGTATTGGGAGAAGATAGCTGCTTACAAGGTGTTTTTAAATGTATAAATCAGTGCCCAAAGCTGAGGAATTTCTTGATTATAATTTGGCCAGTGTGTGCTTGTGCTTTGTTTTAGCAGTTTAGATACAGGATCTTGCCAATTGCTGCTTTTACTGCACTATGAAATTCATCTAAGGCAGGTTCGCCAAGTTGTAGCTTTTGCACTTCCACCGATGAAACTGAGGAACACTTTATGTTCTTTTGCCCTAAGTATGTAACCCCCAGGCTTAGGTGGCTTGTTCCCCCATGTAGGAGTTTATCTCTTACAGACAGAATTAATGCTCTTAGAATTTGCAAGAGTGACTCCTCATCTGTGATTGTTATGGCAGTCTCTAAATTCCTCTACGTGGCATGGTCTGTCAGGCAAAACTTATTAGCACAACTACAAAAAATTGAGATATAGGGGAAGATCTTGTGGTGCAACATATCTGTTTTCATTATTTCAGTAATAGATTTTATTGTCTTTTATCATTAATTAAATAACTAATTGTTCTATGACATATTTATTCTATTGTTTTGGGTATTTCTTGATGATAATGTATTTTTGACCTGTCAATAAACTTTGAAGTTTGATTTTTGGAGCAATAGCCATTTTTATAGATTCCAATTTTCCCCACCAAGATAGATGTAAGGCGGACCACATATGAAATGTATCTTTAATATGATTAAGAATGTAATAACAATTCAAAGTAATTGATTGTTTAAGGGAGTGAGAAAATATGATACCTAGATATTTAAGTTTTTGATTTTGTTTTTCATTTTCGTTGTTAGGGAACATATCTGTGGTAAAGTGAACATTGAAAGGAAAAAATCTGTTTTATTAGTGTTTAATGTGTATCCTGAAACTTGAGAGAAAATTTTAATTAAGTTTAGCAGAGAAGGAATCAAGGAGTCGGGTTTAATAATATACAAAAAAACATCATCAGTATATGTTTTATGGTAACATTATTAACGATAAGACCTTCTATTTCATTAGAATTCCTGATGGCAGAGAGCAGTGGTTCAATAGCAAGGAGAAAAATCAATGGTAATAAGGGACATCCTTGTCTAGTGCCTTGAAAAAGATCAAAAATACTTGAAAATTGGCCCTTAATGAAAAGTCTGGCAGATGGACCTGAATACAGTGCTGCTATCATGTGAATAAACGAACTGCCAAAATTGAATGTCGACAAGGTACCAAATAAATAATGCCAATGGACTTTATCAAAAGCTTTTTTAGCATCAAGAGCCAGGATGCCGGAGGGAAAAGAAAAAGATGGACTAGCTTCAATCGCATGAAATAATAATCTAGTGTTATTAACTGAGTGTCTAAGTTTCATGAACCCAGATTGGTCAACATGAATAACAGTATCGAGAATAGACAATAATCTGATAGCTAGAATCTTTGCATAAACCTTACAGTCCTCATTAATTAAAGATATAGGATGAGAGTTTGAAACTTTCGTCAGATCTTTGTTAGGTTTTGGGAGAACGATGATCAAGGCTTCAATGAAGGAGCCAGAAATGTTCCCGAAATACTAAAGTGAGTAAATAGTTTGAGTAGATGAAATAGAAATACTAGGTGAGGAAAAAACTCTTTATAAAATTCTGCTGGAATACTATCCAGACCAGGAGATTTAAGTAATTTTAGGGATTTAATGGCTGACGTTATCTCTTCTAAAGAGATCAGTATACCAAGTTAAGCTCTAACTGATTGAGAAACTTTAGCTAAACCACAAGACTGTAAACATTTATCAATAGTATGGGAATTAGTAGAGGAAGGATTACTGTATAAGGTGTAATATTAATCTAGAAATTCATGGAAAATTTCTTTATAATATAATGCAATTTTTCCATATGGAGCATGAATTGCATTGATTTGATTTTTATCTCATTTAATACGAAGATAATTTGCTGAAAGCATTCGAGATGTGTTAGCACTGAAACAGAATTTTGCTTTATTATTAGAAATTTGAATTCCAGCACTTCTGCTTAACAAAGAGTTTCATTCATAATGGAGTTTTTGTAGGTGTACTTTGCAGGTGAGATAATTACAGGTAATAAAGAGGCGTTTGTAGCATCCTCCCCAGCCTGGGTACCCACCAATGGCTACACCACAAACGGAGCATAGTTTTACATGTGTTTATTCGTCTGTGTGTAACTGCGAACTAAACATTCTAAACCAGCCTTCAATGCATTACGCTCTAACACTTACGTTACAGTCCTGCGGAGTACCTCAGGAGTCAAAAGAATTCCATCATTTATAACTCACAAGATACTACATCTCTCCCTCTCATAAAAAAAATAATTACATTTTTTTTTACAAAATATATAGATAGACATATACAATCAAATCTCTTCAATCAGTGTTTTTGGCTCTTTAATTGTTCGACCTGATCTTGTTCTCGGAAACTGTGAACTGCCATCACCAATATCCAGGATCTGTGTCAGCGGTGTAGAGGTAACAGCAGTCACTGATGGTTCTGACCCAGTCTCTCCAGTTGGATCTGATGAACAACTAGTTAAAGGCCTAAAGTGAGAAGAGTCTCTGGTAATAATTTCCCAGGGCGTTGGGCAGTCACCATGTGTCCCTTGGTAGACACCACTTGAAAAGGTTCTGCATTCAATGGAGTATCAGATTTTTTTCTGTGCATCTTTCCAGCTAACACTTGATCTCCTTTCCTAAAGATAATGGGCCTGATTATGAGGTTAGCGAATGGGATACTCCCCCACAAACGTAATCGGGCCCAATGTTCTTCGCATGCTATCTTTGGTCAGCATATGTTTCTATCTTTTGTTTATTCACCAAGTCTTTCTCATCTTCTTTCTTGATTAGTCCATTAAGGCAACTTGGTGTTTTTATTGCTCTCCCGAACATCAATGTCACAGGACTTTCACATGTGGTTGAGTTGGGTGTCGAATGTTAAGCTCTCAAGGCAGAATTCAACACAGTTTTCAAGTCGAGCTTTTCAAGATTAGCACGCTACACTACTTTCTTTAGTGTACTCATAAACCGCTCAACAAGTCCATTGGCCTGCGACCACAAAGGTGTGCTCTTTTGGTGCTTTATATTCAAATGAACCAAGAAATATTTAAACTATCGACTATTGAAAAGCGGGTCATTGTTAGACACTATGGTTGCAACATCCCATGTCGCAAAGATTCCATCTAGTCTTTCAATGACTCTTTCTTGTGTAGTAGGTCTTCAATTAATGGAAATCATGAAGTCTCGTCCATAATCACCAGCAGGTGATGTCCATTGTCGAGTGGATCGAAAAAGTAAATGGTATACTCTCCCATGCATGTTTTGGGAGTTCTGACATGCTAAAGGTATGGTGAGTAGTTTGTGTAGAAAGGCAGTTGCAGAGATGGCAGGCCTTTAATTCATTTTAAACCCTATCATCAAGAGAAGAAAACCAGACATGATCTCAGAGAGATTGTTTTGAGGCAACTATTCCACGATGTCCTTCATGGGCCACTTCAATTATTTTCTATTTCAGACTTTCCGGGATCAGAATTCTCAACCCTCATAGGATAACTCCTTTCTGAGTTATTGACAGTTTATCCTTGACATTTTTGTGTTTTAGATATTCACCATCACTGTTTAACAGTCAAGTGTGTTGGTTCCATGACTGATGTGTAATTATATCCTTCAGCTTTTACATGTCATGATCATGGCTCATGGCAGTGATAATCTTGGGCTAATGAAATAGCAGCTGGTCTGTTTGATTTTACAATGAAATTCATATAAGCCTCAGCCTTCTTGGAGGAGTACCGTGACCTTGTATAGATACTCTGCAAAAGTAGTCAGCAGGGTTCTGATCTTTCCCTGGATGATGCACAATAGTGTAATTATATTCTTGTAACTACAGTCTCCATCGTTCAATATGCAGTCCCCATAGTTCAAGGCATTTTGGCCCTAGAATTGCCAAATATAGTCAGTAAAGCTTGATGATCCGTTACTAGCATAAAAGGCTTTCCCTACATGTTCACAAGCCCATTCCACAGCTATCATTTCTTTTTCATGTTGCGAGTAAGCGCGTTCTGTTTGAGAGAAACTTCTACTTGCATATGCCACAATATGCATTCGAGCATCTGTGCTGTGCAAGGCTGTGCAAGGCTGTGCAAGGAAAGCGCCTAATCCAACTGACTAGCATTAACAACAACCTCTGTATGAGGCTTAAGATTGAAGTACGCCATTTCCGTAGCATTCTCTTTGGCTTGTTTAATTCTATTAAAGTTTTTATCACATTCATGTGACCAATGAAATGAAACATTCTTTTTCATCGAGTCTCTCAATGGAACACTTACAGTGGCAAAATATTGTAGGTACCTGGAACAGTGACTGGCCATACCAAGAAATGAACGCACCATAGAAACATCTTGAGGGGATAAGAATTTGGCAGCGCTTGTACTTTAGCAGGATCTGGTGTCATACCCCCATCAGAAAAGATATGTTAGCTTTGTCTTGTGGAACTCACATTTGTCTGCACTCGTAGTCAAACCTGATTCAGCAACCAAACAACTTACTTGTGTAAGAGCTTTATCATGTTATTTTTGTGTAGCTCCGAAAATCAACCTGTCATTTCTGTAATTGAACGCATTAATGACAGGGTGTATGATACATCGAATGACGCCTTGAAACATTTCGGCAGCGGATGACACACTTAACCTCAGTCGTTTGTATTGAAACAGATTAACATGTGTAGAAAAGGTTGTAATGTACCTGCAATTTTCTTCATATTCTAACTGATGATAAACTTTATTTAGATCAAGGTGAGAGAAGACCTTTGCACCATTTTATTGAGTTATCATGTCAGCAATATGTGGACCTGGATAACATTCTTGTTCAATTGCCTTGTTTGCCTGACACATGTCAACACATATGCGTACAGCTCCTTCATTGTCCTTTTAGGCACTACCACTATGGGAGAAACCCATGGTGTTGGACCAGCTGAACGGTCAATGTCATGCTTAAGTAATGATTCAAGTTCTTTTACAACAGAATCTTGCAAATGAAAAGCAATTTATATATATCTTTGAACAACAGGATGGACTCCTCATTAATATGCAACTTTACTTTCATAGTCTTAAGATTTCCCAAACCATGAAATAAAAAAAGGAACTGACTTACTATATCATGGTGAGCATTCATTTTGTAATTCACGGAAATCAGTCCCATACAAGCGCCTGCACAGAAACTGAGTAGACAGGCACTTGACACCATGCCTTGAAGCACATGAATGGGTGCTTGCACTTTCGCCTTCTTGTGTTTCATTGTCGCTGCAAATGAACCTTACCTTTATAAGGGTGTTAATGCAGCTCAATTGTACATTTTGATTTTCGTTGGCATTTGTTGCAGCAATGGAGGTAATTCATTGTATTTCTCCTCAGGAATAATGTTTATCAATGCACCACTGTTGATATTGAAAGGTATCAAACAACCGTTTACTTTCAGTGTAATCTTTAGACAATGTTTGAATGTTTGGTGCTTTGGCATGTCGATCCTTCTTTGACTGACAATTTTCATCACAAGCGGTCAAGCCAACATACGCACGCTTTTCTGAGGTCAGCATCAACATGGCACAATTATTTTCATCACTTTCACTTGATACCGATGCACAAGAACTGTTGATGATGAGTTAGATGACGATCGACTTTATTCAGTGTCGATTTGTCTCAACTGGCCTTGTGGATGTGCATCGAACGTTGGTTTGGAACGTTCTGATGGCCATTTTGTCTTGACGCACTTCCTTTTTCCTTCGCTTTGCAAACCATCACAAAATGGTTCTTCTTCCGACAGCCTTTGCATATCTGTCCAGAAGCAGGACATTTACCTTTGTGTGGAAACGAAAACCAACATCTAAAGCACAACTTATTTTTATGTGTAGACATCATTTTGTGTCATTCAGTCTTTTGTTCTGGCTTACTTTTCACACTCATGATGGATTCATTCTGGGCACCTCTGGGCTCCTTTTCAGCAGCTTTTCTATTAGCACTCTCTTCAGCTCTGGCAGCCATCAGCACTCACTCCACATTAAGAGTTTCTCTCAGCATTCATCGTCTGAATGAATCTGACAAGCATCCGTCAATAACTCTCAAATTCATAGCCTCTTCATCATTAAATTCATTGAAATTACTATGTCTGATGAGTGTGTTGAGTCTCTCCAAAAATTCATCAATGGTTTCACCAACTTTTCTGGCATTTTTGGTTGAAGATGTATTGTTTGTAATCAACATCTGGCATTGGATTAAACTTCTAATTCAACACTCATTTAATCTGAGAATATGTAATGTCTTCGTCAGCTCGTGGCATTTTTTTAATGACTTCTTTTACTCCATCACAAAAATTGCCGTGATACCCTCAGAGAAATGCTGTTTACTTAATCAGCAAGTCAGCAGGTTAGTACGAGAGACCCAATGAGTTCTCTGTGTGCTGCTAGTTGTTTGTTACCTAAATTCAAGGCAATTTCAAGAATTGGACGAGGACGGCTCACTCACCTAGTGTGACATGCTTTTTTTGTGTTTGTTTGAGTTAGTAAGGGCAGGCGTGAGTCCCATAACGCCCCTCTTGTCTCCCCTCTGGGATAGTTTATTCTTTTACACCATCACCAGCAAGATTTTTGAGATACATGATAATCTTGTTGCTATCAGTCTCTTCATGCAGTCATCGAATGTCTCCATCCAAGTAGTCCGTGTGTCGCCAATATTTCGCTTTTTGTCAGTATCGAACAGTGGTGGTGGTTTCAGGAGAGCGGCAGCATCATAGCCTCTGGGAGTGGTTGATATTGAGGGTGGAGCTCTCTCTGGCTCCCTTGGCAGTTCATCTTAAATCGGTTTGTGTGACCCATCTCTAAGGCTGTGGGATTTTCTGGCCTCTGGATTATCCTTGATGACTTTTAAAATGACGGCCTCATTCTTTGCCTCCATTCTCTCAGTCTTCCACTTCTCTGAGGATATCTTCAGTCGTTTTGGATTGTCACCAGCCTGTGCTACCTGGGTTGCGGTACCTGGCACTGAGGTGGTACTGGCTTACTTTACTCAGGTTCTGGTGAGTAAATAACTGTTTTATTCTTTGATGTCTCTTTGCATGCACTCCGCCTTCACCACTTTTAAATTGTAATGTTATCTTGCAACTTGTGATTATCAATAGCTGCTCTTTATATACCTGCCTGTAACTGGCTTTAGTGTTAAAGCTCTGGATTATGTATGACTGTGTATTGCATAGCAGCATGGTACTTTGATGAACGGTCTAATTATCAGGTTCTCGGTCCCCAATATGTAGATTTCTTTGCAATGCTTTCATTGTTTTCAACTTCTTTACACAATGGCTGGAGTTGCGCTTTGACTCCACACGTGTTAAGCGTTGATTCCGTACTTCAACTGCAACACACGTGGCACAAAAAAGCAGTTTGCTTGGACCATGGCAAACTCTCTGGGAGAGCACTGTCGCTCTTCGTGTTACTTATCCCCTAACTCATCGCCAGTTGTAGCATCCTCCCCAGCCTTGGTACCCGCTAATGACTATGCCACACACAGAGCTTCGTTTTACACGTCTTTATTCCTCTGCGTGTAACCACAAACTCAACATTCTAAACCAGCCTTAAATGCATTCCGCTCTAACACTTACGTCACAGTTCTACGGAGTCCTTCAGGAGCCAAAAGGGTTCCATCGTTTCTAACTCGCAAGACACAACAGCATTTATATTTAGCTATTTGTTTATTCAGTTCTTTAAGATTAGCATTAAATGACCTGTTTGCTATCCAAAACCAGCAGAATCGATTTGTGCTCTGTTTGCTGTACAGAACCAGCAGCATTGGTTTGTGCTTATAAGATTCCACCTTAATTATTTACCGTTAATACTGGGCTATCCTGAAAATTGTTACTTTTTGAAGGAGTTAGGTCCATGCCCGTGTGATGGAACCTCCACCCAAACTAACCTGCATATTATGTTTTTCTGTTTGTTTTATGGGTCCCAAGGAAAACATTTATTGTTCCCCTTCTCAAAGGATATAACTTCAGAGAGGTTAGACCTGCCCTTTGTTTTTGCAACAACTTGATGGCTCTTTGGTCTGTCAGACTGTGGAACTCTTAATTTGGCAGTGTCTAAAGTTAAGATGTACCTGTCATGAAGGGTCATTAGTGGGGACAGCACTGTAACTGCACTTTCAATGTATGGCACTTAAAGGAAGCATATGCACTTTATATTCATCCCTTTATTGCAGATACCTAAGTGAACAGTGTGACTTAATAATCACTCAATCAATACTTTATTTGATTTCATAATGAAATCATAAAAGTACAATAAATCACTATTTAAAAACACAATAATGAAACATCATAAATCAATTAATTTATTTTACACTGTATCAAATTCTCATCAAGGACAATGTGAATTTTTCTTTCTAGCATAAAAAACAGCCCAGAGAAAACCTGACATACTACATCAAGTCTCCATGGTAGGCAATGATTCTAAATATAAGTAAGCAGGGCGACACTGTATAAAATTAAAAGGTCTTAAAATAGGTAAAATATAACACTTTCTGAAATTACTATAAAATTAACAGAAAAAAACTATGTGCATGGTACTCTGTGCAATCAGGCAATCACAGGGATAATTTATTAATTTTGTAGACCACACGTTCGTTTCAAGAAAGCTAATCAGGTGATGAAAAATATCCAGTCTTAAGCAGGTCACAATAAATCTATGCCTGGGATTTGAAACAAATTTGAGATAAGGTTGCATTTCATGCGTAGCTAAAATAAGTTGATTTTTAAAACACTAGACTTTGAAATTTCAGTGGTCAACCTAAGTTTCTCAAAATGCACCATACATTTGTTTTTCAGTTCTTTGCTACTGATAGATTCCAGAGATTCAGGCATCTCCAAGTAATCAGGGTGTCCCAGGTCACAAAAAAAGTGTTGAATATATATCAGCCAAGGCATACGAGAAGACAAACTCGACTTGAGGCAATCCCCAATGATAGCACGATTTAAGCCAGCGTGTTCTGATGACCAGATCTTATGCCATAATAATATGGGCTGCAGCATTATTAAATATGTTAGGAACGGAATTCCCAATTCCATGTGGCAAACATATACAGAGGCACTTTTGGGGATGGCAAGAAGGTACCTTAAGAACTCGTTTTCCTCTACTTTCTGCAATGTCCCCAAACTCCCACCCTGTATGGTGCCACACTCAGACATTTGGCTTTATAAATCTTTATCATCTCATCAGGGAGCTTCGTGCCCAATCATCTGGCGAAGTTTCGTAAGGCCATACATGCTTTTTTAAATGTAGCTTTCTATTGGAGATTGGATGAATCCATGAGCCTTCCTTCTCAAATAATATACCTAAATATGAAAAACTATTTGTAAAACAAATACTAGTGCCCTTGATTTTTATGTCTCGACAAATAGCTGTTCTCCTCCCACATTTCATGATAAATGTTTTAGATTGATTAACTAATAGACCAAGGTCCTGCATATACTCAACTAAATTTGTAAGTAATCTCTGTAGGCTGAGGGGGGTATGGTCCATCGAACGGCATCATTAGCATGTCCCACCTGTGGTAGATCTTTGGATTGTGTAGCTAGCATAGCACCAACACTAATTATATATAGTGTAAAGAGAAAAGGTGGTAGGACACAGCCCTGTCTTACCCCTCTCTCTATGCTGAACGGTTGAGTACATTATTCCCTGATTCCGTATCTAACCCTGGCTCTGCAACCCGAATACAGGTCTCTTAAAAAGTTGATACTAGATTCCTCCACCCCCAAGTCTCTCATAATTTTCCACAACTTATCATGAATAACACAATTGAAGGACGATGACAAATCAACAAATGCAAGATTGATGTTTCCCTCTTTGATCTTAGTGTATTTTCTGATTAGCATACTCAGGTTCAAGCCCTGCTCTATTGTCCCAACCCCAGGGTGGAACCCGTATTGCAGGTCAGGCAAGATATCAGAGGATTCCGCCCAGTCTCGTAATCTATTCAGAATTATACGACCCGCTATCTTTGCTAGAGAATCAAGAAGGGAGATTGGTCTATAACATGCAGGGTTAAGATGATCTCCCTTCTTATAGAACGTGACAATAGTTGATTCTGCTCACATAGGTAGAACACCCGTATTACAGCATGCCCTCAGTACCAAGGTCAAGAGAGGCCCCGTTAGGGCAGTATTGGCTTTATACAAATCCACTGGAATAGCTTCAGGGCCAGGGGCTTTCCCACCCTTACTTGCATTTATCGCTCTATTAACTTCCTCCAAACTAAAGGGGGTAATGGTGGAGACTTGGGAGGGGGCATTAACATCATTATGATTATTTTCCTGATCTTGTTCTGATGTACCAGTAGAAAGGGAGTAGATGCCAGTAAAATGTTTTATCCATTCTTCTTCCAGGTTCGCAACCTCAATCCTAGGACGTTTATCTGCTCTCAATGGTGAGGAATTAATTACCCGCCAGAAAGCATTATTATTGTTGTTAGTGCTTTCCTCAATAAGGTGTCGAGAGGCTTTCTCCCTCAATCATAGTTTCCTTAGTTTCACCACCCTTTTATATTCTATTTTGCATGCCTGAACCTTGGATTTACATCTAGGAGTTTTATCTAGTGCCTCCTTTAATCTCTTGTGGGCCTTAAAACATTCAGAATCAAACCATCCTTTTTTCACTTGTCTGTGGTTTTCTCTGGCAATGAAAAGGCTCTCTTTTACCCCTTGTGTAATCATTAAAAATGCCTTAATAATATCACTTAGGTTCGTTGTGTCATCTAGGCAGATCTCAAAGGCTTCCCTTTTACTATTGATTAGTTGTTTTAATGTTATTTCATGGGGGTAAATGGAGTCAAAATTGTATTTTAACATTTGTCTTAGCTTTTACATGTACTTTTATGCTACAAAAGCGTAGCAAAATAAAGTTTATTGACTAACTGATTTATTATTATGTGCCATAATAGATATAGTTACATCTCCGATGTACGCTTTGAATGCATCACAATGATTGACATATGAGGTAGAACCTTCTGGATTAAATTAAAAATAGTAATTTATTGCAGTTTTGGCTTATTATTGTAGTTGAGGGCAACATTGACATTCATACGCCATCGAGAATTCTGAGTGGAATTTCGGGCCTCACTGCGATGTTGGTCGGTAAGCAATCCGACCGACTCCTTGTCAGAATCGTTTCCGACCGACTCGGGTTCGGAGAGTACGACCGACCGACCGATTACGATGTTTCCGAATACCGTTTGGTCAGTGGGAGCCTGTGTTCCGACTGTCAACACAGGGTCCCATTGAAAAAAGGGGTGGTTGTGGAAAACCTTACACCCTGTCGCAGGCACCCCATGGTGCCTGCCACACTGTGCTTGGTTATAAAGAAGGGACCCATGGGTACCCCCACCGGCCCCAACCATAGGCCTCCGGGTGAAGGGGGGCCTGCTACGGGCCCCCAAAATCAGCTTCCGACAGTCATTCCGTGTTGGACAGACCAAGGCTGTCTGAATCCGACATCGTAATACGTCGGTTGGGAACGCGGTCCATAGAGCTGTACGATTCGGCTCCGACCGACTCGGATTCTCCGAATGGCAGTCGGAACTGATTCCGAATGACTAAACGGTTACCTTCCATCTTAATCAGTGGATCAGAAATGTTTCCGAGTCGGTCGGAAACATGGGTTCCAACACGTGTTAGGACAATTTGAATGCTGTTCAAAACCTTTCCGACTGACATCGTAATGAGGCCCCTAGTTGTAATACTAAAGAGATGATGCATGATTAGAAATATCAATATTATTAATAGTAGGATCAGAAATGTAATTTATTAATTCTTAATAAAGAAACTATTCAAGAATAAGAATTATGAGGATTAGAATAAAAGTGAAATTTTTATCTGTTTGGTGATGTAAGCAGCAAATATCTACAAGTTTGGTAGTTTTGAAAAAAGATTTGAGAGTTTAAAATGCTTTGGGAGGACGATATTTAGCTGAAGATGTTCTGTCTAGCAGGCGTCACATATTAGATTAAAATCTCCTCCAATAATAAGATGGACTTTCCCTAGTTTGAGGATTTCAGATGTAAAAAGGGACAACATTTTTGGATCGTCAGTTGTTGGACCATAAAGATTAATTAAATGTAAAATCCTATGATCAATTTTAATTTTAACTATAAGATATCGACCATCTGCATCAGAGTGTTTATGTAATATTTGGAGCCTGAAGTCTTTTAAAGAGAGTACCAACTCCATTTTTTTAGTTAACTCCAGGGGAGGAAAAGACATTACCAACCCATTTTTTATTCATGTATGATAATATTGTATCATCTACATAAGATTCTTGGAGCAAACAGATATCTGCTTTATGATGTGCCAAATAATCTAAAATTTTCAGGCGCTTAACAGGCTGTCATAAACCTTTAACATTAAAAGAAACAATTTTAAATCTGGTAATGTTATCAAGATTCATAAAAGATAGAGAGCAATATGAAAGAAGAATACATGTAATCCTTAAAGGGAAAAAGTAGCTCCAGGAAGAAAAGAGGAAACCAAAAGACAAAGGCATACATATAAAAGACAACACGAAACCATGAATAACGCTATGGAATCACACACACGCATGTGCAAGAGTAACCAGAGGAGGCAATGCCCAAGTGAAGAAAATCGTAGAGTACGGTAGCTAAAGAAGTAGTAAGAATAAAAGAGTCAAGTAACAGTCTCATTAGTATCCATGAAGAGTGGAGAGTATTGATCCAAAAAGGTACAAAGATCATCTGTACGCAGAAATGATTTGGAGAATCTATCTTTCCAAATTGTCATAGTAGAGGGGGTCGAAGGCTATATTTAAACCCAGATCTTCTTAATATTGGTTGAAGCGCTGTAAATTGTTTGCGAATATTAACCTTTTCTTAGGCGAAGTCTTGATGAGTTAAAATTTTGTTACCAGGAGAGATGGAACATCTCTTGCCACTTTCCAGATCATCACTAAATGATGATGATGCAGTACTTTAAAGATTATTTGATGAGATTTGATGTGAAAGATTTCTATGGACTTTATCAATTTCAAATTTTTCTGAGAACTTCAAATGTAGAAGACCAGGAAACAGGTTTTCCAGATAGCGTCTACAGTCATTGCCTTCCACATGTTCTGGTAAATTAAAAATGCCCAAATTATATTGCTGGTTACAATTTTCTAAATCCAGTAAGACATTACTCATCGGAACAACCTTGGCAATTTCTGATTGGTTATCTTCAATTTTTTTTGCGCTGTCTGAAACTTTCATAGATAGACTTGCCATATCCTTACAAATATTTTTAATTTCTGAGGCAATAATGTCTGAATTAGAGTGAACAGCTTGTAATTCTCCCAATATTAGGGGAGAGGATGTGGTCTAACGGCTAGAGCGGTTGACCTCAAACCTGGGGAACTGGGCTCGAGTCTCTGCAGGGACGCTCAACATCCGGTGATTCTGGACAAATCACGTAATCTCCCCATGCCTAACAAAATGAATGTGTCCATCTGTAACACAACTGGCGCTCATATAAAGCGCTCTGATACCTTCGGGTCGAGTTTCTGCTAAATAAAACTAAAAAAAAAAAATATATATATATATATATATACTGGATAGGGAAGGTTCATTAGCATCCACAATTTTTGACTTGACTGGAGGAGGAGAAGTTGCTTGCTTGCGTTTATTATTAACGTCATGCACATTTTGCCCTCCATATTTAATAAAGTACTTCCGAAAAAAAGAAAAAAAAAAGAAAAGATGGTGAAAGGAATACATGAAAGTCACCATAGTAGCAGTAGGTACAGCAGCTAAAACCAGCTGTGGGAGCGGTCTAGGCTTCAGTGGCGCCGCCCTTTCCTGAAAGCAGCTCTGCCCTCTTGACAGGAACTTTGGCAACAGTGTGAAGAGGAGACTGGGCAGCTGTTAAATAAGCAGCCAGAGAGGAAAAACTTGATGACTACCACCAGTAGAGGAATTCAAGCGAAGTGCTGGTCAGGAAAACCACTAGTAGGTGGAGTAAATAAGGCTAAACTAGCCTTTAGTATGGTAACTACCCGTCGATTATAGCGGGCATCGGGGAAGGATATCAGGAGGCGGCCATCTAGCTTTACACAACCCATCTCTTGCAGAATAAAAATCATTGTAATAAAAGCTCCTGAAGGTGGGGTGCAAACTAACTTAACCGTCACTTATAATTGCTTATATGTAGTGATCTCTTTCTTATCTTTTTCTGCCATATAAATGTCAAATGATCAATAGCCGCAATTGATGTTGCTCGTGCATTCTGTAATAAGCCTAAGACATGCATGGACATGGTTATTGTTACATTTCAAATGTGCATTATTATTATATTATGGCATTTAGTGCTCCTGAAAGAGAGATCATAACCCCATCCATTGTAGGTGTTTGCTTGCTCCTCCTGGTACAGTGTGGGCTAATAATTGTAAACCCACGAAATTTATTCATTGTTTGTTTTGTACTGCATTGCTGTAATCCCAGGAAACTGACTCAGTGGCTATAATATGCTACATTGTTGTAACCTTGGAATGCGTCGCTCTTACCGAGCTTCAGAGGAGCTGACAGTTCTGTTTTGCTGTGCCCACTGCTAGTGATCGGGGAGAGTGTAATTTTTTTAAATATTTTTAAATTGAGACTGGTTTTATCTAAAGCTGTTTTTAGCCTGATTTTAAAGAGTTGGACTTTGATTTGCACAGGTCACTTTGAGCGAAGGTTGATGGAGAGACAACTGGGTGCTGAGTGACTCCATCTTGGTCAGCGTTCCAGCTTCGCAGGAGCCAGCACGTAAAATGATGCCCGGGGCTCGGATGCGGTCTTAGTGAGTCACGCTTACCAAGCTTCAGAGGGGCTGAAAGTTCTGTTTTGCTGTGCCCTCTGCTAGTGATCAGGGGGGACAGCGTAGTTTTTTGAAAATATTTTTAATTTGAGACTGTTTTTTTTTAAAAACAGTTTTTAGCCTGATTTTAAAGTGTTGGACTTTGATTTGCATGGGGCACTTTGAGGGGAGGTTGGTGGAGAGACAACTGGACGCTGACTGACTCCATCTTGGTCAGTGTCCCAGCTTTGCAGGAGCCAGCACATAAAATGACACCAGGGGTGCGGACGCACACAGCCAGTGCACCACAGGTGCAGCAAAGGCAAGCCTGTCTGCATGCATTCACACCCAAACAGGACAAGGGGCCAGGAACCCTGCCCCTAAACAAGTAAGCAGAATGATTTATTCCCACTCGCAGCTCCTAACTCTACAAGGTAACCCTAAAGATAACTGCCTCCACTCTATCAATCCTATGCAAGTTGAAACCACATGTAGGTCATGTTTGATATTCCTTCCCTGGCTTGGGCATGCAATTTACTCAGAAGGTAACTGGACATACACATGAGAAACGGCACCTTCTAGAACCCATTTTTTCAAATGATACTTCACTAAAAGTTGGTAACTCTATCCCTATCATCTGGTCAGACAACTTTAAGATCTCTTTTAGGCTAGAATCAAGCAACCTGTCTCCACGCCAGGAGCCCATCACCTAAAAAGACGACCCCTGGTCAAACTACCTATAGAAGTTTGGAAACAGGTACTTTCTGATAGTAGACCCATCCTGGGCTCTGACCCATCTACAGCAAATGAAAAGTTTGTTTAATGGATCACAACTTCTCTCGACCAGGTTATCCCCAGTAAAATGTGTATGGAAAAGGTCTAAAGATAAATCTGCTCCTTGATCCACCCCACAAATTCGGAATTTAAAACAAGAATGCAAAAATACAGAAAGGGCCTGGAGAAAAAACAATTGAGAGAGTAGTAAAAAGAAATACCGGGAAATGATTAGGCTTTACCAAACCAAACTCAAAAAAGTACAAACAGCATATTCTGAAGAAAAAATTAAGTTAGCCTCAAGTTCCCCCGGGAAACGTTCTGGGTTGTGGAAACTCTTTTAGAACTCCCATCAAAGAGTTTACCCCCAAACCAACCCCCTACCCACTGCAATGACCTTGCCGGAATTTTCTAGAGAAAATTCAGGACATATATAAAGCACTCCTTTTGCCCGGGTAAGCCTCAATTGTGAAAGATCAGTTAATGATCACTCCCTATTCTCCTCCTGAGTTTCCCAACCTAAGGTAAGACAGCATGTTGGATATTTTAAACAAAGTTAAATCAGTCTCCCCTGCCGATCCCCCCCATATTCCAGGGAAGGCCGCACATCAGATTCGTCCTACCATGCTAGAATTATTAAACCTCTCATTGAGTATGGAAATGGTACCATCGATTTGGAAACAGGCGATGGTGAAAGCACTGCTAAAAAAGCCAATTCAGACCCCCCAGGATTTAGGAGACTATAGGCTCATCTATCTCCTCCAGGGCACTAGCAAGCTCCTGGAGAAGCATGCTAGTGCCTCTTTAACCAATTTCTTGGAAAGGCATGATATACTACATCCCACCCAAATGGGATTCTGCCCGCCCCATGGCACAGAGACAGGCCTCCTAGCCATGGTGGAAGATGCTAAAGAGCTGCTCGATCGAGGAGCATGGCAGCTATCATCCTCCTCGGTTTTAGTGCTGCTTTTGATACTGTTAATCATGATATCCTTATCAAAAGAATAAACACTGCAGGAATCTCAGGACACTCTCTAGCCTGGCTAAAATCGTTTGTAACGGACAAGTCCTTCCAGATCTTTGATGATGTCTGCCTTTCAGACATCTTTCCTCTTCAATGTGGTGTACCACAGGCTCTTCATTGAGCCCTACACTGTTCAATTTGTATATGAGGCCATTAGCTACATCGTCCATTCATTTGGGATCTCAATTATTTCCTATGTGGATGACACACAATTGGTCCTCTCACTTACCCAGAACCACACTCCCCTTTCTGCCTCCCTAGGTCCTTGCCTAGAGAAAGTGACTACCTGGATGAACGAGTCATGTTTAAAACAAAACAGAAAGAAAACTGAGCTTCTGATGCTTGGAAATAATCCTAACCCGTTAATGGATTTAGGTTGGCCTAACTGTCTTGGCCCTCCTCCCATTCCCAAGACTGCCATAAAGGGCGTGGGAGTATGGCTAGTTGATTCTCTCAATGGCGACCCCCAGACAACAAAACTTGCGGCCACATTTTTCGGTTCTCTTAGGATGATCAGAAATATTGTTCATCTACTCCCCCCTCTCTCTAAGAGGTTAGTGGTCCAGGCCTTAATACTTTCACGACTGGACTACGGAAACTCTCTTTACCTGGGTGCTCCCAAAAAGACAGTGAAGAAATTGCAAGTGGTGCAGAATTCTGCTGCCTGAATTCTTTATAATGTTCTGTCCTCTCACCAAAGTCTCAAAACCCTTCATTGCCTCCCTGTGGCCAATTGAAAAGGCTTTATTTTTCCCATAGGGCCTTTTCGGAAATAGGGCCCATGATATGCCGATCACTGATCTTCCCATATCTCCCAGGGCAAACCCTGCGCTCCTCTAATGCTTCTTTGGCCAAGATTACTCTGATCAAAAGATACAGATGGGGAGGTCGGTCCTTCCGCTATAATGTGGCCAAATTGTGGAACACCCGCCCCATCTCCCTGAGATTGGCCACGAATGAACTAGCATTCCGCAAGTCACTGAAAACTTGGTTGTTCCAGAACATCTCCCTCTGATCTCTCGAGACAGTCACCTCACACTAGCAGTGCTGGGATGCCCACAGGTAGCTCTGCGCTATATAAGTGATTATAGTATAGAACAGAATGGAAATGCCAATAAACAAAAGTTATAATAATAACAATTAAGCTGCTATCACTGCTTTTGGAAGTACATTAGGGTTCGGTATTAATAGTTTTGTGCCTAAGCTGCCACTCTGGCGGGGGGGGGGGGCTGATGGTCCCTGGTGGCCTCTATGCTGGACTCTCTATCTCATTCCATTTCCATAACTTAATTTTTGTTGCCAGTGTTTGGACACGTGAAGTAGGAGAAATCCTTCAGATTCTTACTTTTATTCTAATCCATGTAGCACCTCACACAGGGAGCTTTGTGGTACACAACAACGTTATGCACGAAGGAGCATTTAACTGTACCAAACCCCTTAGCTTCTAATTTTTCTTCTGCCTTCTTTATTACATTTAGCTCATTTGGCTCTTTCCCTTTTTTTTTTTTTTTTCTTCAAACTATGTTTTATTGAAATTTTTCTCAGAGAATGCGACCATAGCATTACATAGGCAACATTAGTCGTAAATACATTCCGCCCAGATAAACAGAACGCTCATGCAGGTTACATTTTCCCCACAAGGTCCGCGGCGAATGCACTTTAATATATAACACAGCTTCGTCTTAACATGTTGCTTTCATAACCATGTTTCTGAATACAATCTACACTCCCCAAAATTTAACCTAAAAAGGAATCTTAATTGTACCTAAAAAAAGAAACAAACAGAACTGTGATGTCATTGTGCAGATTAGAGAAATGTGAGTGCGAGGAGTGGGTTATCTGGGCCTCTACTCGGGTGCTCAACGCCCTCTTCAGAAAGCCCGTCAATATGGAACAATTAGATAAGGAACAAATGAAGGGCCCTAAGCCTTGGATTGCAAGCCGTCAAAGGGAGCCCTTCCGGCAAGTAGCTGACCAGCGGAGACCAAAGGTGATCAAAACCTTTCCTAGTGTCTTCAATTATATCAGTCATGCGCTCCAAAGCCAAAGCCCTCCACAGTCTCGCATGCCATTGGGTTAGGGAAGGGGCCTCTTGTTTTTTCCAAGCCGCAGCAACTGCCATTTTGGCTGCCCCCAAACAAAGCCACATCACTGATTTGTCACCCTGTGTCTGCCGCTTCAACGCTGATCTCGGACCCCTAACAGAACTTGTTCCATGGAGGTGGGAATAGGATATCCTAAGATAAGCTTGATTTGGGACAGAATTTCTTTCCAGAAAGGTTTAATGGCAGGACAGTCCCACCATATATGTCTGAAATCGCCTAACATCCCACACCCCCTCCAACACCTGTCCGACAAACTAGGAAAAATCATGTGAAGTTTCTGAGGGTACAAGTACCAATCGTACATGATTTTGAAGTGTGCTTCTCTGAGATACATTGACCGGTTGAATTTCACTATATCCCTGCCCAGATGTTCCCATTGCTTATCCTCCAATGGAGCATCTACAAGAGCGTCCCAAAAGCGTTTAAAACGCGGCGCCGTTCTGGGACTCGTCGCTTGTATGAGAGCGTACAATAGGAGATACATCCCTTGGAAGAGGACCCAGATTGAGCAAACCTCTCGATAGGGAGCAACTCCCTGGTGGCGGCCAGCCGCACCAGGGGCCGCTGCACCCAGTGT
Organism: Calotriton arnoldi; assembly: GCA_963921515.1. Classification (NCBI taxonomy): domain Eukaryota; kingdom Metazoa; phylum Chordata; class Amphibia; order Caudata; family Salamandridae; genus Calotriton; species Calotriton arnoldi. The sequence continues at coordinate 923,743 of CAWUFW010006634.1, forward strand.
TTCAGCTGCAAGTAGTGGTATTCTTCTTTGTCATTCAATGCAAATTGCTTCTTGCACTCTTGAAAAGAGAGGAGTTCTCCTCTTTCAAACAAGTGAGAGATCATGAGGCAACCGCCCTCCCTCCAAGCCTCGAAGGGACCTTCTTGTAGTGCGGGGGGAAATGCAGCATTGAAATGTATAGGCGTATGAGGGGAGGGAAAGGTCGTAAGGTGCAGTCTGTTAGTGAGGATATCCCAGACTTTTAGTGTGGTGGACGTAGGCGTGCTTATGTAGGCATTGAGAGGTCAGTCTTGCTTTGGCTCATAGAAGATCCCAAATAGTACGCCCTGTTATCTGCCTGTCAATATGCAGCCAATGCTTCTCCGAAGCCCGCAGCGACAATTCCGTAATTACCCGCATTTGCGCCGCTCGATAATAGGACTGAAAGTCCGGTAGTGCCAGGCCATCTTCTTTACGCGGTCTAGTAAGCAAATTATAGGGAAGTCGTGCCCTTTTCCCTTGCCAAATAAATGTGGTCAGCATATGCCGCAGCTCCCTAAATTGGCCTCCCTCCACTGGGATAGGCAAACCCTGAAAAAGATAGAGTAAGCGAGGGAGAACATTCGTCTTAATGGCATTAATCCTGCCCAACCAGGTGATGTAAGCCCCTCTCCATGTTCCTAGATCCGTCTTTAGTTGTCTCAGAAGGGGGGGAAGTTAGCTTTGTACAGATCCCGTATTCGAGGGGTAAGCTTAACACCCAAGTAAGTGATCTCCTTGATGGTGCAGCGGAATGGTGACACCTCTTCCACCCCTCGCCAATCATCTTTAGGTATTGTTAGATTTAGTAGGAAGGATTTGGACCGGTTGAGCTTGAATCCCGCCACCCTTTCAAACGCCTCTAGCTCTGCATGGATGGCCGGAAGAGAGACAAGAGGGTCCGACACTGGAAGAAGCACATCGTCGGCGAATAGCGATATCTTGTGGTCGTCCGTGCCGAAACGTATACCATGGATCTCTTGGTTTCCTCTGATCCTATGTGCCAGGGGTTCTATGCTCAAGGCAAAAAGGAGGGGGGACAAGGGGCAGCCTTGTCTCGTCCCGCGAGCCAGGTGAAAAGGGGAAGAAGCAACTCCGTTGACAAGGACCCGAGAGCTGGGGGAATGATAGTTAGCGCGAATCATCCCTATAAAAGTTTCGTTAAAGCCAAAGCGCTGAAGCACTTTAAATAAGAAGGGCCATTCCACGCGATCAAAGGCTTTCTCCGCATCGAGCGAGAGAAGCGCTGTTGGGATGTTTTTTTTGCGGGCCTTTTCAATGATATGGATGATGCGCCGCAAGTTATCATGGGTTTGACGCCCCTTAATAAATCCGGACTGGATCTATGAGACCAGGGAGGATGGATTCGAGACGAGTGGCCAGGATTTTAGAGTAAATGTTTGCATCTAGGATTAGAAGAGCAATCGGGCGGTAAGAAGAGCAAGCGGAGGGATCCTTACCAGGTTTAGGAAGCACTGCCACAATTGCTTCGCCCATGGAAGGAGTGACTTGTTGCGTAGAAGCGATGATGTTAAATAGTATTGTTAGGAAGGGAACGAGCTCCGGCGCAAAAGTACGATAGAAGTGGGCTGAGAAGCCATCCGGCCCTGGAGCCTTCTGGAGTTTAAGGGAGTCGATTGCCTTCTGTACCTCTTCAGCGGTTATGGGTTTCGCTAACTCTTCATTAGAGCAAGCCCCGACCTGAGGGAGGTCTATGGGGCTCAAGTACCCCGATGGGTCATGCGTCCCTGGAAGTTCTGAGGTGTAAAGAGTTCTATAAAAATTCTCAAAGGCCTGTGCTTTCCCCTCCTCTGACCTGTGCTCTACACCCTTCTCATCCACTATTAGTTTGATATACTCTCTTTCCTGCTTGGCCCGGAGTTGGCGCGCCAACAAGGATCCCACTTTATTCCCGCCCTCATAACCCCTAGATTGTAGGCGTAGGATGGTTTTCTCCGTCCTGTTGGTGTAGATGGTCTGCAGTTTCCCCTTTAGAGCCGTGACCTTCCGTAGTGCTGGAGCCGAGGGGCTATCTTTGTGGGCCTGCTCTGCAGCTGTTAATTCTCGTTCTAATTGAAGGCGCTCTGCACATTGTTGAGAGCGTGAAGTAGTGGCCAGTTCGATGCACTTGCCTCGGACAACTGCCTTAAGAGCGTCCCAGGTAGTTGCATGAGAAGTAGCCTCAGGGTCGTTCAGCTCTAGAAATTCTTTAATGGCCCTTCTGAGGTCATCACGTAGAAGTCTATCCCTGCACAGGAAATTGGGCAAATACCATCGAGCATGTTTTGGACGCGGGTTTGGCCAGGTGATCGTCAACTCCAGGGGGGCGTGGTCCGATAGGCAGATCGGATGGAACTGAGTTTGCAGTACGGATGGGAGCAAGAACTGGCTCATGAAAATGTGATTGATACGGGAATAAGTTCTATGTGAGTGAGAGAAAAACGAGTAGTCTCGCGTCGTGGGGTTGGCATCCCTCCATACATCTACTAACCCCATGCGCTGAAGCTGTGAACACAGCGCCTTTCCAAACGCCCCTCCTGGAGCCCTGGGTGAGTGTGTCGTATCCATACCCAGATTCCAGACTAGATTGAAATCCCCCAAGAGTAATATGTCCCCCTGGGCAAAGTTCTCCAGAGACATAAGGAAGGAGAGGATGAAATCTTGTTGACCTGTGTTGGGAGCGTACAGAACTGCGAACGTGCATTGGCGGCCTCTAAGGTCCCCCCGAACCATAAGGAACCTCCCGCTTTTGTCTGTTTTAGTGTCCTGGACTTGAAAGGGGACCCCTGCGTGAAACAACAATGCCACCCCGTTGTGTTTCGAGGAGTGTGAAGATCGAAATATGAGGGGATAAGCTCTATGGCGTAGCCGGGACTCGTCTGACTTTTTGAGGTGCGTCTCCTGAAGGGCTGCTATTTGGACATTGTGATCATGCAGGTACTTCCAGAAGCGTTGACGCTTGTTAGGGGAATTCAATCCCCGAGCGTTCCATGTAAGTACTCTAACCGCCATATGTACCTAGAAGGGGATGATGACCTTTCGGCGTAGGATTCCTCTGAAAAAGCCCCAATTGTCCCCCCCCCCCCTCCCCCCGCCCTCGCCCACAAACCATAGAAAAAGAAAGGAACCATGACATCTAACTGAAAAAACCCAAACAAATACTTAACATGAGTGCGTAGAGTCTCCCTCCTAGAGGAAACCCCTGTACAAGAATACACTCGAGGAACATGACCATTACCATTCCCCCAGCCCTTATCATAGCAAAGATCAAGGCATATGTTGCATTAAGAAAGAAAAAGAGAACCCCCTTTCCCCAACGGAAGAACAAGTAACGCTGGATTTCAATCCCTTGCAGCGGATGGGTTTATCAAAATACCCCAAATGCAACTCAAACGGTTAGCAGTGTACCAGACCTCGGCCACCATCACCCTTCACCCTGAGCCCCCCCCACCACCGTGTGGATAATACTGTCTTCCCGACCTGCCACTGCCGGTACAGTGTTCTCTCATGATGTCCATGTCAAGCGCTGGGATCAGAGCATCACGTAGCGCCTGGGCACCCCGGCCCCAACCAGGTACGGAAGATGCATGTCCTCTGCCCCATCCAGCTCTCCAAATCTTCGGCAGGAGGATCCCTTTGGGTGGGAAGGAGGGGAAAGGGGGTGTACCCCCCTCAGCTTTGCAGCGAGTTCAGGCAGAAAGACAACCGGGCGGTTGCACTTCTAACGATGCCTCAGTCTGGTGATTTCTTGTTTCTCCTACCCATTTGACGCCATTGCCCCCCATTGCGTCGATCAGGTTGACCCCTCCCGTTCGGGTCCGGTAAGGAAGAGGAGAGTTCCACACCTAGCAAATCGGCTGCCTCCGAAAGTTCCACAAAGTGGTGCTGTTTGTTATGCCATTGGAAAGAGATCCCAAAGGGGTATGTCCATCTGTACCTAACTTTCTTCTCCCGCAGATGTTCAGTGATTGGGCGGAACTGTTGGCGTCTCATGAGAGTGGCCTGCGCTACATCTTGATAAAGCGAGCATGTGGCATTTTGGAAGGTGAGCGTGTCGGTGACCCTTGCCCTCTGCAAGACCATCTCCTTGACCTTGAAAGAACTGAACTTTGCCAGGACATCTCTTGGGCGTCGACCTTCCCCCGGCAGGCGTGGGCCAACTCTATGCACTCTCTCCAACTGGACTTCAGGGCCATCTTCTCCTAGGGCTGAGGAGAAGAGTCCCACCATGAATGCTTCCAGATCCGGCCCTTCGCAATCCTCCACCAGGCCTCGGACTCTTATGTTGTCGCGGCGAGAGCGATTTTCCAAATCTTCGCACTTAAGTAATGAATCACGGAGTTGGCCACGCAAGTCAGCGGTTCCTTCTTCTAGGGTCTTAATCTTGTCGGACACCTCCCGTTGTTGCACCTCAAGGTCGAGGGTACGCGTGCCCACTGAGTCAATATCTGTTTGAACAGCCACCAGTTTCTCTCGTACCTCAGCACGGAAAGTTTCGAAGGAGGCCTCCATCTCAGCCTTGATATCTGCTCGTAGCTCTGATCGCAGCTCCTGTTTGAACTCGCAAAGAGAGGACATGAGGTCGTCTCGGGTCAGCGCCATATTCGCCGGTCTTGACGTCGCCTCGTCCTCTACCGCCCCCGCTCCGCCCGACGTGAAGTAGTTGGAGACCTTATTATTGGGGGTCTTTTTGGGTGGCATATGTGGACCCTCCACTCAGTCAGCTCTCGGCCGCCTCTTCAAATGCGTGGAACCAGTGCTCCTCTGTTATCTTCGTGTGGGGACCCCTTCGCTTACCCTGCCATCTCAAATGTGTGGGACCTGAGCACCCCTGATATCCGCCAGTGGGGCCCCGTCGCTCACTCCTCCACTCCCGGGACCACACTGCTCTTCTCTTCCAGACGCCCGGCCAGTTCAGGCTCATCCGCCCCACCCTGCAGCCAGCGAGAGACAACCGGCTCAATGATGGTGCCAATCAGCCTCCGCCTCGGCACACTCCCGTGATTCTCCCTACGGGGCAGGTATCTTCCCCTTTCAGGCGCCTCGTGGGGGCTACAAGCCGGTAAATGGAGATTCCTTGGCAGCCATGTTGGGGTCAGGCACCGCTCTGCTGTGCTTCCTCAGTGCGGGACTCCAGCCCTCCAGCACCCTGCTGATAAGCTCCTCACCCCTGCGCTTGACCCATTAATGTTTAAGCCCTAAAAGGAGAGAGGCATGCAGCTCTTCCGCAAACACCCTCGGGGCCCCTGCAACAACAAAGGGGGTCGAAGACTCACTCAGCGTGTAGCAGGGCCGCTTTCACCTGCTTCAGCAATGCTCGTCAGTGAGGTGATATCGGGGCCAGAGGGGCACTTCATCCCTATTCCGAGGGATCTTCACAGGCAGGGCCAGCTGATCTGGGCGCTCGTATCTCCTTCGCCGCATCTGCCCGCCATTATGACGAGCGCTGTGTCTGAGTCGGGTCGGTCCCGCGTACAGCCGCTGCCTGTCTTCGGGGACGGCAGGGGGGCCGATATACTCGGTCGCGCCCCCCCCGCGAGTGCCGGTGACAAGAACCTCCCGGGCAAATCCGCGGCAAGGAGATGCGGGGAATCAGCAACCCCGCGCTTTTGGTCCCAGCACGCGTGCGCCCGCCATTTTCTCTCCGGCGCCGCCGCGCCACCTTCTCTGCTCCGGATCTCCTCTGCGCTCACACCGGGACCTCAAACGCACCGAAGCAGCCCCCCGTGGTCAGCGCCACCTCAGCATCGCGGAGCCGTGATTGCGAAGCCGGTAAGGTGCCTTGATGCCACCTATTCAGCAGGGCCTGGGAAGGAGCCGATCGGAATCACGTCCGATCGGCCATGTTGTTTGGCCACGCCCCCCTCTTTCCCTTTTTTAAGCTTTTTGGGTGGCTTCGTTCATGAACCCTCTATAGCAAGTTGTCTGGGCCACTTTTCCAGCTTCATGTGTGGTGGAGGCATATCCATGGTAAGATGCCTGGTAGACTCCATGACGAACAACAATAGTTGGAGGGAGCAGAGGAAATAGCTGTTACAGCATCCAAAGTCTTCAGTGATCATTGCGAGAACTAATGAAAACAGCAGTCTTGGAGAGGTATTCAGACAAAATATTGGAAAAAATATCGCCATACTAAAATATTGTGATATGAAAATATCGTCAGCAAGAATATCGTTGTCAAGAATATCGATTTTAAGGTAATTAATATCGATTTCTAAAATATTGAAGTCATTAATATTGTTTGCAAAAATATAGTTGTTTAAAATATCGTTTTCTAATTATTATTATGTATTTTAGTATATATTTTTAATGTATATGATGTAAGTTTTTTATATAATTATTGTTTACGTTTTTTAATATATTTGTTAAATTTTTAGCAGTTACTAAATTTAATTATTTTTGTGGGTTTTTTTGTGCCGTAGCAGTTTGTGGGTTTATAGGGATAAAGGGCGGGAAGTAATTTAATTATACTGCAATAATGATTATTTTTTGTTTAATATTATTTATTTAATTGATATTTAATTGTGTTAATAGTGCTATTAATTTTCTTTCATGTCAATTTTGTGTGCAGGTTGTGGGCTTTATAGGGGTGGAGTGTGGAAAGTAATGTATTTTTTAATTAATTAATAAGTTGTTAATTAATTGATAATTAATTATGTTAATTGTGTAATTTCCTTTTTAGGTGCGGGTTGTGGGGTTTATAGGGGTAAAAGGTGGGAAGTAATTTATTTTTAAATAATAATTTGTTGTTAATATTAATTAATTGAAAATTAATTGTTAATTGCGCATTTATTTTTTAGGTGTGGGTTGTGGGATTTATAGGGGTATAGGATGGGAAGTAATATATTTTTAATTAATGAATAAATAACTGTTAATTAATATTAGTTAATTGATAATTATGAAAATTGTGTTTTTTTTTAGGTGTGGGTTGGGGGCTTATAGGGGTAAAGGGTGGGGAGTAAATTAATATAAATTAATAAATAATTAGTTGTTAAATACTATTAATTATTTAATTGACAATTTTTCTTTTTAATTGTGTATTTTTTTAATGAAATATTATTAAGTTTTTACTTAATAATATTTGTTTTAATTGATCACTAATTATCTTAATTGTGCCATTAATTTTTTTTTTTAAAGATTTTAGATGTGAGTTTTGTATGTGTATGGGGTGGAAAGTAAATTAAGTTTAAGTAATTAATCATTCATTTTTAAAATAGTATTAATTATTAAATTGATAATTATGTTAATTGTGTAAATAATTGTCTGTTAAATATTATGAGTGTGTTTTTTGGGGGTATACTTTGGGAAGTAAATTAATTATAATTAATAATTAACATCTAATTAATGATAGTTTGTTGATAAATATTTATATTAATAGTGTAAATAGTTTGCTTTTTAAAGTTAAGTTTTATGTGCAGGTTGTGAGTTTTGTGGGGTTATAGGGTGGGAAGTAACTAAATTAAATTTATGTAAGAAATATATTTTGTTAAATAATTTCTAAATAAAAATATTTATTTGTATGAACATTATTTTTGTGTTTTACTTATAATATTTGTAGTTATTTGTGATACTTATTTAGCATTGTAATATGTTTTCATTTTTTTATTTTTAATATTAAATATATTTGTAGTTCTTTTGTACATATTTATATTTTTATTTATTTACTTTGTTTCTGAAATAATTTTATTTTGTTCAAGATATTTTGTTTGTTTTTAATGTTGCTCAGACAGGAGTGGGAATAGTAAATTTTACCCCTCCACAATCCAACACTTTCCCTACTATTCTACTGACTGGAGAGGGAATAGTAAAGTTTACCCCTCCGCAATCCAACACTTTCCCTATTGTTGCACTCATTGGAGTGGGAATACTAAATTGTAACCCTCCACAATCCAACAATTTCCCTACTGTTATACTGACTGGAGAGGGAATAGTAAATTTTACGCCTCTGCAATCCAACACTTTCCCTACTGTTGTACTGACTGGAGTGGGAATAGTAAATCTTACCCGTCCGTAATCCAACACTTTCTCTACTGTTGCACTCTGAATTGGGAATAGTACATTTTACCTCTCCGCTATCCAACACTTTCCCTACTGTTGTACTGACTGAAGTGTACTAAGTAAATTTTCCCCCTCTGCACTCCAAAGGTTTCCCTACTATTGTGCTGGCTGGAGTAGGAATAGTACATTTTATCTAGCCATAATCTAACACTTTCACTACTTTTGCATTTACTGGAGGGAGATTTGTAAAATTTTACCCAGTTTTATTCTTTTTGCATTGCGTGAAGTGGGAGTAGTACATTTTTTATATATTTACTATAATAGTTTGCGTAGTTTTGTATAAATTATAGTGGGAATAGTATATGTATTGAATTTTATATTTTATTACCTATTTTATATTTTTATAATTTATATTATTATGTTTCTGTTTATTTAAAATTATAATATGTATAATTATCAACGTTTTTAATGTGTAAAATATTTTTACTAAATTTTGAGTTGTTTACTATAATTAGAATGGTTGTTTTTTAAAGATTTCTTTATTGGTATATTTATTTGTTATATTTTATATTTTGAAAATATAATATAAATTAAAAATATTAGTTTAATAATAGTTTTTTAAGAAGATATAGGTAAATATATATAATAATTATTATATATGTGTATTTAATTTTTTATAATTAAGTTTATTTGTTATGGGCCAGATGTACAACCATTTAGCATGCGCAAAATCGGTGGCAAATCGATTTGCGCATGCAAAAATGAGCGTATGCTATGTACGAAATGCACTCGCAATTTCAAAATTAACATTGTGAGTGAATAGCAAGTCGCAGAAAAAGCGAACGCTATTAGCGTTACCAAATTTGCGACTCGCAATTAGAGACTCGCAAAATCAAATGTACGGAGTACTTGCACATTGCGACTATGCGCAAAACAGGCCATTTGCGCATGCAATTTACCACTAACCTGAAACCGGTGGTAACCAGTCCCAAACTATAAAAACAGGCCAAGAATGCACCAGAAACCTTCCAAAATGGCTGCCCTGAACATGATAGCGAGTAGGATGCATATATGAGCTACTCTACAGAGGAGGCGGAGACAGGAGAGGATTTTCAGAGTCAGGCTGACATTGTTTGAGAAGACTGAGGAAGAGATATATGAACAGTACAGGCTGAGTAGCAGAGTCATCCTAGACCTCATAAACACCCTGAAGCCACATTTGGAAAGCAGAACCCAGTGCAGCAATGCAATCCCAACACATGTGCAGGTGTTGTGCTCCCTCCACCTATTGGCCACTGGTAGCTTTCAAGACGTAATTGCTGTGGCTGGAGGTGTGTCACAGAGTGCGCTTTCGCGTTTCTTACGCAATTTCCTAGATGCCCTGCTACACCACATACATGAACACATCTATCTGCCAAGGAATGATCAGGAACTTGAGAATACCAAGATGCAATTCTATAGAATAGCAAGACTCCCACAGATCATAGGGTGCATAGATGGGACCATGTGCCCATATGTCCACCATCACGCATAGAATACATATAGGAAAAGCACACATTCATTGAACATCCAAGTTGTCTGTGACGCAAACCACATAATCACAGACATTGTTGCCAAATTTCCTGGAAGCACACATGACTCATACATCTTTAGACACAGTGGCATATACCAGAAATTAGAAAGATGTGATTTTGATGAAGGATACCTACTAGGTAATGAATCCCCACACCCACAGTGAGATGTATTTGCTCATAAATGTCTGTCTGCATGTTGTCTCTAATTCTTACATTCCCTTGCAGGTGACAGTGCTTATGCCCTGCGCCCCTGGATCCTCACACCGTACCTGTCTCCCTCCAATGCACATGAAAGGCGATACAACAGGGCACATAGACGCACCAGGTTAGTCATCGAGTGCACTTTTGGCATACTAAAATCAAGATTCAGGTGTCTCCACAAGAGCGGCGGAGCCTTGCAGTACATCCCTGAGACAGCCTGCAAAATTGTGGCAAGCTGCGCAATACTCCACAACACAGGGGTCGATTCCGATCTCGGCCGGTAGGGCTCCGAATCGGATTCGGCTTTACCGGATCCGATTCGGAGCCCTGTTTCCCGACCGATCCGTACGCGCGTCCGGACGAGCGAGTACGATGCAAAATCGCCGACCGACTCGTCCGGGCATCCCGACCGCTCCGACCGACTCGTTCCCGGCTCGAACCGCACCGACCGACTCGCTCGGACTCGACTCGCACCGCGCAATGGAGACGTTTCCCGGCCGGGTGAGTACGATGCGCGCCGCGAGCAGTCCGACCGAGCCGCACACTCCGGCTCAGAAGAGCTGTCGGAGCCGTACTTCGGAGGTCCGTGTCGGACCCCCCTGAACGCGTAGCCGCGCAAGTCGCACACAGGGGGGACCCATGGGTCCCCCCTACCTGTGCGTGTACGGGGCGAATCGCTTCGCCGCGTACACGCTGTGGGGGGCGCCCTTGTCCGCATCGCACCCATTGAGTCAATGGGAGCCCGTGTACGCGTCGTACAACAGGCTCCCATTGACTTCAATGGGAGTCCGACCGAATCGAGTCCGATAGCATACGGACGCATCGTACTCGTTCGGTCGGGCTGCACGGGTCCGATTCGGTCGGAAATCTCTCCGGGTCCGGCTCGGTCGGAGAGATTTCCGGCCCGAATCGGAATCGGCCCCATAGCATGCAGGCATGGCCTGCCCATGGAGTTGTCAGATGCAGACTCGGATGACAAAGAGCCTGGACCACCAGCCCACCAACCAAGTGAGGGAAGCGCAGCAGCAGAGGGGAGAAGGCACAGGGACCACATAGCCAGACATTATTTTTCAAGGTACGTCATAATCATTCACAAATATGCACAAGAAACTACACAAGAGAGAGTCTAACTGTGTTTTGCAATATGCCTTTAATTCAAGGTCAGAGTGACTGAGTCCATGGGACAACGTGTCCACCTCAGATAACTGTTACTGCACATGTTAGATATGCAAAGTGGTTACTTCACCACAACAAAAAGTGAAAAGACAAAAACAAAAGGAGAAAATTATCTTTTGCCCCTCTATCCTGCATATGTTGATCTTGCACTTTGGTTCATGGAGTGCCTACTGCTGCTTCGCCGCTGGGTTGGGGCATCAGCAGTGGAAACACTGCTGCAGCTGGACACTTCACTGTCAGCAGTGTCTGTGCCGCCTCCTGTAGCTACCAGGCTAGTTTGCATTGCTTCCACAGCAGCTGTGATCTGTTGTAGTCTCCTTGCCACATTACCACTGTAGTGGCCCATTTCTACCTGCAGTGCTAGGGTGCGTCTGCTGTGCAGGCTTGTCGCATTTGCCAGACGTCCAATTGCCCTTGTCATGGAGCGCATGTCATTTGACCTGCTGCGCTCCATCCTACTGTTACGTGCCCTGTGCTCCTTAAACTCTGTGCACAGCTGCACAATTGCATCAGTCATGGCATCCATTTTGCACTCCATACGGGCCTGATTGAGGGACATTTGTTTGGTGATTCTGTCAAACCCCCTGCCCAACTTAATGTTCATTAGCCTCATTTGCTTTTGTTGCAGGTGCTGAATTTTGAACATGGATTCCTCCCGGCCAGCAGAAGGAGATGCATTTACTGCCATGGTGTTGGCAGGAGCGTGCCTACGGCTTCGGAGCTGCCTCCGGGGTTGCATGGTCAAACGGGGTACCCTGCCCCTTGTGCCCACAGTACGACATGTGGTTGGCTGCTGCTGTGGGGCTGTTGTATCAAGCCCTTGTGCACTCCCCAATGAGAATGGAGTACTGGGGTCATCCTGCCCTTGGTCCATCTGCCCATGCTCCTGCTCTGAGTCAGTGTCTTCCTCCCTTGCTTCTTCTCCCAAGGATGTATCTATGTTGGAAAAGGAGAAATAAAGGAAATGTTTTGAGTCACTATCTCTGTGGTGGTACTAGGTTCACAACTCATGTCAGTCCCTAGCAGCTGTTTGTGTCACATACTACATTTCCCATGATGCACCAACTGTGACTTTGTGATTATGTAGACGGAGCATGTAGATGCAGTTTGGCCTGTGTGTGGTGCATGCATGTGGGGTGCTGGCTTGAGTGTGACATACAATGGCTTTCAATTCACACTTACCTGTGGGTGGTGGAGGTTGGGATGTGTCCAGGTTACCTATTCCCACGACTGACTCTGGCTCTAGGGTGGCTTCCACCATTGCCTCTGCTGTGGAGGCTTCCGGGAGGCTGGATGTGCCACCTCCTTTTTGTTGTGCAGCATGCAGCCGTTCTGCCACCCTCTCCGTCGCCCGGGAACGGAGGTCATACCACCTCTTTTTGATGTCATCTATAGACCTGTCCGCAACACCTAGGGCATTCACACGCAGCTGCATGTCCCACCATATCTTCCGCTTGTCAGACTCTGGCACGGTATGTGAAGTCCGACCGAACAGCTGCTCGTGGTTGTTGCAGCACTCCTCGATGATGATATCTATTTCTTTTTCAGAAAATGTAAGTTTGTGCAGCCTCTTCTTGCCATCTTTCTCAGATGTCTGGCTGGCCATCTTGCTGTGCTGTTCTCTCTGTGTAGCAGTCTTCAACTGAGCTGCTGCACCTTGCCATGTGCTTGTAATTCTGGTCAGGAATCTCCATGGACACCACTTCCTGGTTTGGGGTCCTTCAGATCAACTAGGAAGTGTTTTTTTTCAATTTTTATTCAAACTCGCTATTTGCGCATGCAAAATGCAAGCTTTCTACCGCGTACGCTAATTGCGCATGCACAATGCATGTTTTCTACCGCGGAGGCTATAGGCGAGCGTTTAGCGTATCGCAATTTGCGACTCGCAATTTTGCGTTGCGAGTCACTTGTGAGTCGCTATTTGCGTGTAGGATGTGTAGGTACATTCAATTTAGCGAGTCACAATTTTGCGCAAATTGCGACTCGCTAAAACGTTCGCTCGTACATCTGGCCCTATATTTGTTAAAATATATATTAAATGGGGCGTGGTCTGGCCATGTAACAAGATGGCCGCTTGATCACGGAGCTCCGTGCTGTAAGGAGCCCCGGACTGCAGCGAGAGAACCTTCTGGGAATCTAATGTCAAGCTAAACTCTGATTTTGAGTGGCGGAACAGCAGAGGGACGAGTGACGACGACGTTGCTGCAGAATGCTGCTCACAACTGATGTTTTTTCGAGAGGAGCTAAGTGAGGCCTAGTGGGTGGGGAGTTGCGGCCTATGACGCACATACGAGTTGTATAGAAAAGCCTTTGATGTACGCGCTCATTCACCTCAGGCTTATGGGCGGCCAAGCGGTTATTTGTTTCATGATATGCTGCCTCCTACCTCCTGATTTTGGATTCGCCCTCGGCCGGACTGGTCTGTGCTGCTGCCGGACCTGAGGTACGTGCTTGACTGGCCCAAACTCCCTATTGAACTGGCGGTCCCAGCGCTGAACCCGACAACTACTAGGGTTGGCATTGCGCCGCGCAGTGGTCCGGTCTCTATTTCGACCCAAGCTGAGCTGAGAACTGTCCGGGAGTCTGATGTAGACCTAGATCCCGGCTCTGGATGGCGGAATGGCTGGGAGAGGAGCGGCAACAATATTACTACTGGCTATTACTAAGTGAGGCCTAGTAGGCGGGGAGTTGCGACATATATCATATGTGGGGAGTTAGGAAGAGGAGACTGTGAGAAGCGCGCCCATTCACTTCAAGTTTACTGGCGGCTTTGCGGTTGTATGGTCTATGATGTGCTGCCCCCTATCTCCTGCTTTTGGATTCGTCCTCAGTCGGTTCGATCTGTGCTACTACCAGACCTGAGGTGCGTGTCTGACTGACCCGGGCTTCCTGCTGAGCCGAAGACTCCGGCGCTGAGTCCGGCTACTACCAGCGTTGACACTGCGCCGCGCGGTAGTCCGGTTCGTATTTCAACCTCAACCAAGCAGACTGGACTTTGTGAGCCCAATGAGAGTCGTTTTCCCTTGTTGATTTCTTCAAATGCAGGTGAATTATGACTCTGCAGTGACGCAGATGTGGTCTAGTGATACTGGAAGAGAGTCCCCTGATTAACTTTATCTGGTTTTGGCATGTTTTAATGACGTTAAAACTGACCCTCAGATGTTTCCATGATTTATATTCATTGACGATCACTGCAATAAAAAGATTGACATCAGGTCTAGACAGATTTGAGTTTCAGCTTTACAGTCTTTGTTTCACCTTCCCCGAAATTACGGTGCTTATATTCCTGATATAGGTGATCAATCGAGTGCGCTGAGCACCGGCTCTTCTACAGGTGGGATCAAAAGCGATATTCTCTCATAGAGATCATCCCTAAATGGAATTATCTGACTACTGCACAACTATTGAGCCCTGTGGTCTTTTCTGAAAAGATATACCTCACTATACATCCTGTGTCTATAATGTAAATATTGGCCCTTCGATATAGTTACCAATTTCTCCATCGAATTGGTTTGTTAACAAGCGCAGTCATATATTAGGGCTAAACTGATATCCCTGCATCAGCTCTCTTCCCGTTACACGAACATCTATACCTATGCTTACTGAATAACACATTGCAGACATCAACGGAGGGAAGCACTTATATATCAGAGGATTGCACAGAAAAACTGGGGATGCGTCTGGTAAGACATCTGGGAAACCCGCTAAACAACTCCTTTTCTCAGAAGCTCTAAATCAAGGTCGCTCTAATCCAGATACTCACGGTGCCTCTCTCTCTACTCAGAAACAATCTAACCCTATGATGTCAACCTCACCTGATTCCATCATGGAACGAATACTACAAGAAATGTCTGCTGTGGGCTGATGTTTGGAGGGCATGGAGACCTCCTTATCTGCCCTCACATCTGAGACCAAATCTATCCGCACAGACATTGCTGGATTCCAAACTCAGATGGATAGTCTCACTGTCCGTGTGGTTGCAGTAGAAAGCCGCCTTGACTCTATACCGGACCGAGATCAAGAACTCCTCTTCCTAAGGAGCAGTGTTAGATTTGGAAGACAGAAGTCTTCGAGACAACGTTAGTCTTTTTGGTTTCCCAGAGAAGAAAGAAGGTCCAGATGCCAAATCCTTTCTCAGAGAAACACTCCCAAAGCTCACAGGCCTTATCTTTGACCCACCATTAGAAATTCAGAGAGCTCATCGCATTGGTCCACCTAACACAGAGAAAAATATGCAACCACGTCCACTCATTGTCTGCTTCCTACGACATGACCAAGCTCGCCAATTGATCATAGCAGCTCGTACTCATGGCCCATACACATTCGAGGGTCATGAGATCAGAGTGGCAGCGGATTTTTCGAAAGAAACTAATGACCGTCGCAAAGCTTTCCTTTCCTTTAGACCACAACTACGACAGCTTGATATCTAATATGGCCTCTTCGAACCTGCATGTTTGCGGATTACCAAAGATGGGATCTCCAAAGAATTCTTTAATCCAGAAGACCTTCGTAATTTCCTAGACAATCTTTCACCTCAGAACACGGAATGTATCACATCCTCACAAGAACCTGGATCCAAACTTTCATCATTCAATTCTACGATACCCATAAATGGGTCCAGACGCCATCCAGGCCGGTCTCAGAGTCGGGCCGAGACTTAGATGGACCTGTTCGCCCTTTGGGAGATCGAGCACAGGCCCTTCATGCAGTTGCTACTCTTATGCAGGAAAGAGACAGGGACAAATCACGCTCTCCTCTAAAACCCCTTCATCAGAGGAGACTGTTTCCTGAACTGTGTTGACTAACTGATCTCCTTCTGCTCTTTGATAATTCTCGATTATCTGTAAATTCGTTTTCTTTACACCCATCGAAGTTGGAAATATTGATGAAAACATCGATTTAATATATGTATTTCGGCAATAGCAGCCTTTATACAGAAAGGAGACAATGTCTAATTGTACTCTCCTTAAACATTTCCTCCTTCCTTCATTCAAGGAGGACATGCCTTTAACTTCTGCTGAATATATTATCTTTCTATATTGATGAATTGATGAACATTTGTTGCCTTTTTGCCTTTCGAAGACAGCGACTAGATGAGTACCTGAATATTTGTTCATTTTCTTATACATTATCTACCTTTATATTCCCTTCTTTCATCCTGATTCCCTTCCCAATTCTCCAATATATACTCATGTTAACACTTCTCTCTCCTCAGAGTTTCTCTCATTGCTTATTTGCTTCTTCTTTCCTTTCTGCTGAGTATTGTTGAATGTTATACGACAATGAATAAAGATAATTGACAATTGACAATATACATAAATTCTCGTTCATTTGTTCTGAATTTGTTAGGAATTATAAGAACTATTATGCTCCTTCTTTCTTAATCTCTTCTCACACATCTTCTCTCCTTCCTTTCTCTAACCAATATCGATGATATTAATTAATTATTTTAACATATACTATTTAATTGTCTTAATATTTAACTACAATGATATTTATTTAGACGGTGCTAGTATTTAGATCTGATAAAACTTAACTGTGATGATATTTACTTAGGAAAGTATTTCACATTAATTACTATTACTATTATTATCTTTATTATGCAATGAGTTTGTTTGATTATTCCATACATATGGTATGTTATCATTTATGCATTTTCACAGTTTCTTCCATAGCCAGTTTGCTTATGTTTTCTCGCTAGGTATTGTTAAACCTCATTTGACAGGTATTGGAATAATTAACTATATATATGAATGACTGTTTATTTGTTATGAACTCATTATGAAGTATAGACAATATCACATTCCTTCTCTATTATTTCCTTCTTACACACTTTTCTTCCCTCTTCCTCTGTTTAACCAGTATTTGATATTACTTACATATGATAATATTTAATATTTAATTATCCTAATATTTAACTTTGATATTATTTAACTATACAGTGCTATTATTTAAATAGGATTATACTCAACTGTGTTAATATTTATTTATATTAATATTTAGTATTTAGCTACTACTATTATACTACGCAAAGTTCGTTTGATTGCACCATGCGTTTAGTAAGCTTTATTCGGTTCAGATAGCAACCATAAAAGCAAATGTACATACACAAGCGTTAAAATCCAATTACAGTTTCATATAACTACAAATAAACATACACAATCAGTTCAGTGCAATTGTAATCTATAAATTCATTCTATTGATCTGTTAAAAAACCATACTTTTTCTTGCATAAATTGATTTTAAAATGTATGTCGCGGTATAAAAACAGATCTCGGGGTCTCTTAATGTAAACAGTAGACTCATAGCAGCTTGGATAGTTGTAACATTATATCTTTTAAACAGAGGTTTTAAATAAACAATTCTATAGTTCAGATACAGTTCACATAATAATAGAAAGTGCATGGTGCTCTGTTTGGTGTAATTATCGCATGGACAAGGGCTGACTGGGTGCTGTTTCGTTTCTGGAAAAGCGACAAAATGATGAACAAGGCCTAGTCTCATCCTCGTTAGTACAAAACGGTGAGAGGGTCTTGAGACAAGTGATAAGTAGCTTTGAAAGCCGACAGTATCAATATACAGATGGTACAGCTGATATGTAGCTTGTTTCTCCACAGATCTCATCCTACGCTCCTTCTTATGAGTCAAGAAAGTGACCTTGATCTCCTGTTTGGACAGGCCTATCACATCTGACGGATTTCGTGGAATTGGGAGCTTAAATATATCTTTATATGCCATTGCAATATAATTTAACCATGGGATTTTAAAACAATTGTCTATTCGTAGGCAGTCCTTTATAATGGTTTGTGTAAGTATGGTCTCCTCTTTAGACCAAATTGATCTCCATAACAGAAATGGTCTCATTGCAATCAGGTCTGACAAATGATCAAGCCCCACTTCACAATGGATTAACTCTGAGGATGCTGAGACAGGCAGGCACAAGAGCTTTTTTAAAAAGGAATTTTCCTCTAATTGCACTTCTTGGCTAGAGTGGTAGCCCCATACACCTGCGCCATATAGTGCAATAGAGGCACATCTAGCTTTGTATATATAGGTTATATCCTTAATTCGGCGATCCCCTAATTTGGAGGCAAAACTAAACACCCCATGTATACTTTTTGCCATCTTGGCCCGGACATTTAACATTTCACGTGACCACTTGCCGCTACCAGAGAAAGTTATCCCCAGGTAGCAGAAATTGTCGACGGATTCCACTCTTTCCCTGTCTATAAAATAACATTTCGTTTTCTTGGGTTTTATTCCACAGACCATTGTATATGTTTTGGCCTTGTTTATCAGCAGCTTCCTTCCCTTAATGAAATCGATGAACCCATCAATTAGACGCTGTAGGCCTATCGGTGTCCTAGATAAAAGTAATGCATCATCTGCGTAGAGCAGGACCGGTATATCCTGGCCATCTGCTTGAGGGGCATTCGCCTGTATCGTCTTAAGGGCTGCGTCTACTTCATTAATAAATAGGATAAAAAGCAGTGGTGCCAAGACGCAGCCTTGGCGGATGCCACGTTTGACATTAAAATTTGGAGTGCATTCGCCCCCATGGCCATACCGGACACTGGTCAATAATTTCTCGTACAGCCTCGCAAGAAAATAAATAATAGACTCTGGAGCACCAAGATTAAGTAAAACTGGCCAAAGTATTGCATGATCCACTAAATCAAAGGCACTGCTGAGATCAGCAAAACATAAAAAGAGACCCCCTTGTTTAGCACATGTATATTTACCAATTAAAAGCTCCAAATTAATACACTGTTCCAACGTACCTAGCCCTTTTCTAAAACCAAGTTGTGCTTTCATTAAAATCCAGTTATCTACAACCCACTCTTCCAATCTTACAAGTAAAACCCTGCTCATCACCTTCACAGATGAATCTAGAAGGGAAATCGGCCGATAGTTCTTGGCTTCCGATTTGTTCCCTTTTTTGTAGATGGGGATAATAACTGATTGACCCCATGTCATAGGAACTTCCTCTATGACTGCGGCATTGAAGACTCTGGTAAGTATCGGGCCCCATAGATCAGGCACGGTTTTATAGATATCTATGGGTACACCGTCTGGGCCTGCCGCTTTCCCTCCTTTGCTGCCTCTAATTCCTAACTCAACCTCATCAAGAGTGATATTTAGGGGAATAATGGGCCATTTCCTGGGGATAGTAAGAACCTCAAAGTCTTCATCACATGGGTTAAAAATATTGGTAAAATGTAACACCCATTCCTCACAGCTAACATGACTTAAAAATTCTGGGTGAGTATCATTTTTAAGAAATGATGAATTGACTATTTCCCAAAACAGCTTATTGTTGGATGTGACCGCAGCCAGTGAAAGGTTATCCCAAGCCTCCTCTTGGAGCTCCCTCTTCCTCTGTTTTAGTGCTAGTTTGTAATCTAGTCTTAGTTTTTGGATTAACATTTTATCCCTAGGTCTAGTGGAGAGTACATGTTTTAGCTGGTTCAGCGAGTTCGTACAGGTATGGTTAAACCAACCCCGAATCTGTGACTGCTTCCTACTCGGGGGTGCGGTTAATAACTTATTGATGGTATTGTTGATTTTGCTAAAATTTGTTAATATCGTAGTTGGTACAACCTCGAAATCAAGACTATCATAAATCTCCTTGTGACATTCCAAAACTATATTTTTTAAGATGTTAGCGGGGTTGATACCTTTCCACCTGCTTCTAGTTCCATTGGGTCTACACAGTTTAATATTACCAATAACCGTTTGTTGCTTATCGACTTTGTTGCCCCACCCAGCCAATGGCATGATAATACAGTTGTGGTCACTAAGTAACAATTCGGCTATCCATGGGGTGGAACATAGGTGTACGATATTGGTGGATACTAAAATATGATCAATCGTAGTGTTAGCATTTCTTCCAGTGAAGGTAGGTATCTCCCTCCCGTTCTCGTCCAAGGCACCTTGCATTACATCAAGATCATATTTCGCCAGGACTGAATTTAAGGTATCTCCATAGATGTTATGCAGAAAATGTATACAATCGGCCCCCTCATCACTCCTAAATCCACAAACCTTGGTCATAGACAAGGTACAAATTGGGGTGTTGAAATCTCCGACCCATACAATGGCAAGATTTGTGTTTATGGCTGTGACCAAATTATCTATTTCCTTTTCTATTTCAATGACCACATTGTGACGAGTTGAGTCAAAAATGTGTATTATAATAATTGATCAACAAGACATCCCAACCATCTTTATGATGTAACCGTAACAACTGTGAATGTTGTCCTAATTCGATAACCCTTTTAGCAACCAAAGGCAGTTTATTCGATAGAAGGATTAACAGCCCTCCCTTCGCTCTACCAGCCGGGGCAGGTGTAGCTAGTAGATTATAAGAAGTAAACCCTTCAAAATTAACATGGATTGTACTCCAGGTTTCTTGTAGACAGATTATGTCGAGTTTACTAATAAAGTCCTCCCAACCCAACTTGTCCTTTTTACTAGCCAGTCCGGCTATATTCCAAGTAGCGATAGTGAGGCCGTTAGATTTAAAATTCCCAAGTCCATCAAAGGGAGTTCACTAATGCTCGTACTGACGTCTCCCTCCTTGGTAGGAGGGTCCAGAACTGGGGAGTCTAACAATGTTTCTATAAACTGCCCTTCTTGGCCGCCTGACTGGACATCAAGACTAGTCTCATTCTCGGTGCTTAATGGGCGCAACGCAAGAGAATTTATACCTTTAGGCTGAGGTTTAAGTGTATTAGATATAGGCTCAGTAATGTTAGATACCCTTTCTCTTGGGGGTCCTGCATCCAACCCCCACATACTTTCGTATCCCGCCTCCCTAACAGGTGGGCAGGAAGCTTTTTGTCAATCGTTATCTTCAAGAGTGCTTAATGGTAGGAATCTATTGAAGGTAGGTATTGTGTAATGTGACTGCGCTAACACTGCCGGGGTGGCCCTACAGTTCTCCTGTTCACCTGCTCTGTTAGGGATAGGCCTTAGGTGTCTATAAAAAAAAACCAGAGGTAAAAGTGATACGTTAAAATCATTGCATGCTATTGCACCCGCACTTTCCAGGAAAGTTCTGGCCCAATTAGGGTTCCTAAAGTTAATGATTACGCAATCACCTTGTAGTGTCTTTTTTAAGGGTCCGATCCAATTTATTCTTCTGGTTAAGAGAATCTGGTCAGCATGATCCACTGGGTAGCTGCAATTCTTGTTTAACCAGTGCACCACTTTATTTTTAAGAGAATGGTCTGTTTCCTTTTGGCCCGGCTCAAGTTGGGGTACATTCACCATAACTGCCACATATGGGCAGCATTCTGGGGGTAGGTTTATCGATATACCTGTTCTTCCCATTGGCCCGCTATTCTCCCTGTGATCGCTAGGCACCTGAGACAACTCTGCCGGTTTAACCCTATCCCCTCTATTGTGGCAGGGTGGGTTACTCATCGTCGCTTTTGGTCTAAAGCCTGTTACAGCCAAATTGGTACCTGTTTTGGGCACTTCCAGGTTATTCCCTAGGACCCCCCGACCCCTGCTATCCCTATTGTTAACACTTGGGGTACTGACTACAGTTTCCACAGCGGTTATACCCAGTTGCACTTGTTCCAGTGATCCCCCCTGTGGCCCCTTTGCGTTCGCCCTTAGGTTTTCGTTATTATTTTTTAATAAACAACTAAGTTTAGCAACTACTTCATTAAGTTTATCTATTTTATCATGAAGTGGGCTAAAGAGTGTTTCAAGTTTCTGATTAAAAAGGGCTACAATCTGATCAATTTGTGAGGGCCCCAAATCAGAGGGTTTTTCTGGTACTTTAACAATAGTATTTGGTAGTGGGCCTTTTTTACTTTTGCTAATAGTCCCTGTTTTCGCTTGGCTATTTCTACAGCCCCTTTTCCTTTTTGGTGTAGGAGAACCAGTAGGTGAATGCTGTAGTGGCACATCAGGTAAAATAACTACATCAATGTCTGTCGTCCCTGAGCACACTTTGTCAGGTGGGGCGGTAACCTTTTCGGTGTTCGGGGCAGTTTCAATTTCATACTGGGAAGTCCCAGAAACCAGCCCCGTTATTTCTTCAATCCCCGAGCCTGTGCCTAATGAGAGGCGGCGTTCCGCCCTATCAATTTCATCATTAATAGCACTAACATCCCGTACTAAGTAGGAGTCAATGGTGGAGCATGGTTGATCAACAACAGCTTTATGAGTTTTGTGTAATTTGCGTATCGACATCCTACTAATTACTACAGTGACACTGTGACCTTAGGGTAAGGGGGAGACACGGCACAGGGAAAAAAGCCAAAAATGCCCGGTACAGATCGTACAATGTGCAAAACTGCAGAGTGCCAGATATATAAGGTGCAAAAGTGCCAGTAACAGTTCGTAATACAGAATACCAGGATATGTACCGCAGGGACAAAGATAATTAAAAGGGCTAGGTACCACTATAAAATATAAAAGATACGATCCACAGACAATAAAATACGTTATGCTACACAGACCTTAGCTGAATCTTTAGCTCGCTTACTTATAAGTTTGTACACAATTAAAATCAAGAAATGACAATAGCTATGTCCAACCGCAGTTCGGTTCCAGAGTGATCCGTAGTAGGAGGACGAATAACAAACACCCAGCACAACCTCCAACAGTAGGGTCCTATACTTCTACGTTAGTTACTCACTGGCTTTTCTACGCTGGCTGCAGTTCATTAGACCCGTACGTCCACTCATTCCTTAGGAGATCACGAAGCCAAGAGGGGTGGCCCTGCCCTGCCTCTTCCTGGCGATGACGGGCACAGACGTGCCCGCCCTTGTCCCGCGCTTCGGGATGCCGGTAGGGTTTTTAATTGCGCCTCCGGGCACGTGATGCAGCGTCAGGGAGCAGGAAACGTTGCTGGGGCTGCTGGGGGCTGTAGTCACGGTGGCCGTTCCCCTCACGGCTTGATGAAACTGCGGAAGCCGTTCCCCTCACGGCTGGCGGCAGGCAAATGAAGCCGTTCCCCTCATGGCTGGAAGAAAAAGCAAAGCGGTGCGGCCCCATGCATATGACAATCTTATACTACATTGACCCTTTTCTTCTTCATCCTTCTTTATTACTCTCCTTTCCCTTTGATCTCCTCTTTTTCTTTAACACTATACTCTTAAGGTGTTGGTCTCTTCCCTCTATTCCTTCAACTTTAATTCCGTTCTCTATACTATCGGTTCAATATTTGAATCTTTGAGAACTTGAATATTTTTATAACCTCATCCCCAATACCGTTAATATTATTGTATAAATGTGTCTTTCAACACTAAATTTATCGCCGGATGGGGCTCCTCCAGGGCGAGTAGCCTGAAAGTCTAGACCCGTAGGGAACAGTCCCATCCCCCTGGTGCTGTCTTTTTCCTGCGCAGCACATCTACCACTTTTTCCCTTGTATTCCCACAATTTTTCTTGAACTTTACTCTCCCTCCTTCTTACTTATTTCTCTGTATACTTATAAGTGACTCTAGAAGGTAACTGATCTCATCCTTGGCATTTCTCCTTACCCGGAATTTACTCTTCATTTTTCCCCTTCTTTTCTGTAATCCCCCCATTATTTGCTTTACTTCTATACTTTATTTCCTTCTTTACTTCAATCCCCTTCACAACTTAACACCTCTTACTCCTTACATCAGCTTTTCTTTAAAACCAAATCTCTCTTTACCTCCAACACACATATGACAGCGAGCATATCTTCTTCCTCTCGCCCATTACGCATAATCTCATGGAATGTTAATGGTCTCAAACACTTTATTAAACGCAAAAAAGTACTCTCATACCTAAAAACGAAAAGAACTGATATTGCTCTCTTACAAGAGACTCATTTAGATGCTTTGGAATCATATAAACTACAACGAGAGTGGGTAGGAAAAGTTATTCATTGTGAATTGACAACACAATCCCCTTCTGAGAAGGGTCAGCCACGAAAATGTGGTGTAGCCATTCTCTTACACAAATCTCTACCCGTCACAGTTGTCAAAACCTGGATTGATCCAGAGGGCAGGTATGTCTTTGCCAAGTTAAAAATAGGAGAAAGGATCCTCTGTGTTGGCTCAGTATATGCCCCAACAGCTACTAAACGCTCCTACCTTCTCAACCTAAATCGCCTACTAGTAGAGATTGGAGCTTCCAGTTACATTATTGGCGGCGACTGGAATCTCGCCTGCAATGGGATTCTAGACAGAACAGGCCCCGTAGACAGATATAATGTGGGAGACAGAGCATTGTTGGATGATATATTTTCAGATCCTGGTTTGGGGGATCACTGGCGTCTCTGTCATCCCTCAGATCAGGAATACACCTTTCTCGCTTCTGCTCATGGCACACAATTTAGAATAGATTATTTTCTTAACTCCCATTCAGTAGTTGCAACTACTAATGAGTCCCACATTTCCGAAGCTGCTATCTCTGATCATTCTCCGGTTCTTCTTGCTTTGGAAGTAGGTCTATTCTTCCCAGGCCAAAAACCATGGCGTATGAACATTCAACGATACCTCTCACCTCAGGGTAAAGCCCAATTACGTTTTCATCTCTCTGATTATTTAACCAATAACAAATCATCAGTTACTTCTTCTAGAACCGTCTGGGCAGCTGCGAAAGCAACTATTCGTGGTCAATTAATGAAAGATGCAGCCGAAGACAAAAAGTCAGCTTTCCTACGTCGTACAGAACTTGAGGCTCAAATAATTTCTCTTACACGTCTATTTTCATTTCGTCCTACTGTATCCAACCGCAAGAGCCTAGAATTAGCTAAAATGGCACTTAACAATCTATATACTTCCAAAGTGGAGTACGCTCTTCAGCGTCTAAAAGGTAGACATTATGAACAAGGGGAGAAAGCAGGCCGATTACTTGCAGTGCAGCTGAAACAACGTGAAGCTTCCATGGCTATTTCTACAATACGAGCAGACTTGGGTGAGATTCTTTCTAAACCACAAGAAATAGTAAATACTTTTGCATCCTTTTCCACAACATAATTTTATTGTTGACAGCTGAGACGGAAAGAGTGCCTCACAGGGCACCCAAAGTATGCATACAAGATGACATATATGTATATCAACATTTTCAACAATGATATAGTATTGATCATACGAAGGATAAATTGCAAAGAAAAATAATAACAAAAAAAGAATAAACAACTGTTCCACATTGCCTCTGTCTGACAAGTAGAATAGTCTCAGATATAGGGAGAGTCTCTGCCACCCGTAGCCCCATCCAGTATGTATACTACACCAATGTCAGTCTACTAGAATCATAGCAATGATTCTTCAGGATCACTGACATAATATCGACAACAAAAATATCGTATTGACAAAATATCGTCGTCATAATATCGACTACAATAATATCGACTTCCAATACTTATTTAAAAAAATACTAAAATATCGAGTACACAATATCGTGTATATAAAAAATATTGTACACCACAATATCGAAATACAAAATATTGTTAAATTAAATATCGTTTAATTTTAAAACGCATACAAAATATCAAAAATATCGAATACCAAAATATAGACATCAATATTATCGACTTTTTAACAATATCGACTGTTGAAAAACCGGTCAATTAAATATATGTTTAGCACCAAATATAAATTCACATTATAAAACAATATAAAGCACTTAAATAACATAAAATGTTCATTTGCAAACACATCAATATATAAAACTGAATTTTTTTCTAAACGAACAATTACAGTAATAAAATAAAAGCTTTAAAATATATAATGCTTGCATCATGTCACATTCAAAACAATGTTTAATATATTTTAACAAAGACAAACGAAAAAATAATAACTTTCTACTAACAAGTTCTTAATTAGCGTTTCCCTTATATGGAAACAAACAGCCAAAACAATAAAAACAATTAACTTGAACGAATCAAATACTCACATTTTAAAATACACCAATAACATAAAACAACCAATTAAATAAACATTATATAAACATAAAATGTTTGCATCTCTTTTACACTTCTAACCTACAATAAAGAAGAAGGTGAAACTCTGCCCGACTGTTTCCTGAAAGAAAACTTTCATTACTGAAGAAATCTTTAAAACTGCACTAAGGGGCCCATTACGATGGCGGGCGGACAAAGTCCGCCCGCCATCGCAACGGAGAAAGGGACCGCCCGCCACATGTGCGGCGGTCCCGCGATTCGAATTAGGATGCGCCCACCACACTGGCGGGCGCATCCCCCATACTCAGCATTGTGGCGGGCGGTGCTCACAGCACCGCCCGCCACAATGCTGGAAATGCATGTTGTGCATTTGCATGCACAGGGTGACAGGCACCGCGCGGTGCCTGCCACCTTGTGCATTCAAATGCAGGGGGGTACCATAGGTAGCCCCCATGTGCCCCCCCACACCCCCAACACCCTGGGGGCCCGCAACGGGCCCCCAATTGCAATTACCGTATGCCTTTCCATGGCGGCAACGCCGCCATGGTAAGGCACACCTCTGCCAGCATCGTAATATGGATGGCGGTGTCTTGCAGACACCACCTCCATATAATGCCCCTGTTCCGCCGGTCGACGAGTCGACCGGCGGAAAAGTGGCGGACGGTTTTTCCGTCCACCGGGGTCCCCCCGCCATAGTAATATGGCGGGGGGTAAATGTGTGGCGGTCGGAGGGAAATAGCGGGCGGTGGCGATCCGCCCGCTATTGTAGTGACCCCCTAAGTAAGTAAAACTGTATTTAAAATATAACCATACTACTAGCCTTCAACCCTAATTATTTCTGAGACCTAATTTACTAATCTTTCATTGCTTACATTTATATCTACTCTACAGATATCTTACAAAGCCAGAAAAATATTTTCAACATCCTCACCAATAAAAGAACAATAAATGTAAGTATATTATATTTTTTCCAAGCTACCTAAAATTATTTTTCAAACGTAATTCACTAATATATATTTTATTTTTTATCTATCTCCTCTACAGCCAACTGCAAAAGCATCCAAAATCATTTTATAAACACTAACCAACTAAATACAATTAAAAAGTAAGTATATAATTTTCAATTATTAAACACCCTTAAATACCCACCCAAATGTCCCTTTTCCCCTAAAATCCCTATCATCTACAAACAATGTAATCAAATTATTAAAATGTTTGTTTTCTCTTCTCAACAGAAAATACATCAAGAAAATAGAAAATAAAGCTTGAAATCATTTCCTGGACGATTTTATTTACATCAAACTAAACATTGTAAGTATATTCACTGAAATGTAACTGTATTGAATAAATATGTGGTATTTATTATATTAAAAAATGTGTTTTTTAATTTCCCTAGTATAAGACAAAACAACATGACTGAAGGTGCAGAATTTGTAATGTCACAAAAAATAAAATGTTAATATGTTATATGGGGTATGTCTATACACAGGAGAAACAAATTGGCCTTAAAGTGTTTTGGAAGTGTAGCAAATACTACTCTAACAAATGCTATGGAAGAGCTACTACTCATGAAACTACTGTTCTTTCTGTAAAAGAACATAATCACCCCCAAACATAACAGAGATTGAGGTTAGAGATGCTCTTGAAAGTATTAAAGAAGCAAGCACTAGTACTGATAAACCAACCACCCAAATACTGAAAGAGCAACTATTAAAAGTACCTCAACATGCATCACGACAATTACCCTCCATAGCTTCTTTAAAAAGAACTATTGCCAGACAAAAAAAAGCAACTACAAGTACCATACCTGCCCCTAAAACATTTGCAGAAGTAGTTATTCCCCCAGAATTAAGCATTACTCACACTAAAGAACCATTTATATTTTTTGATAACAAATGCCCTGATAAAAGAATAATTATGTTTGCTACTGCAAACAATTTAGTTAAATTACAGCAATGTGACACCTGGATGATGGATGGAACTTTCAAAGTCTGTCCAAAACCATTCTACCAGCTGTACACAGTGCATGGATTGTACCAACATTCAAATATTCCATTCATCTATGCCCTATTACCAAATAAGCAGCAAACTACCTACATAGATATACTCACTAAGATAAAACAAGAAAGCAATCAATATTTTCCTTCAAAAATAATTATTGATTTTGAATTAGCCATGATAAATGCTATACTAAAAAATTATCCACACACAGCAATACAGGGTTGCTATTATAATTTTAACCAGAGTCTCTGGAGACATCTACAAAAATCAACCCTAAGGGGTCGATTCCGATCCGGCCGGAAGCGCACCTAACAGTATTCGTCCGGGAAAAAAAACAGCCGATTGCGTGTTTCCCGACCGATTCGAGCATTCGTCCGGACGAACAAGTACGATGCGTATAACAACCCAGTTTCCGAGCGAGCCGTACTCACCCAATTCAGCTCCTGTACCCCGCCCGAGCCGGATCCGTAAACGCCGAATCGACTCGTACGGAAGCAAATACACAGCACATTCCGGCCGGACGAGTACGATGCGCACTCTGTACGCGCCGAACCCGTCGCTACGTCCGGGACGTTTGAGCATCCGGGCGAGCCGTACATAAGCTCTGTTTCACGCCACAAGACGATCCACGGCTACGAGACGAACAAGCCTGCTACGAGTACGACTCGAAGACACAAGAAACCCGAACAAGACGATCCAAGCATGAATCCCATTGCGCAGGTCCTACCTATACTCTATATCTATTACCGGGACCGGCACGGACGCGTACGGCGCAGACAGTAAGTCAAACACCAACAATACAAACAAACGACACGTACCCGAAATATGTCACACACACATAGGGATGCACAAATGACGGACACTAGCAACAGCAGAACCATAGGGGTGGGATGGCCATCACCAATGCCATACACACCCATAGGGGGATGGATGCCTGCCACTACCACCACCCCACTCAGGGGGGCTGGATGCCTGTCACTACTACCATCCCCACCCTTAGGGGGATGGATGCCTACCACTACCACCACCCCTACTCAGGGGGGCCTGGATGCCTACCACTACCACCTCCCCTACTCAGGGGGGGCTGGATGCCTGCCACCACCACCACCCCTACTCAGGGGGGCCTGGATGTCTACCACTACCACCACCCCTACTCAGGGGGGGCTGGATGCCTGCCACTGCCACCACCCCTACTCAGGGGGGCTGGATGCCCATCACTACTACCATCCCCACCCTTAGGGGGATGGATGGCCACCACTACCACCACCCCTACTCAGAGGGGGCTGGATGCCTACCACTACCACCACCCCTACTCAGGGGTGCCTGGATGCGTGTCACTACTACCATCCCCACCCTCAGGGGGCTGGATGCCTACCACTACCACCACCCATACTCAGGGGGGGCTGGATGCCTGCCACTACCACCACTCCACTCAGGAGGGGCTCGATGCCTGTCACTACTACCATCCCCACCCTTAGGGGGATGGATGCCTACCACTACCACCACCCCTACTCAGGGGGGCCTGGATGCCTACCACTACCACCACCCCTACTCAGGGAGGGCTGGATGCCTGCCACTACCACCACCCCTACTCAGGAGGGGCTGGATGCCCGTCACTACTACCATCTCCACCCTTAGGGGGCTGGATGCCTGCCACTACCACCACCCCACTCAGGGGTGGCTGGATGCCTGCCACTATCACCACCACACTCAGGGGGGGCTGGATGCCTGTCACTACTACCCTCCCCACCCTTAGGGGGATGGATGCCCATCACTACTACCATCCCCACTTATAGGCGGCTGGATGCCTGCCACTACCACCACCCCAGTCAGGGGGGCTGGATGCCTGTCACTACTACCATCCCCACCCTTAGGGGGCTGGATGCCTGCCACTACCACCACCCCACTCAGGGGTGCTGGATGCCTGTCACTACTACCATCCCCACCCTTAGGGGATGGATGGCCACCACTACCACCACCCCTACTCAGGGGGGCTGGATGCCCATCACTACTACCATCCCCACCCTTAGGGGGCTGGATGCCTGCCACTACCACCACCCCACTCAGGGGTGGCTGGATGCCTGTCACTACTACCATCCCCACCCTTAGGGGATGGATGGCCACCACTACCACCACCCCTACTCAGGGAGGCTGGATGCCTACCACTACCACCACCCCTACTCAGGGGTGTCTGGATGCCTGTCCCTACTACCATCCCCACCCTCAGGGGGCTGGATGCCTACCACTACCACCACCCCTACTCAGGGGGGGCTGGATGCCTGCCACTACCACCACCCCTACTCAGGGGGCCTGGATGCCTACCACTACCACCACCCCTACTCAGTGGTGCCTGGATGCCTGTCACTACTAGAAGACAAAAGAGGTACGGTGTTCCTGGGAGGCAAGTTGGCCACCTGGTTAGTACTCAGAGTGGTGGGGAGGTGGGGAATACCTCCTTTCGGAACTAGGACCCTCACACACCCAGCAAGCTAGGTGTCATGCTTCATCATATGGGTCTGCTCCTCGTCGAGCCGGCGCTGCAATGCTCGACGGGCACCCATAAAGGGGCTCTTTATCGGAGATCTTTTGTTCCTTGCCGTATAGGTGCCGTGGGTGTGAGGGGCCTGGTAAGATGTAGATGTGGTGTGTGGGTTAAAACAGGTAAGGGAATCCTCTAATTATTTTTATTCTGGAGAGGTCACAACCTGAATAAAAAGTAAAAAGAAGGAGGGCGACTATTTTGTTTTAATCTGACAAATTACGCTCTACCCCTTAGTGGTCAACATGTTTCTCGCCTATAAAATGTCTCTAATAGATCAGTTGGCGATTCCTCAGGACCTAGTGACTAAATGAAAACTATCTACAGTGTGTGGTGTGGTTCTACATACCACTTCTTCTCTCGGTAGGACGTTGCCCCGGAGAAAAGCAGCCAACCTAGAGTACAAACAAAAAGGATCAAAAAACCAAAAGGAAATATTGGTACATGGTCCTATTGATTCAAGTGGGTGTGTTTCACCGTACACAACCTCTTTGAATCTATACAAGTGATAAAAACAACGTGATTTCATGCATATCACATTTTACGTGTGCCTTCATTTGTATTTAGAATATAAAACCTCTGTGTAACCAGTTAGAGTAATTGAACAACATGGTGAGTGAGTATCAGCTCACCTCTTAAGGATTCAAGTGCTGCTTCATCAGACCGCAGCGGAGTATATGGACACTCAACGTAGTGTCGCTGTTTATTAAAAGGAAAAAACAAACAACAAAATATGTTGGGTGTGGGCTTGTAGGCACAACGTTTAGTTGCTAAGGCCATGACTCTAGAGCATTAAAAGTGAAAGTGGGCATGGTTCAGGTTAAAGTAAGCCCATAGTCGTGAAATTGGTATCATTGACAAGGTTATTCAACAGACTCAAAAGTGCCCCAGACCTGCCTGCGTAGCTGCTGGCGCCTTCACCATGCGCTCCGACATTATGCCAATCGTGCGGTGTGTTAAGAGCGCCTACAGCGCCCAAGCTATGTCTTAGTGCAGAGCTCTACAGAACATCAGAGTCAGCGTACCCTTCCCAAAGACCAGCGGTAACTTGTCAGCAATTCCCAGCACCTCTTACCTCTCTTAAAAGCTTGTGACCAGGCATAGTCTCAACGTGTAATCCATACTCACCTGCTCCCGCTCAGAGCAGTCCAGCTCACCTACCCGCTCTGCTGCATCAGGAAGGAAAAGACATGTTGTCGGTTCCTGTCTTAAATACCCTCTCCTGGTGCCATTAAGCATGGTAAATCAGCCGCACCTGGTGTGTGGTGTGATGGTGTCGGCATGACATCATCTACAGTGTAACCATGGAGGCCATCTTTGAATGTGGTGAAGGTCTATAGTTCTGGCTATTACCTTGATGTGGACGCGCATCAAGGGCTTCAAATTTGGCATTGAGTGGAGCGGTTTTATCAACAATGTGAACAAGAATTTATACAGTGCAAAAGTGCTCACGTCACTGCGCCAAATTTGTGCATAAGTTGCTGGCGACTGCCGATTGGGTGATTCGTATGTCGGCCATCTTAGAGTGTAGTATTGTACTCTATTGTTAGTTGTTAGATATATCGTCCTAACATAGCCTAATCTCCATATCTGACTAGCCTGATGTCGATATCATGTGGCAGAGATGTATAAAGAGGTGAGAGACTAGCGTGGAGTCTTAAGCTGATATATTAATTTGTTAAAGTTGCAGATAATGGTTGTATATATCAGATTAATTAAGGGTGCTCCAGGGTATGGCATCGTTCAGGCCGTCATTTGCTAAGTCAAGACGGAAAACCCACCTTTGTTCAATCCTGTACAAAGCAGTCTGTGTTATTTGTTGGTGGGATTCTAGGATGACCCAGCGTAGACTCTCTGGGGGTGTCCGAGTTCAGAGAAGTGGGTGTATAGTTTGGTGGTAGTTTTATGGCAACGAATATTGCTCTTATGCTCAGTGATTCTGACCTTAACGGGCCTCATGGTCATGCCAACATACCTCTTGTCACAAGGGCAGGTCAGCATGTACACACAACGTGGGGTGTTACAGTTAGTGTGTTTGATTAGCGTCCATGTAAATGTGTCTGATAGAACCAATTGTTTGGTGTGTCTGGTCTGTGGGCACACGATACAAGAGCCGCAGGGATAGTGTCCTGTCACGGGTGGGAGATCCCACAGTTGCCTCTGGTTAGGGATGTTGCTCTTCTTGGGTCTAGTGTGCACCAACATATCTTTCAAATTGTTGGTACGTTTAAACGCAAACCTTGGTTTGGGTATTGACAGAGTACCCGTGTTCAGAATTGCCCAGTGTTTGTTCACTACCTTCTTTATTAGATTGGATCTAGGTGTGTACGTGGTCACACAGGTCAAAATGTCAGTGGGTTCTTTCTCATGTACCTCTAGGAGGCTTTCACGATTATTATTTCTTGCTCGTTTCATGCAAGAGTGAACCTGTTTCTTAGGGTATTGTCTCTTCAGCAGATTGTCAGCCAGTATCTCTGCTTCAATTTTGTAGTCCTCTGTAGAACTACAATTTCTTCTAATTCTTAGAAATTGGCTGAAGGGAAGGTTATTTCTCAGTGTAGCAGGATGATAGCTGCTGTACAGTAGCAAGCTGTTTCTGTCGGTAGGCTTTTTGTATAGGGATGTCGTTATTCTACCCTCTTGTAATCTGATGGTGAGATCTAGGAAGGCAATGTTCGTGGCAGATATAGTGTGGGTGAATTTCAAGTACTGGTTTTTGTGTTAATCCACTCGCAAAATTCAGCGCATCTCTGTATGTCACCCTGCCAAAAGATGAGGATGTCATCTATGTACCTCTTCCACAGTCTCAGGTTAGCTCCGAAGGGGTTACTCGCATGTTGGATGGTCTCTTGTTCAAACGCCGCCATATACAAACATGCCACACTGGGGGCAAAGGTACTCCCCATCGAAGTACCCTGAGACTGGTGGAAGAGTTGGCTGTCAAACTCAAAAAGTTTTCTGTTAAGGCCAGGGTGGCACATTGCATGATGAACGAAATGGGTGTTGCTGCTGTCCATTCACTCCCACTTAGTGCAGATTCTATTACTGCCAATGTCTCTCTCTGTGGGATATTGGTATACAGTTGTTCCACATCCAAGGTGACCAGGAGGTCAATATCGCCTGTGTTTTCTAGTTCACCTATAACACAGAGGATATCTGTTGTGTCCCTGATGTATGATGGTGTCTGTTTGACCAAAGGTTGTAGGTAATGGTCGCAGAATTTTGAGAGCGGCTCTAAGAGTGAGCCGATTCCTGAAACTATAGGTCTGCCCGGAACAGGGGTGGTCCCCTTATGTATTTTCGGCAGAGTGTAAAAATAGGGTGTTTTGGGATGTTTGGTAATCAAGAAATCAGCTTCTTTACCACTGATCCACCCATTACTCTCTGCCTCATAGACCATGGTGGTTATCTCGGTCGTTAATCGAGTCGTAGGGTTTGTTGTTATCGGAGTATAGAATTTACTATTCCGTAGTTGGCGTTGGCACTCGGTGTTGTAATCCGAAGTGGATTGTATGACCGTGGCGCCCCTTTGTCAGCTTGCTTTATTGTAATGCTTTTGTCCTCAGTCAATGATCTAATCGCTACATGTTCTTGATTAGAGAGATTATGAAAAGGAACTCTGGTATCCTGGTTCTTCAGTTCTTTTAAGACAGCTTTCTCAAAGGTCACTACCTCCACAGGTACCATGCCAACGGTAGGTGTGAAGGTCGAGGGATTGCGAAGGCCTGAATCCAGTTTGGCTGGTTCCTCAGTACCATCTAAGTGGGCTTTAAGGCGTATTTTTCTAAACAGGTTCTGGATTTCGCATTGTTCCCGAAAACTGTCCTCTTTGGGGGTGGGGACATAGCCAAGGCCTTTCTCAAGTACTGTTTGTTCTGTAGGTGTCAGTTGTCTATGTGACAAATTAACCACTAGACTCTCCTGCCCTGTGTTTTGCTCCTGGTTTCCATCATATTCGGTTCCTGGTCCTGCCACTGGACTTGTTTTTGTCCTCCTCTTTGCGCCCTCTTCCTCTGCCCCAGCCTCTGCCTAAAAAGGTGGATTGCTGGCAGGGAAGTATTGCGGTTGGCCCTGGGGATACATCGGGAAAGGCCAAAAAGGAGGCTGCGGCCCTTGAAAATTCTGTACAGGGTAGTGGGGGTTTTGTGGATAATTCTTTCTCCTCTGATTTGAACTCATCAGAAGAGTAGCTAGTTTTGCTGTTGGTATAGTCTGCTTTCAGATAGGGGTATATTTTTCTTTGTTAAATCTGCTTATATCCTTCTGAAGCTTGCTATCCTCATTATTAATTCAGCAAAGAGGATAGCTGATGCCCTCCTTATTAGAATACAGGTTGCTGAAGGGGCCATAAAGACTACCATTCATGGCACTGTATTTAAAACCAAATTGACAGAACTCAACCATGAGATTGCTGAGCACAAGGAATTTCTGATGAAGCAGAAGGTTAGCAAGCTTCAGAAGGATATAAGCAGATTTAACAAAGAAAAATATACCCCTATCTGAAAGCAGACTATACCAACAGCAAAACTAGCTACTCTTCTGATGAAAATAGTGAATCTGACAGAAGAGACTCGGCTAGCAGTGACTCCAGCAATGGGAGCTGGAAGGGTTCAAATCAGAGGAGAAAGAATTATCCACAAAACCCCCACTACCCTGTACAGAATTTTCAAGGGCCGCAGCCTCCTTTTTGGCCTTTCCCGATGTATCCCCAGGGCCAACCGCAATACTTCCCTGCCAGCAATCCACCTTTTTAGGCAGAGGCTGGGGCAGAGGAAGAGGGCGCAAAAGAGGAGGACAAAAACAAGTCCAGTGGCAGGACCAGGAACCGAATATGATGGAAACCAGGAGCAAAACACAGGGCAGGAGAGTCTAGTGGTTAATTTGTCACATAGACAACTGACACCTACAGAACAAACAGTACTTGAGAAAGGCCTTGGCTATGTCCCCACCCCCAAAGAGGACAGTTTTCGGGAACAATGCGAAATCCAGAACCTGTTTAGAAAAATACGCCTTAAAGCCCACTTCGATGGTACTGAGGAACCAGCCAAACTGGATTCAGGCCTTCGCAATCCCTCGACCTTCACACCTACCGTTGGCATGGTACCTGTGGAGGTAGTGACCTTTGAGAAAGCTGTCTTAAAAGAACTGAAGAACCAGGATACCAGAGTTCCTTTTCATAATCTCTCTAATCAAGAACATGTAGCGATTAGATCATTGACTGAGGACAAAAGCATTACAATAAAGCAAGCTGACAAAGGGGCGCCACGGTCATACAATCCACTTCGGATTACAACACCGAGTGCCAACGCCAACTACGGAATAGTAAATTCTATACTCCGATAACAACAAACCCTACGACTCGATTAACGACCGAGATAACCACCATGGTCTATGAGGCAGAGAGTAATGGGTGGATCAGTGGTAAAGAAGCTGATTTCTTGATTACCAAACATCCCAAAACACCCTATTTTTACACTCTGCCGAAAATACATAAGGGGACCACCCCTGTTCCGGGCAGACCTATAGTTTCAGGAATCGGCTCACTCTTAGAGCCGCTCTCAAAATTCTGCGACCATTACCTACAACCTTTGGTCAAACAGACACCATCATACATCAGGGACACAACAGATATCCTCTGTGTTATAGGTGAACTAGAAAACACAGGCGATATTGACCTCCTGGTCACCTTGGATGTGGAACAACTGTATACCAATATCCCACAGAGAGAGACATTGGCAGTAATAGAATCTGCACTAAGTGGGAGTGAATGGACAGCAGCAACACCCATTTCGTTCATCATGCAATGTGCCACCCTGGCCTTAACAGAAAACTTTTTGAGTTTGACAGCCAACTCTTCCACCAGTCTCAGGGTACTTCGATGGGGAGTACCTTTGCCCCCAGTGTGGCATGTTTGTATATGGCGGCGTTTGAACAAGAGACCATCCAACATGCGAGTAACCCCTTCGGAGCTAACCTGAGACTGTGGAAGAGGTACATAGATGACATCCTCATCTTTTGGCAGGGTGACATACAGAGATGCGCTGAATTTTGCGAGTGGATTAACACAAAAACCAGTACTTGAAATTCACCCACACTATATCTGCCACGAACATTGCCTTCCTAGATCTCACCATCAGATTACAAGAGGGTAGAATAACGACATCCCTATACAAAAAGCCTACCGACAGAAACAGCTTGCTACTGTACAGCAGCTATCATCCTGCTACACTGAGAAATAACCTTCCCTTCAGCCAATTTCTAAGAATTAGAAGAAATTGTAGTTCTACAGAGGACTACAAAATTGAAGCAGAGATACTGGCTGACAATCTGCTGAAGAGACAATACCCTAAGAAACAGGTTCACTCTTGCATGAAACGAGCAAGAAATAATAATCGTGAAAGCCTCCTAGAGGTACATGAGAAAGAACCCACTGACATTTTGACCTGTGTGACCACGTACACACCTAGATCCAATCTAATAAAGAAGGTAGTGAACAAACACTGGGCAATTCTGAACACGGGTACTCTGTCAATACCCAAACCAAGGTTTGCGTTTAAACGTACCAACAATTTGAAAGATATGTTGGTGCACACTAGACCCAAGAAGAGCAACATCCCTAACCAGAGGCAACTGTGGGATCTCCCACCCGTGACAGGACACTATCCCTGCGGCTCTTGTATCGTGTGCCCACAGACCAGACACACCAAACAATTGGTTCTATCAGACACATTTACATGGACGCTAATCAAACACACTAACTGTAACACCCCACGTTGTGTGTACATGCTGACCTGCCCTTGTGACAAGAGGTATGTTGGCATGACCATGAGGCCCGTTAAGGTCAGAATCACTGAGCATAAGAGCAATATTCGTTGCCATAAAACTACCACCAAACTATACACCCACTTCTCTGAACTCGGACACCCCCAGAGAGTCTACGCTGGGTCATCCTAGAATCCCACCAACAAATAACACAGACTGCTTTGTACAGGATTGAACAAAGGTGGGTGTTCCGTCTTGACTTAGCAAATGACGGCCTGAACGATGCCATACCCTGGAGCACCCTTAATTAATCTGATATATACAACCATTATCTGCAACTTTAACAAATTAATATATCAGCTTAAGACTCCACGCTAGTCTCTCACCTCTTTATACATCTCTGCCACATGATATCGACATCAGGCTAGTCAGATATGGAGATTAGGCTATGTTAGGACGATATATCTAACAACTAACAATAGAGTACAATACTACACTCTAAGATGGCCGACATACGAATCACCCAATCGGCAGTCGCCAGCAACTTATGCACAAATTTGGCGCAGTGACGTGAGCACTTTTGCACTGTATAAATTCTTGTTCACATTGTTGATAAAACCGCTCCACTCAATGCCAAATTTGAAGCCCTTGATGCGCGTCCACATCAAGGTAATAGCCAGAACTATAGACCTTCACCACATTCAAAGATGGCCTCCATGGTTACACTGTAGATGATGTCATGCCGACACCATCACACCACACACCAGGTGCGGCTGATTTACCATGCTTAATGGCACCAGGAGAGGGTATTTAAGACAGGAACCGACAACATGTCTTTTCCTTCCTGATGCAGCAGAGCGGGTAGGTGAGCTGGACTGCTCTGAGCGGGAGCAGGTGAGTATGGATTACACGTTGAGACTATGCCTGGTCACAAGCTTTTAAGAGAGGTAAGAGGTGCTGGGAATTGCTGACAAGTTACCGCTGGTCTTTGGGAAGGGTACGCTGACTCTGATGTTCTGTAGAGCTCTGCACTAAGACATAGCTTGGGCGCTGTAGGCGCTCTTAACACACCGCACGATTGGCATAATGTCGGAGCGCATGGTGAAGGCGCCAGCAGCTACGCAGGCAGGTCTGGGGCACTTTTGAGTCTGTTGAATAACCTTGTCAATGATACCAATTTCACGACTATGGGCTTACTTTAACCTGAACCATGCCCACTTTCACTTTTAATGCTCTAGAGTCATGGCCTTAGCAACTAAACGTTGTGCCTACAAGCCCACACCCAACATATTTTGTTGTTTGTTTTTTCCTTTTAATAAACAGCGACACTACGTTGAGTGTCCATATACTCCGCTGCGGTCTGATGAAGCAGCACTTGAATCCTTAAGAGGTGAGCTGATACTCACTCACCATGTTGTTCAATTACTCTAACTGGTTACACAGAGGTTTTATATTCTAAATACAAATGAAGGCACACGTAAAATGTGATATGCATGAAATCACGTTGTTTTTATCACTTGTATAGATTCAAAGAGGTTGTGTACGGTGAAACACACCCACTTGAATCAATAGGACCATGTACCAATATTTCCTTTTGGTTTTTTGATCCTTTTGTTTGTACTCTAGGTTGGCTGCTTTTCTCCGGGGCAACGTCCTACCGAGAGAAGAAGTGGTATGTAGAACCACACCACACACTGTAGATAGTTTTCATTTAGTCACTAGGTCCTGAGGAATCGCCAACTGATCTATTAGAGACATTTTATAGGCGAGAAACATGTTGACCACTAAGGGGTAGAGCGTAATTTGTCAGATTAAAACAAAATAGTCGCCCTCCTTCTTTTTACTTTTTATTCAGGTTGTGACCTCTCCAGAATAAAAATAATTAGAGGATTCCCTTACCTGTTTTAACCCACACACCACATCTACATCTTACCAGGCCCCTCACACCCACGGCACCTATACGGCAAGGAACAAAAGATCTCCGATAAAGAGCCCCTTTATGGGTGCCCGTCGAGCATTGCAGCGCCGGCTCGACGAGGAGCAGACCCATATGATGAAGCATGACACCTAGCTTGCTGGGTGTGTGAGGGTCCTAGTTCCGAAAGGAGGTATTCCCCACCTCCCCACCACTCTGAGTACTAACCAGGTGGCCAACTTGTCACCCAGGAACACCGTACCTCTTTTGTCTTCTAGTTCTACCCAGGGCAAGTACGGTGGACCTTTATCAAGCCCTCATTGTCCCCCTTGTTGTTTACTATGCCTGTCACTACTACCATCCCCACCCTCAGGGGGCTGGATGCCTACCACTACCACCACCCCTACTCAGGGGGGGCTGGATGCCTACCACTACCACCACCCCTACTCAGGGGGGCCTGGATGCCTGTCACTACCACCATCCCCACCCTCAGGGGGCTGGATGCCTGTCACCACTACCATCCCCACCCTTAGGGGGATGGATGGCCACCACTACCACCACCCCTACTCAGGGGGGGCTGGATGCCTACCACTACCACCACCCCTACTCAGGGGTGCCTGGATGCCTGTCACTACTACCATCCCCACCCTCAGGGAGCTGGATGCCTGTCACCACTACCATCCCCACCCTCAGGGGGCTGGATGCCTACAACTACCACCACCCCTACTCAGGGGGGGCTGGATGCCTGCCACTACCTCCACCCCTACTCATAGGATGGGTAATGCAATGC
The DNA here is from genome assembly GCA_963921515.1 of Calotriton arnoldi. NCBI lineage: Eukaryota > Metazoa > Chordata > Amphibia > Caudata > Salamandridae > Calotriton > Calotriton arnoldi. The sequence goes on from CAWUFW010006634.1 coordinate 963,616, forward strand.
ATGACACAACCAGCATACTCCCACATAAGGAATGTCTGAAAATGATATCCCCCCAACACCATGACAAGCGTGTGTAGTCTGTGACAAATGCCTACAACACTGAACATGACATTGAACATACAATGTGACCCCCTAGCACATGTGTCACACATAAATGTGTGTGGCCTCCACAATGCAAGCCGACCATGGCCACTGTGGCAATGGGGTTGAACACCACATCACCACAGCGACCAAAAGGTAGGTGTGGGGTCCATAGCTGATGCACCTTTTGAACAGTGTGGCAATGGGGCCCAAAGCCCCATCACCACAGTGACCAAAAGGGAAGTGTGGGTCCATAGTTGATGCACCTTTTGAACAGTGTGGCAATGGGGCCCAAAGCCCCATCACCACAGTGATCAAAAGGGAAGTGTGGGGTCCATAGCTGATGCACCTTTTGAACAGTGTGGCAATGGGGCCCAAAGCCCCATCACCACAGCGACCAAAAGGTAGGTGTGGGGTCCATAGCTGATGCACCTTTTGAACAGTGTGGCAATGGGGCCCAAAGCCCCATCACCACAGCGACCAAAAGGTAGGTGTGGGGTCCATAGCTGATGCACCTTTTGAACAGTGTGGCAATGGGGCCCAAAGCCCCATCACCACAGCAATCAAAAGGGAAGTGTGGGGTCCATAGCTGATGCACCTTTTGAACAGTGTGGCAATGGGGCCCAAAGCCCCATCACCACAGCGACCAAAAGGTAGGTGTGGGTCCATAGCTGATGCACCTTTTGAACAGTGTGGCAATGGGGCCCAAAGCCCCATCACCACAGCGACCAAAAGGGAAGTGTGGGGTCCATAGCTGATGCACCTTTTGAACAGTGTGGCAATGGGGCCCAAAGCCCCATCACCACAGTGACCAAAAGGTAGGTGTGGGGTCCATAGCTGATGCACCTTTTGAACAGTGTGGCAATGGGGCCCAAAGCCCCATCACCACAGTGACCAAAAGGGAAGTGTGGGGTCCATAGCTGATGCACCTTTTGAACAGTGTGGCAATGGGGCCCAAAGCCCCATCACCACAGCGACCAAAAGGGAAGTGTGGGGTCCATAGCTGATGCACCTTTTGAACAGTGTGGCAATGGGGCCCAAAGCCCCATCACCACAGCGACCAAAAGGTAGGTGTGGGGTCCATAGCTGATGCACCTTTTGAACAGTGTGGCAATGGGGCCCAAAGCCCCATCACCACAGTGATCAAAAGGGAAGTGTAGTCTGGGTAAAAGCTGCCAAAGCCAAACTGCATGGATGATTCCTGGTCACACAACAACAAACACATCAGTGGCATAGTAGTGCTTGTGTCCCATAGCAACATAGATTGGGTGAGGCAAACAGTGCAGTGCAAATAAAACATACCTTTGGCCATGTGCATACAAACATCACCCATGGGGGCTCACATTGTCAACATTCACAAATAACACAATGACAGAAGTGACCATCATAATGCAGACCCACATATCTGCACCAATGGACACACAAATGTAGATATCCTAGGGAGACTGTAGATGTCAGGTGAACAAATACCATACCATGGCAGCAATGGGACATACAAATCATGATTATTGTGCTGACTGATGACCTAGGAGTCCCAGGGACAGCAGGGGAAAGCCACCAAACAACATACAGCCAATGGCACACTCAATATATGCCAATGCAGTGGTGCAAATGCACAAACACAAACAGGCAGACCCACACTGCATATCAAACACAACAGGTGGTGGGGGAGTGTGCCAGTGTCCCCAGGCAACCACACAACACATGAGGAGGCCTGAATTCCAATTACACAGATGTGTATACAGTGCCATACAAAAGTAACTCATGGATCGGAATCCCCTATGTGGGCAAAGAGGCATTGTTAGATGAGAGGGAGCCCAAATTACACATGTCACACAAGCTAGTAGGAACAGCAACTAACACAGCAAGAGACAGACCCACCACAGCACAACCCCCAGGGACCCCACATTGTGGTGACACTACCCTGCATGATAATCCCACTGTGATGACAAAGGTAGATGTCATTCACACTGTGAACCACAGCCATGTGTCCTGAGCAACAAACTACCATCACACCTACACAAGCACAAATCAAACAGCACGGCCTGCCAGCCATGGCCAATATGGAGGTAGGGGTCTAGCCGTGCAACAACTCACATTTGCACACACTCAACACCACACACCTTGATCTCCACCAATGTGCAGCAGTGAAGCTCACATGGACTGGTGACATTGCACATGCACCCATGACAATCCCAGGGGTGGTGGGGGGAACTAAGGTGCAGAAACCCATCACACATAGCCAGTCAACAAGACTCGTGAATGTCTGACACACTGCACACTACGCGGTACATGGGCATGACGTGAAATCCACCACAATCAATGGGATCCTGGCCATAGTCACACACCAATGAAGAAGACAAGGTGACACACAAAGAACACACGTACACAACTTCCAACATTGCAGCTCTGACCCTGAGGAGTGGCAGCAGTCACACACACAACGTGTCACAATCACTGAAAGCTACCATAGACTGTAAATTACATGACATGTGTAACCAACAAGTGCCAAGGGGAATCCTGAATGTGTCCCATCTGCGTTTGCCCACATCCCCAGCCCTGACAACAAAGACAACCTGGGATGACAACCTGATGAACCTTAGTTAGCCATGCACCCACATCCCGGAGTAACCAGGTCCAAGATGCTTGATGAACACAGAACAACTCAGCAAGGATCAGAAACAGGAACATCCGTAGGGACACAGCCTGTGTAGGAAAAGGGAAGGGTACACGCACAGACATGCTTACACAACACAAAACACGGGCCCAGGCAATGTCACGGGATTACACACTGCCATGAGGGCACTCCACTGCTGTGGAAGGTCCGCTGTGCCAAGCCTTGTCTGTGCACGACTCAAACATGTCGGTAGAACACTCGGTCAGTGAGTCAACAACTACAACACACTGAAGGCTCTGCTCACATCAGCCTGGGTACGGGAGTGTCACGTCAGTCATCTGCAGACACCCAAAACACGTGTCAAGCAAGGTGCACTGTATACACTGATGAGTCCTTCAACATTGGTGTGCTAAACTGCATGTCCAGTGGAGATGGGCACACAGTCAGGGAAATAGGAACATTGAACAGTGGTAAGCCCACCAGATGTGCATCACTGTAAGACAAAGATGTTAATTTACAAATGCAAAACGTACATCCCTGTGTCATATGCTGAACATCACACCCTCAGACTGCAGCAGAGGATGCCATAGATCCAGACTACAACAGGACACACATCCCATGGACCACATGGAGTCCATCACTGCAACACTTCATTTCCCTGATCTGAACACTATTACAACTGCAAATGCATGATGATAACCATGTACATCATGTACATCAAAAGAAAAACCACAAGTAAACAAAAATAGGCTTTATTCAGCAAATGTCAATAAAAAATCAGAAGTCCAAATTAAACTAAGGCCAATGGCCAGTCCAAATACACAGTCCCAACAGGGTGATATGTGACAACTTGTCACCCATTGCTTGCCGGCACTGGTAGGGACAGGGGACATCCCCCTTGGAGGGGCATACAAGGGGCAGGCCAGGCACCACAGGGACAGGATCAGGGGATGCCAGAGTGAGCCAGTGAAGGGGTGGTGGGTGCAGGAGTGTCACCAGCAACTGCAGTGGAGGTGTCTGACTCAGGGGGGGCCGGCACCACTGCAGTCCCCGAGTCAGACGGGGTGGTTGTGGACTCCACTGCAGTGCATGCCTCCAAGGGAGTGGAAGGGGGGGCAGATGAGGTGGGCAGGACAGAGGGGGGGACCCGGTCTCCACACCAGTGGCACAAACAGGCTGAGCGTCTGGGTTGGGGGTGGAAGAGCAAGTGGCAGGGGGGGAGGGCCTAAGCAGTTTGGGGATGCGGCATCGGTGTGTGGGGGAACCTGGGGCAGGGTGTGGCAGTGGAACCTGTGGAGTGGTGGCCTGGGGGATGGAGGAGAGAGACTGGGTGGTGGAGCTGCGTGGTGGTGGTGGTGGGGTCTTGCCCTTCCTGGTCTGGGGGGACTTCCGAATGGGGTCCTCAGTCTGTCTGCACCTGGGGAAGGGTGTCCGGGGGCGAGGGGCACTCCCCTCTGTGTGGGTGGACTTCCTCTTCCCCCGGTATGCCGGATCTGCAGGATCGGAGGGGAAGAGGCCGAGGTCACACAGGAAGACCTGCTGTGTAGGTGGGGTTGCAGGTGAGGCAAGGGAAGGGGTCTTGGAGGGAGAGGATTTGGAGAACTGCAGAGTGACTGTGGATGCCTGTGTGTGTGTCTGTTCCCCATCCCCTGTGTGTGTGGTATCTGTCCCCTGAGGATGCTTGTGTGCACGTCTTGCCTTTCTTTTGGGTGTGTCTGTGCTGCTCGTGTCTGTGTGCTTGGGTGAATGTGCAGGTGTGCATGTGCTTTGGACAGGTAGGGTGCCAGGAAGTGAGGTCAAGAGTTAAGAAGTATAAGAAATGTCTAAATGTTAGGCGTCTTGAGCTAAAAAGTTATGGCTCCAGTTAGGAACTTGTAAATAGTCTCTGACCTCCACAGGACCTTGATAACATACCAAATTGAGGACGAAATAATAAAGGTCCCAAGATCTTACATTTATTAGTAGGACTAAAACAACCTGTTTTGAAAAAGCACTTTTTACATGTGAAGTGGTATGCACTTTTATAATTAAGTTTGATTTTACACTTTTGTTGTTGTGAAAAAAATGTCTTTGTGTTGTCAACATTGTAGTATATGTAAGTAATGTAAATATTGTCAATACTGTTTGCTAAAAAACACTGAGGGTATGTTAAAAAAATTTTGGTGATAGGAACCCTTGACATAAAAAGTTAACAAAAAGATTGAAAAAATTATTTGAGTCCAGAGTCAATTAAAAAGACTACTGTGGTACAAGTGAAATTGCATCTATGGTTATTGAGGCATTTACATGTTTGAATTTCAGGAAGTGTGGATGGGGCAGAGGTAGGAGGTGGGAGGGACTGCTGGAGGAGGGACACTGCTGCCGTCAGGGAGGAGTCCATGGACTTATTGCTCCTCTGTAGGGCAGACATACCCGTCGAGATGCCCTCCATGAACGATACCAGCTGTGTCAACAGAGTGGTGTGTGCATGGAGGACACTCAGCATTGCTGTCTGCCCTACATGGAGCTGCCGAAGTAGGTACACAGACTCCTCACTCAGGGCAGCAGGGGACACAGGGGCAGGGGGTGCGGTGCCTGGCACGAAGGAGACATGCTCCCGAACACGGGAGCCTCCACGGACATCTGGAATTGGAGCCAATGGGAGGGCGGTGCTGGTGGTGGCTGGGCCAGACAGACTAGCGGGGGTGTGGTGGCTGCTGACACCCGCCTCCACAAGGGAGTCATCTTCCGAGCTGCTGTGGTCCTCAGCCGAGGTGGATGGTGCTGAGGACTCCTCGGTGTGGCTCCCCTCGCCCTCCGTGCCACTGGGTCCCTCTGACCACTCGTCGGATGCTGACCCAGTCTGGCTCCGCTGCTCCTCCTGGTCCGTGGAGCTGTCCCTTCCTATGGCCGTGGATGTATCTGCAAACAATTAGGGAAACAGACAAACATCAGTCACCTGCACTGACCGCACACACCACAGTAAGTACAGCACTTACAGAGCCAGCCCTGGAATCCTTAGTAGAACATTGCCAAAACTCCTCACACAGATTTGGAGAAGCCAATTGTCAGTCTGATGGTCAACCATGGGACTCACACCCCTCCTGCCCTTGCACCCATTTGTCTGGTGCCTGTCTGATGGTAAGACCCCAGTGTGGACACATGCACCACCTACACAGTTGTTGGACATTGCAGGGAACACGGTGAAGTATGTGAACATGCACACATCACATCTCTTGCCACTGAGTCAGTGCAGGTGTCCGGAGAAAGGGATGGCCAGAGTCTTAATAGAAATGCAGGTGATGCATACCAGCACCAGACACCATGATGCACCCATGTCCGGATAGTCCATGCCACAATGGGTGCATGTTGCACATGTCACTCCCCTGCAGGATCACTCTTAGGAAGTTTAATGCCATGACACAGGCATGCCTGCAAAGTCATACATCACTGTCTCCAGTCACATGGCCATGGCAGCCTGCCAACAACAGTCTGCACTGTGTCACAATCCTAGGACATGGGGAATGCAAGTTATGTAACGGACAAGTGCACATGTCCATCCCCCACACACCACATCATCTGAACTAGTATTTGTCCACGTCATGCCAATTGGACATATGGGGGACATGAAACACAACTCCCAGAACCTGAGCACCTCACAGTGTGCTGTGAATGAATAACAGCTGCCTGAAAGTCACAGTAGCATACACCTGTGTGCACAGTCAAGTGATCAAACATCTATAAGTCACAGAAGTATCGTCTCACATGGTCACATCTCAGATGGCACGCTGAACCCTAACTGACAAACATAACAGTAGTCCTGACAAAGAAGCCACAGCACACTGACACAGAGGCAGACACCTGAGGGAACATGTCACTGATCACAACATGTCAGATGATCCACGGGAGTGGGAGTACAGAGTCTATTGTATGCCCTGGAGTAGGCATGACTGTCCAGCTCCACCTGTAAGAGGGATGAGTCCTGGACAGTAGGCAGGTGTCTAAGCATGTGTGACACACTTGATATACATACTCCTGAGGCCCAAACATTGTTCCCACCCACATCGTGGGGGTGTGCCAAATAACCCAGGGACATGTGGTGAATCAGATCAGCAAGTGGACCACATATCAAAGTTACACCCAGATTACATGTCAGGACTTGGGCATTGTGTGAGCAATTGACCCACCCATGAATCCCACAACATAGTCACCGGAACAAATGCTGTCCCCCACCTTGAGCAAAGCAAAATGCAATGACACAGTCCCCAAGTGACACAATTTCCTGACTGTAAGGGCCACACATATGCGTATCAGATGAGGAGTGGGCATGTCACAATAGAGGGACATGGGTCCTGGACCACAAGACTGATGTACTGTAGAAGTTTAACCAGGCCAGAGGAGGGCACATAGCATGTCAGACAAAGTGCACAGTGCTGTCATGGACTCACCCCCTCCTTGCTGCTATCTGGCCTTCAGCTGCCCATCCAGGTCAGGGAAGACCACCGCCAGGATCCTGAGCATGTGGGGGGTCAGGGTCCGGTGTCCGCCCCTCCTGCGAGGAGGTGACAGCTTCAGCTGGACCCTTGCGATCCTCCGGGTCCAGCCTCGAAGGTCCTGCCACCTCTTCTCGCAGTTGCGGATCCGGCGCTTGTAGTCCCCCACGGATCTTACTGCCCGGGCGATGGTCAGCCAGATTTTCTGCTTCTGGTGGGCATCAACCTGTGAGGATGACAAAGTGAAAATGACATTACTACACATGCAACATATCCGTGCATCACACAGTTGGATATACATGTCTCAATCACTGGGGCACATGATGTACACAGGCAGTGCAACGATGGCTATGAACAGTTTGCCAGCAGTTACTACATGGTATCATTGCATGGAAAGTAAACCTTGTTGGAATGCACTGTTACTGCACTGTACCTGTTCAGTTCATGTAACTACACACTTTGGGGGCTCAGAACTACTCAGTGAGCATGCTAGCCAGTGGTGTGCACACTGTAAGTCCTGCTAGTCAGACAACATGCAAAATTAGTAAGGCAGTGGACAGCACACTCACCTGCTCCCCTGGTGTCCCATACAGCTTGCTGTACTGTGGAAGGAGGCTGTCCAGCAGGGCCTGGTTCTCCTCAAGGCTGAAGGCTGGGGCTCTCTCCACAGTACATGCCATTGCAGTAGCCAGAGGATGCAGAGACAGCAGCAGTGTTGGTGGCAGATGTCATCCTGGAGCATGTAGTGCAGGGAAGTGAGCTCTCGGGGGAACAGCCAGCATTATATGTGTGCTGCAGAGGCAGATACTGTCCCATGTGTCCAAAGTGATAGGTCCAAGTCGTTTGCATCTTCTGAATCTGACCAATCCATGGAATAGCAGCACTAATACATGCCCACAGCATCCTTCAAAAATCCAAGTTCATGACACCCATGATTTTGCAACATTGTTGTGGCTGGCCAACTGAATTCACTGCATCAGACTCGTTGTAGCTTCGAATACGCGTCCGTTGCCATGCCAGGCCCCAGCCAACGCGTGCGCACCGTTCGATCCATTGCTGTACAACACGTATTTTGGGATACAACGCGTACCCGCTCACAACAGATGCAATGGGCCGGACGGGCACACCGATCGGTCCATTGCTGTACAACGCGTATTTCGGGATACAACGCGTACCCGCTCACAACAGATGCAATGGTCCGGACGGGCACACCGATCGGTCCATTGCTGTACAACGCGTATTTCGGGATACAATGCGTACCCGCTCACAACAGATGCAATGGGCCGGCCGGGCACACCGATCGGTCCATTGCTGTACAACGCGTACCCGCTCACAACAGATGCAACGGGCCGGACTGGCACACCGATCGGTCCATTGCTGTAAAACGCGTACCCGCTCACAAACAGATGCAATGGGCCGGCCGGGCACACCGATCGGTCCATTGCTGTACAACGCGTACCCGCTCACAACAGATGCAATGGGCCGGCCGGGCACACCGATCGGTCCATTGCTGTACAACGCGTACCCGCTCACAACAGATGCAATGGGCCGGCCGGGCACACCGATCGGTCCATTGCTGTACAACGCGTACCCGCTCACAAACAGATGCAATGGGCCGGCCGGGCACACCGATCGGTCCATTGCTGTACAACGCGTACCCGCTCACAACAGATGCAATGGGCCGGCCGGGCACACCGATCGGGCCATTGCTGTACAACGTGTACCTGTACAGGTCAGTCGCATATGTCACCATGCTTGTCACTGGTGAACGTATGCCAGCCACATATACCTGACAGAGACCCAGGGGCACACCTACAACACCACACCCAGTCCACACTGTTTCCTAAGGCATGTAAGGCTGCATTACCTTTTCTGTGTATGGGGGTTAACATGTGGTTTCTGTGGTGGCACTTGTGGGCAGCCACACCCAGGCTGTGCATGTGTTAATGGGGACAGGGTCCTTTGTGTGTTGTGCACATGACCACTGTGATGTGCAACAGTTCATTTCGGAGCATGTGGCATGGTCACATTTCCAGGTTGTGTATGTGTGTGACATGTCACATACCCCCAGGGTCCCATGGGGGAAGGCATGTACGTCACAGGGTGACCCATTACCACAATAGTGATGTCCCTCCACAGTCTGTGTGCATGTTGTGTTTCCGATGTCTCTGATTCCATGTGCACGATGGGAGACAGTCTCCACATCAACGTTGTTTGTGCATGGACTTTGATGTTGTGCGTCATCTGCGTCCATGTCTGTCCTGCGTAGGCGACAGGGGCCACTACCTGTGGGAGTCATGTTTGTTTTTCTGACGTGTACATGATACGCCATGTCATGCCAGTGTCCATGTGACAAGACAGGGTCACTGGGAATCTACCTGTCAATGAGCTGAGATGCCTGTGGTGCATCTGTCCAGACATGTCACTGTGGTGTGTGTGTGGAACGTGACAGCAGTAAATGGGTACTGTGACACAGCCTAATGGTTTCCCATAGCACAACCTGGAACCGTTGTCCACACATGTTGTACTGAGAAGTTAGATGATGGCCATGTAGGTGCGAGTTTTGTCCGAACAGAACGGCACACACATCAAGTACTTGTGTCTCGTAATGATGTATCATGTGAAATTGAGTATGGTGAATGGCACATATGTGGGGTGACTGACAATCTTTCTTTCCTCAACCTATGCACTGCAGGGCTCCAGCTGTCCATAGACCATTCCCCTGACCTGGCAACCATGGTGGAACGTGACAGCATCCGATGGTACCGCTTCACCAGGCAGCTGATTGAGGATTTGGCAGTGCGCTTGGCACCACATTTTCAACATGGCCAGCCGTACCCTATGGCGCTGACCCCCAAGGTGAAGGTAATGGCTGCCCTACACTTCTTTGCCACCGGTACCTTTCAACACACTGTGGCGACTGCCGGTGGGATGTCACAGACTATGTTCAGCCGTGTGCTACGCGATGTTTTGGAGGCAATGTTGAGATGCCTGAACCAGTACATCTATTTCCCTACACGTCAAAAACTCACTGACGTCAAGAGTGACTTCTATGCCCTGGGGAGGATGCCACATGTCATTGGCTCCATTGATGGGACACATGTGGCTTTGGTACCACCACAGGCACATGAGCAGGCATACCGGAACCGGAAACATTACCATTCGATCAATGCTCTGGTGGTATGTCTTGCAGATATGAGCATCACACATGTGTGTGCCCGTTTCCCTGGTTCAGCACACAATGCCTACGTGATGAGGAGTAGTCGCATCCCGAGGATGATGGCACAGATGCAGAACCAGCGTGCCTGGCTTGTCGGTGTGTACTGACTTTGTACCATTGTGTGTGTTCTGCTCTGTAGTATACCGCCCACTTTTCCAACTCAGCTAATGTGCACTTGTCTGTCCGTAGGTGACTCCGGATACCCCAACATGCCGTGGTTGCTGACACCCCTCAGGAACCCTGTGACACCAGCCCAGATGCGCTACAATGAGGCTCATGGTCGGACCAGGAGAGTGATTGAGCGGACCTTTGGTCTCCTGAAGTGCCGCTTCCGCTGCTTGGACAAGACAGGAGGGGCCCTCCCATATGCCCCAGCAAAGGTGTGCAAGATTGTCATCGTCTGCTGCATGCTACACAACCTGGCAGTGCGGAAGGAGTTGCCTCTCATCCTGGATGACGATGACCAACGTCCGCCACCTGTGGAGGATCCTGGCCTGGACCACGATGCCAGTGATGATGATGATGATGATGGTGATGTCCGCACACAGCTCATCACCAACTTCTTCAGCTGAATGTGAGTATCCAGGGAGATGTAATGTGAATGATGTGAGTTTGCATGATATGTGTGGGTGGTGCTCTGGTGCTGTTTGAGTGTGGCCATGTGCTACTTGACTGGATGCGTGCAGCAATGTGTCCTTACAGGTAGTATGTACTCCCCAACAGTTTTGACATGCTAACATGGTTTTGTGTACTTGTCTTGTGACATGTATTGGGCATGAGTATTGCAGTTCTGTCCTGTTCTTCAGTGGTTTTAACTGTGTGTCATGTCTGTCCTTCACAGGGTGCTTACTGAGTACTTTGGTCAACTTGGATCCCCCGACACCATGATTCAGCTTTCAGGGTGGCAGCAGTAGTTTCCCTACAGGTGATGTGCCACACACCCCTGGACTTCATATCTTCTGCACTTGTTGACTTTGTGGCCACTGCCACGTGGGATTACCTTGCATTTGTAGTGGAAACAACATGTTGCAAATGTGTAATAAACCTGTGCTTCACTTTGGGATGTGCGTTGTCTGTGGTCACACATCTGACTGACATTTGCTTACTGCACCTGTGGGCTAGTTGACACAGACTCTGAATAGGTGTGGTGTCTGTGCATTCCACAGTATTTCCTGGCAACATCACTGTAGGCGATGAGTCCGATGGCCCTGGTGTCTCTGTGTTGTGTAGCCCTAGTGGTGTGTCTCCCTCATATGTGTCACGTCACCATGCCTCACATGACGGTGTTGTACTTGCTGTAGCAGTTAGCATACACAGTGTAATTTAGCAGATCATCATCACCATAACAGTATCCACATTTGAATAACAACAGAGGCAAGTATGGTGTACTAGTGATTTTATTTACAGAAATGTGTGTGTGTGTATAGTGCACAGGATGGTGGGTGCTGTACATTGGGATTGTGATCCAAAGTTCCCAGATGAGTTGGAAGTCTTGGTAGCAGAAATGTCCTGAGTGAAGTCCACAGTCATATGATACATTAGTCGAACTTGAACTCCCCATGTCATGTGGGAGAGTTGTGTTGCATTCGACAGGGTGAAAAGTTTGCACACAAAGGAGAATTTCCGGAACAGGTGTTGGCTTCCTGGGGGATGTACGTGGCCATCAACCTCTCAGTTTTCCTTCCTCGGACGCCCCCTCTTCTTTGGGGGGGACCCTCACGTGCAGGCTGCTGCGGTGCAGGGGAGTCTATGCCAGAGTCCTCCTCCCTCCCTGTGGCGGTGTCAGTTGTTGCAGCACCAGATGTTGTGGGTACACAGGGAGGTGTGGCCATGTTGGTGCTAATCTGGCGGAGGCATGTCAATATGTCCCTATGCACCGCTGTGAGTTCTTGCAATGTGTCCCACTTGGACTCTATGCGAGACATGTGTGTCTCCACACGGGACATGTGGGAGTCCAAGCGGGCATGATGGGCAGCCTGCTGCTGTCGTATGTCCTTGAGGATCCCCACTACCTGTCTGATCTCTCTGGTGCTATCCTGGTTCGCATCAGCGATGCGTGCCAGTTGTGGGTCATCATGCAGTCCAGACCCCTCTGCAAACAGCGACCTATGTCTACCACCCCTGGCGACACGTGCAGGACCTGCGGTGGCATGCACAGGTGACCCAAGGCCCCCTTGGGGGTTGTTAGTGGTGTTGTTGTCTGTTGCTCCACGGTGGGCCTGGGGCCCTGTGCTGTTATCATCGGTGGTCCTTGGTCTGTCCGTGTCGGCGGGGGTGGTCTGTGTGTTGGCAGTTGTTGGAGGGGTGGGTGCAGGGGTGCAGATGTTGGTCCTGCTGGTGCTGCAGGATGACTCACACCGGAGGTGCCAGGTAGGTCTTCGCCATCTGAGGAGGGCAGAGGCTGTTCCACACCAGTGAGCTCAGTGTCCCCCGGAGCCTGGGACAGGGACTCCTCCTCGCCTGCTGCTGTGTCCCCATCATCATCACCTGTATTTGGAAGAGACACACATTGTATGTTATGTTTCTACAGGCATCAATGGTTCACACACCTGACAGTTGTGACTGTACCTCTGGATGCGGGCATGTACATTGCATTGTCCTAAGTTGTCACAGTAAGAGGTTGATATTGGTGTAGCACATTGTCCTGCATACCTGGGGCATTTCAATGTGAATGTTGAGGTGTGTGCATGGCCAGCATTGGTTGTATTTGGTGGACATCCGGCCTTCTCCACCTAGCCCAGTTATCTCACCATGAAGCATGCCACCCTTGCAGTGGGTTCAGGTTGACTCTCAGGATGTCATTCAGTGGTGTTCTGCTGTTTGTTGGTGTACAGTTCCCAGCAGGGCCTTGTGATCCCCACAGCAGTACCCAGTGTCAGCCATCTTGTCAGTCCTTATCCACTCCCTGTGATGTGAGCATGGTTCAGAGTGGTGTTGATGGGCCAATTGTGAGGGTGAGCAATATCTGTGACTACAACTCCCATCATGCTATTGCCTACACCCCCCTTCCCAGCATGCCCGTACTTCCTTCCTTTTGACTCTGCTTCCCTGTGGGGTAGTGTGCCTGTGCTGACAGGAAGGCTGACAGTGTTGTCCTTGCGTTTGTTTGGCTACAAGTCCCAAGAGTGTCCCTGTGCTTCACACAGCATTACCCAGGGTGGTGGTTCTTTGTGGGATCTTCATTTGGTGTGTGAGGCATTGCATTCTCCCAGGTGGGTTATGTGGAGTTTGTGTTGAGGGGGTGTGTGAGGAGAGCTGCTTGTAACTATGGTCAGTGCTGTCAGTCCTCCTTCCCACCCAGCCAGATATCCCACCATGCAACGTGCTTGCATTGCAGGGAGTGCAAGTTGGCTTTCAGGATGTCAGGCAGTGGTGTTCTGCTGTTTGTTGGTGCACAGTTCCCAGCAGGGCCTTGTGCTCCCCACAGCAGTTCCCAGTGTCAGCCATCTTGTCAGTCCTTATCCACTCCCTGTGATGTGAGCATGGTTCAGAGTGGTGTTGATGGGCCAATTGTGAGGGTGAGCAATATCTGTGACTACAACTCCCATCATGCTATTGCCTACACCCCCTTCCCAGCATGCCCGTACTTCCTTCCTTTTGACTCTGCTTCCCTGTGGGGTAGTGTGCCTGTGCTGACAGGAAGGCTGACAGTGTTGACCTTGCCTTTGTTTGGCTACAAGTCCCAAGAGTGTCCCTGTGCTTCACACAGCATTACCCAGGGTGGTGGTTCTTTGTGGGATCTTCATTTGGTGTGTGAGGCATTGCATTCTCCCAGGTGGGTTATGTGGAGTTTGTGTTGAAGGTGTGTGTGAGGAGAGCTGCTTGTAACTATGGTCAGTGCTGTAAGTCCTCCTTCCCACCCAGCCAGATATCCCACCATGCAACGTGCTTGCATTGCAGGGAGTGCAAGTTGGCTTTCAGGATGTCAGGCAGTGGTGTTCTGCTGTTTGTTGGTGCACAGTTCCCAGCAGGGCCTTGTGCTCCCCACAGCAGTACCCAGTGTCAGCCATCTTGTCAGTCCTTATCCACTCCCTGTGATGTGAGCATGGTTCAGAGTGGTGTTGATGGGCCAATTGTGTGGGTGAGCAATATCTGTGACTACAACTCCCATCATGCTATTGCCTACACCCCCTTCCCAGCATGCCCATACTTCCTTCCTTTTGAGTGGACTTCACTGTGTGTGAGTGTGACAGCAATGGCAAGATGGCTGACAGTGTGGTCCTGTTGTTTGTTGGTGCACAGTTCCCAGCAGGGCCTTGTGCTCCCCACAGCAGTACCCAGTGTCAGCCATCTTGTCAGTCCTTATCCACTCCCTGTGATGTGAGCATGGTTCAGAGTGGTGTTGATGGGCCAATTGTGTGGGTGAGCATTATCTGTGACTACAACTCCCATCAAGCTATTGCCTACACCCCCTTCCCAGCATGCCCATACTTCCTTCCTTTTGAGTGGACTTCACTGTGTGTGAGTGTGACAGCAATGGCAAGATGGCTGACAGTGTGGTCCTGTTGTTTGTTGGTGCCCAGTTCCCAGCAGGGCCTTGTGCTCCCCACAGCAGTACCCAGTGTCAGCCATATTGTCAGTCCTTTTCCACTCCCTGTGTTGTGAGCATGGTTCAGAGTGGTGTTGATGGTCCAAATGTGAGGCTGCCCATTATCTGTTACTACGAGTCCCATCATGCTACTTGGCTACACTGACTTCACCAGCATACACAGGATTCCTTCCTTTCTGTGAGCTTCCCTGTGAGGTGGTGTTCTAGTGGTGGCTAAATATCTGACAGTGTTTGTTGGTTAGATTTGTGCCACTGCCTAGCTCTATTTGGTATTGGGTTTGTACATGTCATGACACAGTTATATATCACTATGACATGGCATGTATTGTGTTTATCTGACTAACATACACTTCTTGGGATGATTATCTTTTGGTTGCTGTTGATTTGCTAGGGGTGCATGGTTTGACTATCCCCTTGACAGTGATGTGTGTGTATTGGCACACAATATTGTGTATATTAGTTGTGTACTCACCAGGCTCTGGGATGTTTGTTAGTCCATATACGCTCACTGGTGGTAGGATGGCCCGCACCTTCTCCTCCCAGGGCCTGAGGTATACTGGTTTGGCAGGAGGGCCACTGCCGGTGTGCTGGCTCAGGAGGTAATCCTTCTTCAGTAGGTCCCTGACCCTCCTGCGCACATCATACCACCTGTTCTGGATGTCTTCCTTTGTGCGCAAACATGGTGATTGTGCGTTCACCCTGTCGACGATCCTCGCCCACATCTTGGTTTTCTGTGCCATGGGGGTCTGTTGGACCAATGTGCCAAACAACTGTGGCTCTACCCTCAGGATCTCGTCTACCATGACTTCCAATTCACTATCTAGGAACTTTGGATTCTTCTTTAGGGGCATGGTGATGGGTGGTGGTGGTGATTGATGTGTGTGTGTGTGCAGGTGAGGGTGTGTGTGTGTAGGTTTTGCTGTGTGTGTGTGAGGATGCTATTTGTTGAGGTGCTAATGGTGTGTGGCTTTTGTGTTGGATGAGCTGTGTGTGTGTCTGCTGTCTGTTGGTGTTCTGTGCTGGCAGGTCAGTGGAATTTGCAAAGGATCATGGTAGGGATTTGTGGCCTTTATGTAGGTGGAGTTGGGGGTGTGTCCTTGTTCCATTTTTTTCACCCCCTGTATTTATTGGCTTTGTCATTGCTTGTTTGGCCCTCTTTTTTTGTATTTTTTCATTTGTGATTATTGTGCATGTAGGAGTCGTTCTTCTGACCGAGTAGGACGTTGCAGTTATCTCGTGCGCGCCTCTCCGAGTCGTTCCCGCTGTGTTTCAGCTCAGTTTCATATGCAGCGTACGCGTCGGTCGCGGAGTATTGTGTTTGTTCGGCTGGGTTTTGTATGCGTGTCGGTCGTACGGCTTGGGCTCCGTGCGAATCGGTCTGATTTTGCACCCATTGCATCGTACTGCACGGGTCGGAGTTCGCGGGTACGTTTCGTTCGGGTTGATTCCTGGTGCGTGTCGGTCGGTTCGATTCGCGTGGTTTACCGGCTGGATAGCTTGTTTCCGTCCGGGTCGGTCGTTCACCTTGAGTTCCGTACGAGTCGGTCGTGATTCACATGCATTTCATCGTACTTCCCAGGTCGGGCAACGCTGGTACGTGTCGGTCGGACTATGATCCCGTACCGTGTCGGTCGGTATTTTTTCCGGCCCGAATCGGATTCGGCCCCAAAGTGTACAATATGCTACAGACAGTACTTTCGCCTACCAAATTAAAAAGCTAATAGCACTAGCATATGTACCTGTAACTGATGTAGCAGAGCACTACAATATTCTAATAGAGAGCCCCTATTACAAAAGGAACGAATACAAAATAAGCCCACTACTAGACTACTTTGAGGACACCTGGGTGGGAAGACTGCATAGATCAGGGCATAGAAGGCAACCTAAGTTCCACATTCCTTGGTGGAATGTGTACCTAAGTACCTTAAACAAAGAAGCCAAAACAAATAATAGTGTTGAAGGATGGCATAATGCCTTCCAAGCAACAACAAGCAGAGGTAAACCTACCCTTCAAAAACTACTACAATGTATACAAAAAGAACAAAGCTATCAAGAATTACAGATGGAACAATCTGTAACTCAAATATGTCCCAAATTAACTAAGCAAACTAAAAAAATGTTTGAGCTACTGCAAAGTCAGGTTACCCTATACCCATCAACAAGAGGCCTAGATTACCTATCCCTAATAGCCAAAAGCATATTATAAACTACATTTCCACAGCTATTATACATTTTTTCGTTCACAAAACAAACACTTTACACACATATATTAATATTATATTTTCACAAATATTAATTAATTGTCATATATATTTTTTTAATTAAAAAAATATATTTACAAATAAATAATATTTATCAAAATATACTATATATCACAATTAATTATAACAACATTTCCCACCCAAATTAATACAAAAAAATAGACTTACGGTTTATGTAGCTGTAGAAGATGTATTCCAACAAGTAATAATCCTTACATCTGTCTGTTAATCCATGTTAATGTTTAAAAAAGCCCCCAAAAAATGCAAAAATCCAACAGGTCCAATATAAATCCATCCTGGCCAAATCCAAGTAACGGAAACCCTCAAAAACCCGAAAAAGATATAAAAATATAAAAATCGCTCCAGGAAATCCCGAAAAATAAAAGAAAGTGTGATAATAATATTAGTTTAACAAACTAATACACACTTCTTTTTTTTTAAAACGCGTCTGTCTCTCCAACGTAAAGTCGATTAAAAGTAACCTGCAAAAAATGTTGAAAGCATACCCACCCACACAAATACACCCAAATACATTCATTAAATACAATAACATTAATTTATATTAACAAAACAACACATATTTAGTCATATTAGCGTCTGTCTACACTAGGCCTCAAACACTAACTCACGACATCTCACTAAAATATAACTAACACCTACAACACATCAAAAACGCGACTAGCTAACAATAAATACAATATATACATCCTAACTAGACTCAAACATAAGTATTAAGTTAGATAAAATAATTAAAATTCCCCTTACCTTCCTCAACGCGACGCAGCTTCCAACCGCGAGCTTCTCCGGTCCTGAATGACCCAAAATAACAGTACGCGGTTACAAAATAGTCCCTGTGAAATAAAAATGGCTGCTTAAATAAATGTAAAAAAAGGAATAATGTTAAAAAATGCATTATAGTAAAGTGTACATTTTACATATATTTTTCTTATGTTGTACAATTTTTTCTCTATATTTAAAAATTAGTATATATTTTATTATACTTTGTAAAGTTATAATAATAATTAATATAAAAATATATTTATTATTATTATAATTATATATGTATTTTTTTAAATTATATTAATTATTAAAAATACATATTAATTATATACAAATGTAAAACGAAACTTACCTGTTTAAAAAAATTATTTCATGCAATACAACAATGTAATAATTAATATTATTAATATTTTATATACTAATAATATTAATTAAAATTGTATTTACATGTAATAAAGTGATGATTTTTTGAAAATGTTAAAGAATATTCACTACAGCATTATAATGTTACAATATTAAATAATAATTAAATATACAATGCTTTATGTTATGTATATATATATGCCAAAAATGTTTATATTATTTGTATAAATATATTATAATGTTCCAACAACTCTTGTAAAATAATAAAAAAATATGGTTTGTATATCAAAATATGAATACATGTGTTATAAAATATGATTATATCATAAAATGTTCTTTTCCTTAAAAAATTCCATTAACTAATAAATGTATGTAAAATAATTTATGTTCCTTAAATAAAAATGTACATATTTTCTGTGTTTTTATTAATTTGTATTCCATACTATAAATAAAAAAATATTTTTTTGTCTTTCTACCTACTTATACAAAAATAAAGGTTGTTTGAAAATAAAAAATGTCTAATTTTTTTTATATGTATATATTATTATTGAATATTTTACTTAAATATATTAATTTGATAAATGTACCATTTTAATTTACTATAAATAAGCATAATGTTTTTTTACTAGTAAATTATAAACTATACATCAATTACACAATAAAAATACATTATCACTGCACATAATAAAACACTCTTATATTTCTTCACATATAAAAACACATACTGTAATTTTCCTACAACTCTTTATATAAAATTAATAAATACACAGCAAATAACATATATGTAATATAAAAATTTTAGATAAATTATAACTAAATTAAAAATATATTTGTACATAAACATATATCACTCACTATTCCCAATACAATTAAACAATAATCAGGGAAGGTGCTAAACATTAACAATATATAATTTACTCTTCCCACTGCAGTTAGGATTAAATCACGAGAAGGTGCTGAACATTAACCATATATAATTTACTATTCCCACTACAGTATGTATTAAATAAGGAAAGCTGCTGGACATTAAACAAATATAAATTACTATTCCCACTCCAGTCAGTATTAAGTCAGAGAAGGTGCTGGACATTAAAGATATAAACATTACTATTCCCACTCCACTGAGTACTAAGTCAGAGAAGGATGCTGGACATTAAGGGGCCGATTCCGATTCCGGCCGGAAATCTCTCCGACCGAGCCGGACCCGGAGAGAATTCCGACCGAATCGGACCCTAGCAGTCCGACCGAACGAGTACGATGCGCACGCATGCTATCGGACTCGATTCGGTCGGACTCCCATTGAAGTCAATGGGAGCCGGTCGCACTAACGCGTACGCGGGCTCCCATTGACTCAATGGGTGCGAAGGCGGACAAGGGCGCCCCTTACAGCGTGTACGCGTCCATGCGCATCGCGGCGTACATGCACAGGTAGGGGGACCCATGGGTCCCCCTGTGTGCGACTCGCGCGCCTACGAGTACAGGGGGTCCGACGCGGACCCCAAAGTCCGGCTCCGACAGCTTTTTCGAGCCGGACGGCGCGAGTCGGTCGGACTGCTCGCGGCGCGCATCGTACTTACCCGGCCGGGAAACGTCTCCACAGCGCGGTGCGAGTCGTGTCCATGCGAGTCGGTCGGAGCGATGTTGAAGCCACGTTCAAGTCGGTCGGCGATTTCGCAGGTGCTTGCATCGTACTCGCTCGGCCGGACCCGCGTACGATTCGGTCGGGAAACAGGACTCCGAATCGGATCCGGTGAATCCGAATCCGATTCGGAGCACTACCGGCCGAGATCGGAATCGGCCCCTATATATATAAAAATTACTATTCCCACTCCACTAAGTATTAAGTCAGGGAAGGTGCTGGACACTAAACATATAAAAATTACTATTCCCACTCCAGTCAGTATTAAGTCAGAGAAGGTGCTGGACACTAAACATATAAAATTACTATTCCCATTCCAGTCAGTATTAAGTCAGGGAAGCTTCTGGACACCTGGGGGTCGATTCCGATTCGGGCCGGAAAAAATACAGACCGACTCGGTACGGGATAATAGTCCGACCGACACGTACCGGCGTTGCCCGACCTGGGAAGTACGATGAAATGCATGGGAATCACGACCGACTCATACGGAACTCAAGGCGAACGACCGACCCGGCCGGAAACAAGCTATCCGGCCAGGAAACCACGCAAATCGAACCGACCGACATGCATCAGGAAATAATCCGAACGAAACGTACCCGCGAACTCCGACCCGCGCAGTACGATGCAATGGGTGCAAATTCAGACCGATTCGTACGGAGCCCAAGCCGTACGACCGACACGCATACCAAACCCAGCCGAACAAACACAATACTCCGCGACCGACGCGTACGCCGCATATGAACCTGAGCTGAAACACTGCGGGAACGACTCGGAGAGGCGCGCACGAGACAACTGCAACGTCCTACTCGGTCAGAAGAACGACTCCTACATGCACAATAATCACAAATGAAAAAATACAAAAAAAAGGGCCAAACAAGCAATGACAAAGCCAATAAATACAGGGGGGAAATGGAACAAGGACACACCCCCAACTCCACCTACATAAAGCCCACAAATCCCTACCATGATCCTTTGCAAATCCCACTGACCTGCCAGCACAGAACACCATCACACAGCAAACACAGACACACACACAGCTCATCCAACACAAAAGCCACACACCATTAGCACCTCAACAAATAGCACCCTCACACACACACAGCAAAACCTACACACACACACACCCTCACTTGCACACACACACATCAATCACACCACCACCCATCACCATGCCCCTAAAGAAGAATCCAAAGTTCCTAGATAGTGAATTGGAAGTCATGGTAGACGAGATCCTGAGGGTAGAGCCACAGTTGTTTGGCACATTGGTCCAACAGACCCCCATGTCGCAGAAAACCAAGATGTGGGCGAGGATCGTCGACAGGGTGAACGCACAATCACCATGTTTGCGCACAAAGGAAGACATCCAGAACAGGTGGTATGATGTGCGCAGGAGGGTCAGAGACCTACTCAAGAAGGATTACCTCCTGAGCCAGCACACCGGCAGTGGCCCTCCTGCAAAACCAGTATACCTCAGGCCCTGGGAGGAGAAGGTGCGGGCCATCCTACCACCAGTGAGCGTATATGGACTAACAGACATCCCAGAGCCTGGTGAGTACACAACTAATATACACAATATTGTGTGCCAATACACACACATCACTGTCAAGGGGACAGTCAAACCATCCACCCCTAGCAAATCAACAGCAACTAAAAGATAATCATCCCAAGATGTGTATGTCAGTTAGATAAACACAATACATGCCATCTCACAGTGATATCTAACTGTGTCATGACATGTACAAACCTAACAACAAATAGAGCAAGGCAGTGGCACAAATATAACCAACAAACACTGCCTGATATTTTGCCACCACTAGAACACCACCTCACAGGGAAGCTCACTTAAAGGAAGGAATTCTGTGTATGCTGGTGAAGTTAGTGTAGCCAATAGCATGATGGGAGTTGGAGTCACAGATACTGCTCACCCTCACAATTGGCCCATCAACACCACTCTGAACCATGCTCACATCACAGGGAGTGGATAAGGACTGACAAGATGGCTGACACTGGCTACTGCTGTGGGGAGCACAAGGCCCTGCTGGGAACTGTGCACCAACAAACAGCACAACACCACTGCCTGACATCCTGAAAGCCAACTTGCACTGTCTGCAATGCAAGCACGTTGCATGGTGGGATATCTGGCTAGCTGGGAAGGAGGACTCACAGCACTGACCATAGTAACAAGCAGCTCACCTCACACACCCCCTCAACACAAACTCCACATAACCCACCTGGGAGAATGCAATGCCTCACATACCAAATGAAGATCCCACAAAGAACCACCACCCTGGGTAATGCTGTATGAAGCACAGGGACACACCTGGGACTTGTAGCCAAACAAACGCAAGGACAACACTGTCAGCCTTCCTGTCAGCACAGGCACACTACCCCACAGGGAAGCAGAGTCCAAAGGAAGGAAGTATGGGCATGCTGGGAAGGGGGTGTAGGCAATAGCATGATGGGAGTTGGAGTCACAGATACTGCTCACCCTCACAATTGGCCCATCAACACCACTCTGAACCATGCTCACATCACAGGGAGTGGATAAGGACTGACAAGATGGCTGACACTGGCTACTGCTGTGGGGAGCACAAGGCCCTGCTGGGAACTGTGCACCAACAAACAGCAGAACACCACTGAATGACATCCTGAGAGTCAACCTGAACCCACTGCAAGGGTGGCATGCTTCATGGTGGGATAACTGGGCCAGGTGGAGAAGGATGGCCGGATGTCCACCAAATACAACAAATGCTGGCCATGCACACACCTCAACATTCATATTGAAATGCCCCAGGTATGCATGACAATGTGCGACACCAATATCAACCTCTTACTGTGGCAACTTAGGACAATGCAATGTACATGCCCGCATCCAGAAGTACAGTCACAACTGTCAGGTGTGTGAACCATTGATGTCTGTAGAAACATTACATACAATGTGTGTCTCTTCCAAATACAGGTGACGATGATGGGGACACAGCAGCAGGCGAGGAGGAGTCCCTGTCCCAGGCTCCGGGGGACACAGAGCTCACTGGTGTGGAACAGCCTCTGCCCTCCTCGGATGGCGAAGACCTACCTGGCACCTCCGGTGTGAGTCATCATGCAGCACCAGCTGGACCAACATCTGCACCCACCCCTCCAACAACTGCCAACATACAGACCACCCCCGCCGACACGGACAGACCAAGGACCACCGCTGACAGCAGCACATGGCCCCAGGCCCACCGTGGAGCAACGGATGACAACACCACTAACAACCCCCAAGTGGGCCTTGGGTCACCTGTGCGTGCCACCGCAGGTCCTGCACGTGTCGCCAGGGGTGGTGGGAGGGGTGGTAGACTTGGGTCGCTGCTTGCAGAGGGGTCTGGACTGCATGATGACCCACAACTGGCACGCATCGCTGATGCGTACCAGGATAGCACCGGAGAGGTCAGACAGGTAGTGGGGATCCTCAAGGACATACAACAGCAGCAGGCTGCCCATCATGCCCGCTTGGACTCCCACATGGCCCGTGTGGAGACACACATGTCGGGCATGGAGTCCAAGTGGGACACATTGCAAGAACTCACAGCGGTGCATAGGGACATATTGACATGCCTCCGCCAGATTAGCACCAACATGGCCACACCTCCCTGTGTGCCCACAACATCTGGTGCTGCAACAACTGACACCGCCACAGGGAGTGAGGAGGACTCTGGCGGAGAGCCCCTGCACCGCCGCAGCCTGCACGTGAGGGTCCCCCCCAAAGAAGAGGGGTCATCCGAGGAAGGAAAACTGAGAGGTTGATGGCCACGTACATCCCCCAGGAAGCCAACACCTGTTCCGGAAATTCTCCTTTGTGTGCAAACGTTTCACCCTGTCGAATGCAACATTACTTTCCCACATGACATGGGGAGTTCAAGTTGGACCAATGTATCATATGACTGTGGACTCCACTCAGGACATTTCTGCTACCAAGACTTACAACTCATCTGGGAACTTTGGATAACAATCCCAATGTACAGCACCCACCATCCTGTGCACTATACACACACACATTTCTGTAAATAAAATCACTAGTACACCATACTTGCCACTGTTGTTATTCAAATATGGATACTGTTATGGTGATGATGTTCTGCTAAATTACACTGTGTATGCTAACTGCTACAGCAAGTACAACACCGTCGTGTGAGTCATGGTGACGTGACACATATGAGGGAGACACACCACTAGGGCTATACAACACAGACACCAGGGCCATCGGACTCATCGCCCACAGTGATGTTGCCAGGAAATACAGTGGAATGCACAGACACCACACCTATTCAGAGTCTGTGTCAACTAGCCCACAGGTGCAGTAAGCAAATGTCAGTCAGATGTGTGACCACAGACAACGCACATCCCAAAGTGAAGCACAGGTTTATTACACATTTGCAACATGTTGTTTCCACTACAAATGCAAGGTTTACCCACGTGGCAGTGGCCACACAGTCAACAAGTGCAGAAGATATGAAGTCCAGGGGTGTGTGGCACATCACTTGTAGGCCAACTACTGCTGCCACCCTGAAAGCTGAATCATGGTGTCGGGGATCCAAGTTGACCAAAGTACTCAGTAAGCACCCTGTGAAGGACAGACATGACACACAGTTAAAATCACTGTAGAACAGGACAGTACTGCAATACTCATGCCCAATACATGTCACAAGACAACTACACTAAACCAAGTTAGCATATCAAAACTGTTGGGGAGTTCAGACTACCTGGAAGGACACATTGCTGCACGCATCCAGTCAAGTAGCACATGGCCACACTCAAACAGCACCAGAGCACCACCCACACATATCATGCAAACTCACATCATTCACATTACATCTCCCTGGATACTCACATTCAGCTGAAGAAGTTGGTGATGAGCTGTGTGCGGACATCACCATCATCATCATCACTGGCATCGTGGTCCAGGCCAGGATCCTCCACAGGTGGCGGACGTTGGTCATCGTCATCCAGGATGAGAGGCAACTCCTTCCGCACTGCCAGGTTGTGTAGCATGCAGCAGACGATGACAATCTTGCACACCTTTGCTGGGGCATATGGGAGGGCCCCTCCTGTCTTGTCCAGGCAGCGGAAGCGGCTCTTCAGGAGACCAAAGGTCCGCTCTATCACTCTCCTGGTCCGACCATGTGCCTCATTGTAGCGCATCTGGGCTGGTGTCACAGGGTTCCTGAGGGGTGTCAGCAACCACGGAATGTTGGGGTATCCGGAGTCACCTACGGACAGACAAGTGCACATTAGCTGATTTGGAAAAGTGGGTGGAATACTACAGATCAGAACACACACAATGGTACAAAGTCAGTACACACCGACAAGCCAGGCACGCTGGTTCTGCATCTGTGCCATCATCCTCGGGATGCGACTACTCCTCATCGCGTAGGCATTGTGTGCTGAACCAGGGAAACGGGCGCACACATGTGTGATGCTCATATCTGCTAAACATACCACCAGAGCATTGATCAAATGGTAATGTTTACGGTTCCGGTATGCCTGCTCATGTGCCTGTGGTGGTATCAAAGCCACATGTGTCCCATCAATGGAGCCAATGACATGTGGCATCCTCCCCAGGGCATAGAAGTCACTCTTGACGTCAGTGAGTTGTTGACGTGTTGGGAAATAGATGTACTGGTTCAGGCATCTCAACATTGCCTCCAAAACATTGCGTAGCACACGGCTGAACATAGTCTGTGACATCTCACCGGCAGTCGCAACAGTGTGTTGAAAGGTACCGGTGGCAAAGAAGTGTAGGGCTGCCATTACCTTCACCTTGGGGGTCAGCGCCGTAGGGTACGGCCGGCCAGGTTGCAAATGTGGTGCCAAGCGCACTGCCAAATCCTCAATCAGCTGCCTGGTGAAGCGGTACCGTCGGATGCTGTCACGTTCCACCATCGTTGCCAGGTCAGGGAATGGTCTATGGACAGCTGGAGCCCTGCAGTGCATAGGTTGAAGGAAGAAAGATTGTCAGTCACCCCACATATGTGCCATTCACCATACTCAATTTCACATGATACATAATTATGTGACACAAGTACTTGAGGTGTGTGCCGTTCTGTCTGACATAACTCGCACCTACATGGCCATCATCTAACTTCTCAGTACAACATGTGTGCACAACAGGTGCCAGGTTGTGCTATGGGAAACCATTAGGCTGTGTCACAGTACCCATTTACTGCTGTCACGTTCCACACACACACCACAGTGACATGTCTGGACAGATGCGCCACAGGCATCACAGCTCATTGACAGGTAGATTCCCAGTGACCCTGTCTTGCCACATGGACACTGGCATGACATGGCGTATCATGTACACGTCAGAAAAACAAACATGACTCCCACAGGTAGTGGCCCCTGTCGCCTACGCAGGACAGACATGGACGCCAGTGACGCACAACATCAAAGTCCATGCACAAACAACGTTGATGTGGAGACTGTCTCCCATCGTGCACATGGAATCAGTTTCATCGGAAACACAACATGCACACAGACTGTGGAGGGACATCACTATTGTGGCAATGGGTCATCCTGTGACGTACATGCCTTCCCACATGGGACTCTGGGGGTGTGTGACATGTCATACACATACACAACCTGGAAATGTGACCATGCCACATGCTCCAAAATGAACTGTTGCACATCACAGTGGTCATGTGCACAACACACCAAGGACCCTGTCCCGATGAACACATGCACAGCCTGGGTGTGGCTGCCCACAAGTGCCACCACAGAAACCACATGTTAACCCCCATACACAGAGAAGGAAATGCAGCCTTACATGCCTCAGGAAACAGTGTGGACTGGGTGTGGTGTTGTAGGTGTTCCCCTGGGTCTCTGGCAGGTATATATGGCTGGCATACGTTCACCAGTGACAAGCATGGTGACATATGCG
Source organism: Calotriton arnoldi (assembly GCA_963921515.1). NCBI lineage: Eukaryota > Metazoa > Chordata > Amphibia > Caudata > Salamandridae > Calotriton > Calotriton arnoldi. Next base: position 990,517 of record CAWUFW010006634.1, read on the forward strand.
ACTGACCTGTACAGGTATACGTTGTACAGCAATGGACCGATCGGTGTGCCCGGCCGGCCCATTGCATCTGTTGTGAGCGGGTACGCGTTGTATCCCGAAATACGCGTTGTACAGCAATGGACCGATCGGTGTGCCCGGCCGGCCCATTGCATCTGTTGTGAGCGGGTACGCGTTGTACAGCAATGGACCGATCCGTGTGCCCGGCCGGCCCATTGCATATGATGTGAGCGGGTACGCGTTGTATCCCGAAATACGCGTTGTACAGCAATGGACCGAACGGTGCGCACACATTGGCTGGGGCCTGGCATGGCAACGGACGCGTTTTCGAAGCTCCAACGAGTCTGATGCAGTGAATTCAGTTGGCCAGCCACAACAATGTTGCAAAATCATGGGTGTCATGAAGTTGAAGATTTGAAGGTTGCTGTGGGCGTGTATTAGTGCTGCTATTCCATGGATTGGTCAGATTCAGAAGATGCAAACGACTTGGACCTATCACTTTGGACACATGGGACAGTATCTGCCTCTGCAGCACACATATAATGCTGGCTGTTCCCCTGAGAGCTCACTTGCCTGCACTACATGCTCCAGGACGACATCTGCCACCAACACTGCTGCTGTTTATGCATCCTCTGGCTCCTGCAATGGCACGTACTGTGGAGAGAGCCCCAGCCTTCAGCCTTGAGGAGAACCAGGCCCTGCTGGACAGCCTCCTTCCACAGTTCAGCAAGCTGTATGGGACACCAGGGGAGCAGGTGAGTGTGCTGTCCACTGCCTCACTAATTGTGCATGTTGTCTGCCTAGCAGGACTTTCAGTGTGCACACCACTGGCTAGCATGCCCACTGAGTAGTTGTCACACCCCAAAGTGTGTAGTTACATGCACTGAACTGGTACAGTGCAGTAACAGTGCATTTCAACTAGGTTTACTTCCCATGCAATGATACCATGTAGTGACTGCTGGCAAACTGTTCATAGCCATTGTTGCACTGCCTGTGTACATCATATGCCCCTGTGATTGAGACATGTATATCCAACTGTGTGATGCACGTATATGTTGCATGTGTAGTAATGGCCTTTTCACTTTGTCATCCTCACAGGTTGATGCCCACCAGAAGCAGGAAATCTGGCTGACCATCGCCCGGAAAGTAAGATCCGTGGGGGTCTACAGGCGCAGGATCCGCAACTGCCAGAAGAGGTGGCAGGACCTTCGTGGCTGGACCCGGAGGATCGCAAGGGTCCAGCTGAAGCTGTCATCTCCTCGCAGGAGGGGCGGACACCGGACCCTGACCCCCCACATGCTCAGGATCCTGGCGGTGGTCTTCCCTGACCTGGATGGGCAGCTGAAGGCCAGATAGCAGCAAGGAGGGGGTGAGTCCATGACAACACTGTGCACTTTGTCTGACATGCTATGTGCCCTCCTCTGGCCTGGTTAAACTTCCACAGTACATCAGTCTTGTGGTCCAGGACCCATGTCCCTCTATTGTGACATGCCCACTCCTCATCTGATACGCATATGTGTGGCCCTTACAGTCAGGAAATTGTGTCACTTGGGGACTGTGTCATTGCATTTTGCTTTGCTCAAGGTGGGGGACTGCATTTGTTCCCGTGACTATGTTGTGCGATTCATGGGTGGGTCAATTGCTTACACAATGCCTAAGTTCTGACATGTAATCTGGGTGTAACTTTGATATGTGGTCCGCTTGCTGCTCTGACTCACCAAATGTCCCTGGGGAATTTGGCACACACCCATGCTGCTGGTGGGAACAATGTTTGGGCCTCAGGAGTATGTGTATCCAGTGTGTCACACATGCTTAGCCACCTGCCTACTGTCCAGGACTCATCCCTCTTACAGGTGGAGCTGGACAGTCATGCCTACTCCAGGGCATACAATACACTCTGTACTCCCACTCCCGTGTATCATCTGGCATGTTGTGATCAGTGAAATGTACCCTCAGGTGTCTGCCTCTGTCTCATTGTGCTGTGTCTTCGTTGTCAGGACTACTGGTATGTTTATCGGTTAGGGCTCAGCATGCCATCTGAGATGTGACCATGATAGACGATACTTCTGTGACTTATAGGTGTCTGATCACTTGACTGTGCACACAGGTGTTTGCGACTGTGACTTTCAGGCAGCTGTATTTTCATTCACAGCACACTGTGAGGTGCTCATGTCCAGAGAGTTGTGTTTCATGTCCCCCATATGTCCAGTTGGTATGACGTGGACAAATAGTAGTACAGATGATGTGGTTTTTGGGGGATGGACATGTGCACTTGTCAGTCACATAACTTGCATTCCCCATGCCCTCGGATTGTGACACAGTGCAGACTGTTGTTGGCTGGCTGCCATGGCTATGTGACTTGAGACAGTGATATATGACTTTGCAGGCATGCCTGTGTCATGGCATTAAACTTCCTAAGAGTGATCCTGCAGGGGAGTGACATGTGCAACATGCACCCATTGTGGCATTGACTATCCGGACATGGGTGCATCATGGTGTCTGGTGCTGGTATGCATCACATGCATTTCTATTTAGACTCTGGCCATCCCTTTCTCCGGACACCTGCACTGACTCAGTGGCAAGAGATGTGATGTGTGCATGTTCACATACTTCACCGTGTTCCCTGCAATGTCCAACAACTGTGTAGGTGGTGCATGTGTCCACACTGGGGTCTTACCATCAGACAGGCACCAGACAGATGGGTGCAAGGGCAGGAGGGGTGTGAGTCCCATGGTTGACCATCAGACTGACAATTGGCTTCCCCGAATCTGTGTGAGGACTTTAGGCAATGTTCAACTAAGGATGCCAGGGCTTGCTATGTAATGTGCTGTACTTACTGTGGTGTGTGCGGTCAGTGCAGGTGACTGATGTTTGTCTGTTTCCCTAATTGTTTGCAGATACATCCACGGCCACAGGAGGGGACAGCTCCACGGACCAGGAGGAGCAGCGGAACCAGACTGGGTCAGCATCGGACGAGTGGTCAGAGGGACCCAGTGGCACGGAGGGCGAGGGGAGCCACACCGAGGAGTCCTCAGCACCATCCACCTCAGCTGAGGACCACAGCAGCTCGGAGGATGACTCCCTTGTGGAGGCGGGTCTCAGCAGCCACCAAAGGCCAGCTAGTCTGTCTGGCCCCGCCACCACCGCCCTCCCATTGGCTCCCATTCCTGAGGTCCGTGGAGGCTCCCGTGCTCGGGAGCGTGTCTCCTTCGTGCCAGGCACCTCACCCCCTGCCCCTGTGTCCCCTGCTGCCCTGAGTGAGGAGTCTGTGTACCTCCTTCGGCAGCTCCATGTAGGGCAGACAGCAATGCTGAGTGTCCTCCATGCACACACCACTCTGTTGACACAGCTGGTGTCGTTCATGGAGGGCATCTCGACGGGTATGTCTGCCCTACAGAGGAGCAATAAGTCCATGGACTCCTCCCTGACGGCAGCAGTGTCCCTCCTCCAACAGTCCCTCACCCCTCCCACCTCTGCCCCATCCACACTTCCTGCCCCCCTACCTGTCCAAAGCACATGCACACCTGCACAGTCACCCAAACACACAGACACAAGCAGCACAGACACACCCAAGAGAAAGGCAAGACGTGCACACAAGCATCCTCAGGGGACTGATACCACAGACACAGGGGATGGGGAACACACACACACACAGGCATCCACATTCACTCCGCAGTCCTCCAAATCCTCTCCCTCCAAGACCCCTTCCCTTGCCTCGCCTGCTACCCCACCTACACAGCAGATCTTCCTGTGTGACCTCTGCCTCTTCCCTCCAATCCTGCTGATCCAGCATACCGGGGGAAGAGGCAGTCCACCCACACAGAGGGGAGTGCCCTCGCCCCCGGACACCCTCCCCCAGGCGCAGGCAGACACAGGACGCCATTCGGAAGTCCCCCGGACCAGGAAGAGCAAGACCCCACCACCACCACCACGCAGCTCCACCGCCCAGTCTCTCTCCTCCATCCCCCAAGCCACCACTGCACAGGTTCCCCCGCCACACCCTGCCCCAGGTTCCCCCACACACCGATACCGCATCCCCAGACTGCTTAGGCCCTCCCCCTGCCACTTGCTCTTCCACCCCCAACCCAGATGCTCTGCCTGTTAGTGGCACTGTTGTGGAGACCGGGTCCCCCCTCTGTCCTGCCCACCTCATCTGCCCACCCTTCCACTCCCTTGGAGTCATGCACTGCAGTGGAGTCCACAACCACCACGTCTGACTCGGGCACTGCAGTGGGTACCCAGTCCACTACATCAGTCCAGCCCATTGCAGTGGTTGCAGCACCCACACCAACTGACTTGTGTACCACAGTGGTGCCGGCCCCCTGAGTCAGACACCTCCACTGCAGTTGCCGGTGACACTCCTGCACCCACCACCCCTTCACTGCATCACTCTGCCATCCCCTGATCCTGTCCCTGCGGTGCCTGGCCTGCCCCTTGTATGCCCCTCCAAGGGGGATGTCCCCTAACCGTACCAGTGCAGGCAAGCAATGTGTGACCAGTTGTCACTTCTCACCCCGTTGGGACTGTGATTTTGGACTGGCCATTGGCCTTAGTTTCTTTTGGACTTCCGTGTTTACCCTGACATTTGCTGAATAAAGCCTCTTTTTGTTTACTTCTGGGTTTTCTTTTGATGTACATGATGTGGATGAGTAGCATCCTGCATGAATTAGACGTTACAGTGGGCGTACTGTGTCCTCAGCGCCAAGACGCCTCCGGGTATTCGTGCGCTTTACAAATCTTGTTAACATTAACATTAACATTAACATTTGCAGTTGTAATAGTGTTCACATCAGGAAAATGAAGTGTTGCAGTGATGGACTCCATGTGGTCCATGGGATATGTGTCCTGTTGTAGTCTGGATCTATGGCATCCTTTGCTACAGTCTGAGGGTGTAATGTTCAGCATTTGACACAGGGATGTCCATTTTGCATTTGTAAATGAACATCTTTGTCTTACACTGATGCATATCTGGTGGGCTTACCACTGTCCAATGTTCCGATTTCCCTGACTGTGTGCCTAGCTCCACTGGACATGCAGTTTTGCACATCAATGTCGAAGGACTCATCTGTGTATACAGTGCAACTTGCTTGACACGTGTTTTGTGTGTGTGCAGATGACTGACGTGACACTCCCGTACCCAGGCTGATGTGAGCAGAGACTTCTGTGTGTTGTGGTTGTTGACTCACTGACGGAGTGTTCTGCTGACATGTTTGTGTCGTGCACAGACAAGGTTTGGCACAGCGGACCTTCCACAGGAGTGGGGTGCCCTCATGGCAGTGTGTAATCCGGTGACATTGCGTGGGCCTGTGTTGTGTGTTGTGTAAGCATGTCTGTGTGTGTTCCCTTCCCTTTTCCTACACAGGCTGTGTTCCTAGGGATGTTCCTGTTAGTGATGCTTGCTGAGTTGTTCTGTGTTCATCCAGCATCTTGGACCTGGTTTCTCCGTGATGTGGGTGCATGGCAAACTAATGTTCATGAGGTTGTCATACCAGGTTGTCTTTGTTGTCAGGGCTGGGGATGTGGGCAAACGCAGATGGGACACATTCAGGATTCCCCTTGGCACTTGTTGTTTACACGAGTCATGTGATTTACAGTTTGTGGTAGCTTTCAGTGATTGTGACACATTGTGTGTGTGACTGCTGCCACTCCTCAGGGTCAGAGCTGCAATGTTGGAAGTTGTGTATGTGTGTTCTTCGTGTGTCATCTTGGCTTCTTCGTTGGTGTGTGACTATGGCCAGGATCCCATTGATTGTGGTGGATTTCACATCATGCCCATGTACAGCATACTGTGCTGTGTGTCAGACATTGACGAGTCTTGTTGACTGGCCATGTGTGATGGGTTTCTGCACCTTAGTTCCCACCACCACCCCTGGTATTGTCATGGGTGCATGTCCAATGTCACCAGTCCATGTGAGCTTCACTGCTGCACATTGGTGGAGATCAGGGTGTGTGGTGTTGAGTGTGTGCAAAAGTGAGTTGTTGCACGGCTAGACCCCTACCTCCATATTGGCCTTGGCTGGCAGGCCGTGCTGATTGATTGGAGCTTGTGTAGGTGTGATGGTAGTAAGTTGCTCAGGACACATGGCTGTGGTTCACAGTGTGAACGACATCTAACTTTGTCATCACAGTGGGATTATCATGCAGGCTAGTGTCAGCACAATGTGGGGTCCCTGGGGGTAGTGCTGTGGTGGGTCTGTCTCTTGATGTGTTAGTTGCTGTTCGTACAAGCTTGTGTGACATGTGTAATTTGTGCTCCCTCTCATCTAACAATGCCTGATTGCCCACAAAGGGGTATTCGATCCATGAGTAACTTTTGTATGGCACTGTATACACATCTGTGTGGTTGGAATTCAGGCCTGCTCATGTGTTGTGTGGTTGCCTGGGGACACTGGCACACCCCCCCATCACCTGTTGTGTTTGATATGCAGTGTGAGTCTGCCTGTTTGTTTTTGTGCCTTTGCACCACTGCATTGGCATATCTTGAGTGTGCCATTGGCTGTATGTTGTTTGGTGGCTTTCCCTGCTGTCCCTGGGACTCCTAGGTCATCAGTCAGCACAATAATCATGGTTTGTATGTCCCATTGCTGCCATGGTATGGTATTTGTTCACCTGACATCTACAGTCTCCACAGGATATCTACATTTGTGTGTCCATTGGTGCAGATATGTGGGTCAGCATTATGATGGTCACTTCTGTCATTGTGTTATTTGTGAATGTTGACAATGTGGGCCCCCATGGGTGATGTTTGTATGCACATGGCCAAAACGATGTTTCAGTGACACTGCACTGTTTCCCTCGACCAATCTATGTTGCTATGGGACACAAGCACTACTATGCCACTGATGTGTTTGTTGTTGTGTGACCAGGATTCATCCATGCAGTTTGGCTTTGGCAGCTTTTACCATGACTACACTTCCCTTTTGGTCACTGTGGTGATGGGGCTTTAGGCCCCATTGCCACACTGTTCAAAATGTGCATCAGCTATGGACACCACACTTCCCTTTTGGTCACTGTGGTGATGGGGCTTTAGGCCCCATTGCCACACTGTTCAAAATGTGCATCAGCTATGGACACCACACTTCCCTTTTGGTCACTGTGGTGATGGGGCTTTAGGCCCCATTGCCACACTGTTCAAAATGTGCATCAGCTATGGACACCACACTTCCCTTTTGGTCACTGTGGTGATGGGGCTTTAGGCCCCATTGCCACACTGTTCAAAATGTGCTTCAGCTATGGATAGCACACTTCCCTTTTGGTCACTGTGGTGATGGGGTGTTCGAGCCCATTGCCACAGTGGCCATGGTCGGCTTGCATTGTGGAGGCCACACACATTTCTGTGTGATACATGTGCTAGGGGGTCACATTGTATGTTCAATGTCATGTTCAGTGTTGAAGGCATTTGACACAGACTACACTCACTTGTCATGGTGTTGGGGGGATGTAATCTTCTGTCATTCCTTATGTGGGAGTATGCTAGTTGTGTCATGCATTACCCATCCTATGAGTAGGAGTGGTGTTAGTGGTAGGCATCCATCCCCCCATGAGTGGGGATGGTAGTAGTGACAGGCATCCAGGCCCCCCTGAGTAGGGGTGGTGGTAGTGGTAGGCATCCAGGCCCCCCTGAGTAGGGGTGGTGGTAGTGGTAGGCATCCATCCCCCTATGAGTGGGGATGGTAGTAGTGGTAGGCATCCATCCCCCTATGAATGGGATGGTAGTAGTGGCAGGCATCCAGGCCCCCCTGAGTAGGGGTGGTGGTAGTGGTAGGCATCCAGGCCCCCCTGAGTAGTGATGGTGTTAGTGGTAGGCATCCATCCCCCTAAGGGTGGGGATGGTAGTAGTGGCAGGCATCCAGGCCCCCCTGAGTAGGGGTGGTGGTAGTGGTAGGCATCCATCCCCCATGAGTGGGGATGGTAGTAGTGGTAGGCATCCATCCCCCTATGAGTGGGGATGGTAGTAGTGGCAGGCATCCAGGCCCCCCTGAGTAGGGGTGGTGGTAGTGGTAGGCATCCATCCCCCCATGAGTGGGGATGGTAGTAGTGGTAGGCATCCAGCCCCCCCTGAGTAGTGATGGTGGTAGTGGTAGGCATCCATACCCCTAAGGGTGGCGATGGTAGTAGTGGCAGGCATCCAGGCCCCCCTGAGTAGGGGTGGTGGTAGTGGTAGGCATCCAGGCCCCCCTGAGTAGGGGTGGTGGTAGTGGTAGGCATCCATCCCCCCATGAGTGGGGATGGTAGTAGTGGTAGGCATCCATCTCCCTATGAGTGGGGATGGTAGTAGTGACAGGCATCCAGGCCCCCTGAGTAGGGGTGGTGGTAGTGGTAGGCATCCATCCCCCATGAGTGGGGATGGTAGTAGTGGTAGGCATCCATCCCCCTATGAGTGGGGATGGTAGTAGTGACAGGCATCCAGGCCCCCTGGGTAGGGGTGGTGGTAGTGGTAGGCATCCATCCCCCTATGAGTGGGGATGGTAGTAGTGGTAGGCATCCATCCCCCTATGAGTGGGGATGGTAGTAGTGGCAGGCATCCAGGCCCCCCTGAGTAGGGGTGGTGGTAGTGGTGGGCATCCATCCCCCCATGAGTCTGGATGGTAGTAGTGGTAGGCATCCAGCCCCCCATGAGTGGGGATGGTAGTAGTGGTAGGCATCCATCCCCCTATGAGTGGGGATGGTAGTAGTGACAGGCATCCAGGCCCCCCTGAGTAGGGGTGGTGGTAGTGGTGGGCATCCATCCCCCCATGAGTGTGGATTGTAGTAGTGGTAGGCATCCATCCCCTATGAGTGGGGATGGTAGTAGTGACAGGCATCCAGGCCCCCTGAGTAGGGGTGGTGGTAGCGGTAGGCATCCAGCCCCCCCTGAGTAGTGATGGTGGTAGTGGTAGGCATCCATACCCCTGAGGGTGGGGATGGTAGTAGTGGCAGGCATCCAGGCCCCCTATGAGTGGGGATGGTAGTAGTGGTAGGCATCCATCCCCCTATGAGTGGGGATGGTAGTAGTGGCAGGCAACCAGGCCCCCTGAGTAGGGGTGGTGGTAGTGGTAGGCATCCATCCCCCATGAGTTGGGATGGTAGTAGTGGTAGGCATCCATCCCCCTATGAGTGGGGATGGTAGTAGTGACAGGCATCCAGGCCCCCTGAGTAGGGGTGGTGGTAGTGGTAGGCATCCATCCCCCCATGAGTGGGGATGGTAGTAGTGGTAGGCATCCATCCCCCTATGAGTGGGGATGGTAGTGGTGACAGGCATCCAGGCCCCCACTCATAGGGGTGGTGGTAGTGGTAGGCATCCATTCCCCCATGAGTGGGGATGGTAGTAGTGGTAGGCATCCATCCCCCTATGAGTGGGGATGGTAGTAGTGACAGGCATCCAGGCCACCCTGAGTAGGGGTGGTGGTAGTGGTAGGCATCCATCCCCCATGAGTGGGGATGGTAGTAGTGGTAGGCATCCATCCCCCTATGAGTGGGGATGGTAGTAGTGACAGGCATCCAGGCCCCCTGAGTAGGGGTGGTGGTAGTGGTAGGCATCCATCCCCCATGAGTGGGGATGGTAGTAGTGGTAGGCATTCATCCCCCTATGAGTGGGGATGGTAGTAGTGGCAGGCATCCAGGCCCCCTGAGTAGGGGTGGTGGTAGTGGTGGGCATCCATCCCCCATGAGTCTGGATGGTAGTAGTGGTAGGTATCCAGCCCCCCATGAGTGGGGATGGTAGTAGTGGTAGGCATCCATCCCCTATGAGTGGGGATGGTAGTAGTGACAGGCATCCAGGCCCCCTGAGTAGGGGTGGTGGTAGTGGTGGGCATCCATCCCCCATGAGTGTGGATGGTAGTAGTGGTAGGCATCCAGCCCCCCATGAGTGGGGATGGTATTAGTGGTAGGCATCCATCCCCCTATGAGTGGGGATGGTAGTAGTGACAGGCATCCAGGCCCCCTGAGTAGGGGTGGTGGTAGTGGTAGGCATCCAGCCCCCTGAGTAGTGATGGTGGTAGTGGTAGGCATCCATACCCCTGAGGGTGGGGATGGTAGTAGTGGAAGGCATCCAGGCCCCTATGAGTGGGGATGGTAGTAGTGGTAGGCATCCATCCCCCTATGAGTGGGGATGGTAGTAGTGGCAGGCATCCAGGCCCCCTGAGTAGGGGTGGTGGTAGTGGTAGGCATCCATCCCCCATGAGTGGGGATGGTAGTAGTGGTAGGCATCCATCCCCCTATGAGTGGGGATGGTAGTAGTGACAGGCATCCAGGCCCCCCTGAGTAGGGGTGGTGGTAGTGGTAGGCATCCATCCCCCATGAGTGGGGATGGTAGTAGTGGTAGGCATCCATCCCCCTATGAGTGGGGATGGTAGTGGTGACAGGCATCCAGGACCCCTGAGTAGGGGTGGTGGTAGTGGTAGGCATCCATCCCCCCATGAGTGGGGATGGTAGTAGTGGTAGGCATCCATCCCCCTATGAGTGGGGATGGTAGTAGTGACAGGCATCCAGGCCCCCTGAGTAGGGGTGGTGGTAGTGGTAGGCATCCATCCCCCCATGAGTGGGGATGGTAGTAGTGGTAGACATCCATCCCCCTATGAGTGGGGATGGTAGTAGTGACAGGCATCCAGGCCCCCCTGAGTAGGGGTGATGGTAGTGGTAGGCATCCATCCCCCTATGAGTGGGGATGGTAGTAGTGGTAGGCATCCATCCCCCTATGAATGGGATGGTAGTAGTGGCAGGCATCCAGGCCCCCTGAGTAGGGGTGGTGGTAGTGGTAGGCATCCAGGCCCCCTGAGTAGTGATGGTGTTAGTGGTAGGCATCCATCCCCCTAAGGGTGGGGATGGTAGTAGTGGCAGGCATCCAGGCCCCCTGAGTAGGGGTGGTGGTAGTGGTAGGCATCCATCCCCCATGAGTGGGGATGGTAGTAGTGGTAGGCATCCATCCCCCTATGAGTGGGGATGGTAGTAGTGGCAGGCATCCAGGCCCCCTGAGTTGGGGTGGTGGTAGTGGTAGGCATCCATCCCCCCATGAGTGGGGATGGTAGTAGTGGTAGGCATCCAGCCCCCCCTGAGTAGTGATGGTGGTAGTGGTAGGCATCCATACCCCTAAGGGTGGCGATGGTAGTAGTGGCAGGCATCCAGGCCCCCCTGAGTAGGGGTGGTGGTAGTGGTAGGCATCCAGGCCCCCCTGAGTAGGGGTGGTGGTAGTGGTAGGCATCCATCCCCCCATGAGTGGGGATGGTATTAGTGGTAGGCATCCATCTCCCTATGAGTGGGGATGGTAGTAGTGACAGGCATCCAGGCCCCCTGAGTAGGGGTGGTGGTAGTGGTAGGCATCCATCCCCCATGAGTGGGGATGGTAGTAGTGGTAGGCATCCATCCCCCTATGAGTGGGGATGGTAGTAGTGACAGGCATCCAGGCCCCCTGAGTAGGGGTGGTGGTAGTGGTAGGCATCCATCCCCCTATGAGTGGGGATGGTAGTAGTGGTAGGCATCCATCCCCCTATGAGTGGGGATGGTAGTAGTGGCAGGCATCCAGGCCCCCTGAGTAGGGGTGGTGGTAGTGGTGGGCATCCATCCCCCCATGAGTCTGGATGGTAGTAGTGGTAGGCATCCAGCCCCCCATGAGTGGGGATGGTAGTAGTGGTAGGCATCCATCCCCCTATGAGTGGGGATGGTAGTAGTGACAGGCATCCAGGCCCCCTTGAGTAGGGGTGGTGGTAGTGGTGGGCATCCATCCCCCCATGAGTGTGGATTGTAGTAGTGGTAGGCATCCATCCCCCTATGAGTGGGGATGGTAGTAGTGACAGGCATCCAGGCCCCCCTGAGTAGGGGTGGTGGTAGCGGTAGGCATCCAGCCCCCCCTGAGTAGTGATGGTGGTAGTGGTAGGCATCCATACCCCTGAGGTTGGGGATGGTAGTAGTGGCAGGCATCCAGGCCCCCTATGAGTGGGGATGGTAGTAGTGGTAGGCATCCATCCCCCTATGAGTGGGGATGGTAGTAGTGGCAGGCAACCAGGCCCCCCTGAGTAGGGGTGGTGGTAGTGGTAGGCATCCATCCCCCCATGAGTGGGGATGGTAGTAGTGGTAGGCATCCATCCCCCTATGAGTGGGGATGGTAGTAGTGACAGGCATCCAGGCCCCCCTGAGTAGGGGTGGTGGTAGTGGTAGGCATCCATCCCCCCATGAGTGGGGATGGTAGTAGTGGTAGGCATCCATCCCCCTATGAGTGGGGATGGTAGTGGTGACAGGCATCCAGGCCCCCCACTCATAGGGGTGGTGGTAGTGGTAGGCATCCATTCCCCCATGAGTGGGGATGGTAGTAGTGGTAGGCATCCATCCCCCTATGAGTGGGGATGGTAGTAGTGACAGGCATCCAGGCCACCCTGAGTAGGGGTGGTGGTAGTGGTAGGCATCCATCCCCCCATGAGTGGGGATGGTAGTAGTGGTAGGCATCCATCCCCCTATGAGTGGGGATGGTAGTAGTGACAGGCATCCAGGCCCCCCTGAGTAGGGGTGGTGGTAGTGGGAGGCATCTAGGCCCCCCTGAGTAGTGATGGTGTTAGTGGTAGGCATCCATCCCCCTAAGGGTGGGGATGGTAGTAGTGGCAGGCACCCAGGCCCCCCTGAGTAGGGGTGGTGGTAGTGGTAGGCATCCATCCCCCCATGAGTGGGGATGGTAGTAGTGGTAGGCATCCATCCCCCTAAAGGTGGGGATGGTAGTAGTGGCAGGCAACCAGGCCCTCCTGAGTAGGGGTGGTGGTGGTGGTAGGCATCCAGGCCCCCCTGAGTAGGGGTGGTGGTAGTGGTAGGCATCCATCCCCCCATGAGTGGGGATGGTAGTAGTGATAGGCATCCAGGCCCCCCTGAGTATTGGTGGTGGTAGTGGTAGGCATCCATGCCCCCCTGAGTAGTGATGGTGGTAGTGGCAGGCATCCATCCCCCTATGAGTGGGGATGGTAGTAGTGGCAGGCATCCAGGCCTCCCTGAGTAGGGGTGGTGGTAGTGGTAGGCATCCAGCCCCCCCTGAGTAGTGATGGTGTTAGTGGTAGGCATCCATCCCCCTAAGGGTGGGGATGGTAGTAGTGGCAGGCATCCAGGCCCCCTGAGTAGGGGTGGTGGTAGGGTGGTGTTGGTGGTAGGCATCCATCCCCCTATGGGTGTGTATGGCATTGGTGTTGGCCATCCCACCCCTATGGTTCTGCTGTTGCTAGTGTACGTTATTTGTGCATCCCTATGTGTGTGTGACATATTTCGGGTACGTGTAGTTTGTTTGTATTGTTGGTTTTTGACTTACCGTCTGCGCAGTACGTGTCCGTGCCGGTCCCGGTAATAGATGTAGAGTATAGGTAGGACCTGCGCAATGGGATTCATGCTTGGATCGTCTCGTTCGGGTTTCTCGTGTCTTCGAGTCGTACTCGTAGCAGGCTTGTTCGTCTCGTAGCCGTGGATCCTCTTGTGGCGCGAAACGGAGCTTATGTACGGCTCGCCCGGATGCTCAAACGTGCCGGACGTAGCGACGGGTTCGGCGCGTACGGATTGCGCATCGTACTAGTCCGGCCGGAAGGTGCTGTGTATTTGCTTCCGTGCGGCTCGATTCGGCGTTCACGGATCCGGCTCGGGCGGGGAATAGGAGCTGGATTGGGTGAGTACGGCTCGCTCGGGAAATGAGTTGTTATACGCATCATACTTGTTCGTCCGGACGAGTGTACGAATCGGTCGGGGAACACGCATTCGGCTGGTATTTTTCCGGACGAATACTGTTAGGTGCCCTACCGGCCGAGATCGGAATCGACCCCTAAATATATATATTTTACTATTTGAACAACCTCACCATTTTCCCCTAATAACCCAACATCCCAGTACTAAAACAAACATATAATTTCCATTTTTAAGTAACTTTATTTCTTAAAATTAATTTCAATTTTCTAAATTTTAATTTAATAAGTAATTTTAAAATAATATTTAAAAAACACTCCCCACCCTTATCCCCTAATAACACAACATCACACTCCTAAAAAAAAAATTAATTTCTTTTTTAAATTTCACTTTCTAATTTTTACAAAATTGCAATTTTAAAATTTTTAATTAAATATGTCAATTCATATAATTATTTTTAAAACACTCCCCACCCTTCTCCCCTAATAACGCAATATCCCACTCCAAAAACAAAAATGTAATTTCGAATTTTAAATTTAAATTTCTTATTTTAAATTATTTTCAAAACTCAAAATTTTAATTTAATATGTAATTTTATACTAATATTTTTAAAACACTCCCCACCCTTATCCCCTAATAACCCAACATCCCGCTCCTAAAACATATCTTACTAAAATTATTTTTATACAATTTCAAAAAAATATTCATACGATTAAACTAATAATAAATTAGGGGCCAATTACGATGGCGGTCGGTGTCAGTACCGCGGTGCCGGCGGTGCGGAAAAATGCCTTTTACCGCCCGCCAGCAGCGGTCCTCACGGCCGCCATATTATGAAGGGCAAATATGCCCCATTTCCCGACCTCCGCGGTGCAACGCCGACCGCCATGAAATTGCGCCCGCCACCGCGCCGGTGGTAGCCAATGGAGACTCACCGCCGTGCGGAATGACGTCCCATCCGCTCAACAAATTAGGATGCGCCAAACAACCAGTCGAACCGCAGGGGAGAAACCGCCCTTCCAGACACGGCGGAATCTCGACAGCGGAGCGTGAAACGAGACTTCCGGAGCCCTCCACCCGGAGCCGAACGCCATGGATCCAGCACTACATGTCCTCCCGGTGCTGTACGTAATACATCACCAGGTCAACATCGCCCGCCGCGGACGCCGCCGCAGGTACGCAAAAAAACACAATACAACACAAAACAGAACACAAATTCCACGGGCTGAAACAGGGCACCTGGCCACACCAGACACACTGGTGTGGACAGGAACACATCCATCAGTGTACCCACACATGTCTCATCTGGCACCAATTCACACCCTGCATCAAGCCCACCAAATTACCGCGAACATAATGTAATGTGTTGCTGACGACACCGCAGCGGTGAGTATGCGGGAAATCCATCGCACAAAGCAGAATGCATGTACAGCAACGGTCAGGCCAGAAAGACCACAGGCCACCACCACCACCCACCACCCACAGCTCCGCCGCACACAGCAAGAAACATGCCAATCCCCCCTGTGCACCCCCATGTCCAACACCAAGCGAGCTAAATCCACACCCAGCAGCACACAACTAACACCTAGGGAGACAGACACAGCAGCATTGGGTGTAGATTAACACACAGCACAGAGGCACAGGCCCAGGGCAACACACACACACACCACAACACCACATACATGGCAAGAAAGCTGAATACAAGCACAAAATTAACATCCACACACACAAGGAACATACAGACTACTGGACACACACCCTGCCAACTCACACAGACATACCCCACACCGACACACAGCCACATACACAGACTACATGCCACCAGCAATGGAGCACAACATAGAGGAAAGCAAAAATGATGTGCACACAAATGGGAGGGCAAGGAGACAACCAACAACCAGGTGAACAGGCACATGCAGGACAAGGAACCTAGAACAACATCCACACCCCATCCAAGCACATGGCTGGCACAGTGAGTGAAGTCAAACAACAGTCACCTCAGTGCAACAACTCAGGGAGACAGCAAGGTAACCCATGTATAGGGACAGGGATGAAAGGAAGGACCTCAAGTCAAACAGTGAACAGCAAGTACACATGAGTATGCCAGCACCACAATACACAGGGCACATTGGCACACTCAATGACTATCAAACACAAGTAGGAGTCCCCAAACATACCCCCCTCATATCTGCAGCACACAACCCCAATGCCAGACACACAGAAGAGCCTACATAATGTCCAGACAAGATACAGACAAACAATCAAACCCCCTGAGGGCATCCACAAACATCACACACACACAGGGATTTCAGTACCAACGTCTGCACCAAAACAAAAATGGCAAACACAATTCAAAACAGAAACACATACAGAACCACAAAAATAACACACATCACCTGTGCAGCCAAACTAGGGAAGGCAATGGGAGCACACACACAACGGGAGTGCACCACCTCATCAGTCAGGAAAAATGCATAGGCTACATACCACAACACAGACAAGAAGTGCACCATCACAGAACAACACAGACACATCAAACACACAACAGATGCACAACACCACAAAGCACATAGCAAACACAGCAGTACATCAGGGGATGTACACTAGGACAGCACAAGGCAACATACACCCACAGCACTGAATGCACAACAAGCAGTGTGTGCACACAAACACACAACAGTCCCACACAGCCATGAGTCACACGCCATTAACACACACATCAACACACACGACAAAGCCACGACCAACACACCGTACAACCCTTGACCACCCAAATGCACACCATGTAAGTAACCGTTGTGACTAGGATGACTGCCCATCACAACATGACTACACATCTACACTGCTAGGCATACATGAAAGCAAGAACGCACATACATGTTGAGCCTGGTCAGCCTGCCTGCAATCCCGTGTATATGACCCCTCTATGTGTTTGCAGTGCCCACATACCAGGATGCAGTAAAACATAGCCAACAGCAACAAGAAAGGAACATGAGTCTGGTATGTCACCGAAAACAACATCACTGACCCCACAAGTATCCGAGTCATGAAGAACTGAAGTCCCCGTCACCCCTGTAAAAAAATGATAAGTTAAACAAGCCAGTGGCACAGTTGAAGTGGCACACAGAGCATGTGGCCCAGTAAATGTTAGACATACAGGAAAAGCCTTATTCAGTAAGGACAATGACACAACTGACAACATGAGCAACTGTTTTTATTCACAAATAGCACTGATAGGCAACAATATCAGACAAGACCAAGGCACAAGATGCAGAGCCTGAACATGAGAAGCTGCACAGGCAGGGGGCAAACTGCAAGGCCAGTGGCCAGTCCAAGGTGCTGACAGAGTCAATGAGAAGCTGCACAGGCAGGGGGCAAACTGCAAGGCCAGTGGCCAGTCCAAGGTGCTGACAGAGTCAATGAGAAGCTGCACAGGGAATGTGTGTCACCAAACTCCGCCATGGTCAGCAACACAGTCTGGTGTGTCACGATGGGCAGCACAGGTACCGGTGTGGGAGAGATAGGTCTGTGACGTTGATCAACATTCATACTTGGCTGTCAGTCTGACTGAGAGCTGACTGTGTGTCGGGCACTGTTGGACCACTTGACTGGAGAGTGAGACGCCCAGCTGAGGAAGAGCTATCAGTGGCCTTGGACGCTGGAGGGCTGCTTGGACCAGGTGGTGTAGTGGCACGTGGAGGTGGACTCAGGCCGACGTGGGACACAGTGTGGGAGGGAGATAGTGGAGGGGTGCCTTTCCACTTCTTGGGGATTCTAAATGGCTTGCCTGTCTTGGTATCAATGGGAAGTGGTGTGGACACAAACGGCACACTCATCACCAAGGCTGCCGCAGGTGCACACGCTGGACCTCCCCCTGGGGATGTGCTGGATCCAGAAGGACGCTTAGCCTGGCATTGCCTCTGCCCCTCCATCCCCTCTTTACCCTGTGTGCCCCCTACAGTGCCCTCCTGTCCCTGCTTCACTGGACTTGGAATGGGAGTAGAGGTAGTTGGTGAAACAGCCTTGGATACCTTACTATGTGTAGCCTTGCCAGGCCCCACCTTCACAGTGGGCATGGAGAGTGTCTGCATGCCTTTGCGAGACGCTTTTGGGACCACAGAGTCTGTGGCCGGGGATTGCTCTGAGGCTTGTGACCCTGAGTACTTCCTCCTTGAATCATGTGCCTTTGCAACGCCTGACGGGCTCTTCCCTTTGCGCTCTGGGGTTGTTTTTTTCTTCGTAGGGGAAGGTGTCTGTGACCTTGACCACTTGGGCTGCTGCTGCTGTGTGCTACGTGTGCAGTATCGTGACGTTGAGGTGTGTGAAGCGTGGTCACCGTCGTCAGATGTCGCCACTGGCATGGGGGTGGACAAAGGGACTGGAATTGGACTACGAGATTGAGCCAGTTGAAGTGCAGCCGCCATTGTGGAGGACATTGTCTGGACAGTGCGGTGCAGCCCACCCACGTCTGAATGTATGCCCTCCATGAAAGCTAACACCTGTGCCAATTTGCGGTCGTGGTCTGACAATGCATTGAGGAGCCCTGTCTGCCCCACACACAGCTGGCGCATAAGGTCCACACACTCTGCACTGATGGCAGCAGGGGGCACAGGGGCAGGGGCAGCGGTGCCTGGAATGAAGGACACTCTTCCCCTCTTTGTGGTGCGAACACGGGCAGCAACAGAGGAAGTGGCTGGGAGGGTGGGCACTGCACGCTGTGTGCTGGAAGATGTAGCAGACTCTCCGTTCCCTGTGTCCTCCAAGATGTCTGCACCACCGCCGTCATCAGATGATGTTGAACTTTGCGTCTCGGGCTGTGATTCCTCCAGCATACTCCTATCCCCTCCGAGGCGCTGGTCACATCTGTGTCACTGGGATCCTGTGCAGCTGTTGTGCTTGTTTCACCACCACTGGTGTCCGTCCCCTGTCCCTCCGTGCCCACGGGAGATGCTGCATAACAGAGACATGTAGGGTCAGCAAAGTGACAGCAACAGGACAAACATATTCAAGCAAAGCAACACTGAGGATGACAAAGTCTACATGTTGCAGGCCACCCCGTGCATTCTCACCATGCAGACACACTTCACTACCTCAAACAGTGCGCACAAACATCTAAACACGGCATAGCTGAGCCATGTGATGGGCAGACAGCACAACATCATGCATGTTGGGGCGTACAAACACTAACACCAATGGACCAGGCCTGCAGCACACCACCCACAATGCCATTGAAATTCCCAGGATTGGAAAAACATCAGTAAGTGCATGTATGTAAAATCCGTGACTGCCACACCCAGCACAGGGGCCACTTACCACCCACTGCATCACAGTAACCACATCACGTACACCAGCGCAGGTACAGGCTTGGTACACATGCAGCCACTCACAGACAAAATCAACCTTCACAGAATACTCACCCCTAGCTTGCTGTTGATGCTCCTTCAAACGTGCGTCCAGCTCAGGCTGTGTCACAGCCAAGATGCGGCACATCAGTGGTGTCAAGCTGCGTCGTGACAACCTGCCACTGCGAGGGAGTATCCCCAGTGTCATCTCGGCAACGTTCTTTGCCAGTCGTGATATGTCGTCCCACCTCTTGTGGCAGTGGGTGCGCCGGCGGTTTGACACTCCCAGAGCCCGCACCTTGGTTGCAATGGACCTCCACACGGCCTTACGCTGGTGTACCTTGAGCTGCAGGTGTGGGAGACAAGAGGGGGAAAACATCAGCGACACACTCTCATGGTAAAACCTCTCTCTCTGAACAGTGGCATGACACAGACTCATCTCCACACGGCAGATATGGGTCATTGATGTACACTCATGCCAACCACACACGTATCACACTCTGTACAGTCAGTGATGTGTCCTTGTCACATTGGGCATGGACAGTCCATGCCAGGTAGAATCACACAGAGATGGACAACGAGGAGCCACACAAACAGTCACATGAACAATAACTGTCCCGAAACATGCATCACCAGATAGCTGTCACACCATATGGATGTGTACACAACACATGTCCATCCACCCTTCATGTCCATGCATTTAATGTGTGGGTTGCATACACCCCCTTAACAACTAGGAAACAGCATGTCAGCCAGTGCATTACACAACCCCACACTCTCAGGCACATACACCATCTGATCGACTACATGTGTGCCCCCTTGCACTCACACCCCCACTGTTGGAGACTTACCACAACATTTGGGCCACCATATAGCCGTGGGTACTGTGTCAGCACCTCGTCCACCAGGACATCCAGCTCCTCGCTTGTAAATGGACTGGCACGGATCTTCTCCGTCCTAGCCATCACTGTGGACATGAGACGTCAGCGGCGGCAGTGGGCGGTGAGGGGTCCCAGGCAGCAGTCCCTGGAGGCAGCAGCAGGTGAGGGGTCTCAGGCAGCAGTCCCTGGAGGCAGCAGCAGGTGAGGGGTCCCAGGCAGCAGTCCCTGGAGGCAGCAGCAGGTGAGGGGTCTCAGGCAGCAGTCCCTGGAGGCAGCAGCAGGTGAGGGGTGTCAGGCAGCAGTCCCTGGAGGCAGCAGCAGGTGAGGGGTCCCAGGCAGCAGTCCCTGGAGGCAGCAGCAGGTGAGGGGTCTCAGGCAGCAGTCCCTGGAGGCAGCAGCAGGTGAGGGGTCCCAGGCAGCAGTCCCTGGAGGCAGCAGCAGGTGAGGGGTCTCAGGTAGCAGTCCCTGGAGGCAGCAGCAGGTGAGGGGTCTCAGGCAGCAGTCCCTGGAGGCAGCAGCAGGTGAGGGGTCCCAGGCAGCAGGCTCTGTGAGCAGTGGAAATGTGGTGCTCCCTTCCACACATATATAGGGCCCTGGACTCATTTCAGTGGTCATAGTCTTCTGCCATTGGTGTTCCAGGTCAGCCTTCTTCAAAAGCATCCAATGACCGCCTCCGCGGGGCGGAGCACGCCTACCGCGATTTTTGAATCTGCAACATGCCACCGCGATAGCGGTCCCCATTGGCTGCAAGGGCATGGTTCATGGCGGTGACACACCGCGGGGTCCTGGCCGGTGCTACTGCAGTGGTGCATCTTACAAATGCATCCTATCTCCGCATCCGCTGGGGGCGGAGCACGCCTACCGCGATTTTTGAATCTGCATCATGCCACCGCGATAGCGGTCCCCATTGGCTGCAAGGGCATGGTTCATGGCGGTGACACACCGCGGGGTCCTGGCCGGCGCTACCGCGGTGGTGCATCTTACAAATGCATCCTATCTCCGCATCCGCTGGGGCGGAGCACGCCTACCGCGATTTTTGAATCTGCATCATGCCACCGCGATAGCGGTCCCCATTGGCTGCAAGGGCATGGTTCATGGCGGTGACACACCGCGGGGTCCTGGCCGGCGCTACCGCGGTGGTGCATTTTACAAATGCACCCTATCTCCGCATCCGCTGGGGGCGGAGCACGCCTACCGCGATTTTTGAATCTGCATCATGCCACCGCGATAGCGGTCCCCATTGGCTGCAAGGGCATGGTTCATGGCGGTGACACACCGTGGGGTCCTGGCCGGCGCAACCGCTGTTTGATTGCCATAGAGTGACATGGGTGACCGGGATGTGGCTGGTGGAGCATGACAAACGCCATCTGCAGCTATGTAGAGGGCCATCACTAACACCAATGTGTCATGTGCAGCACATAAAACACTTGCATCAGTGGTGGGCATCGACACAGGTTCAAATGGTGGTTGGCATGCTCCGCCACCCAATTCACGGACAGTATGTGCGTCCGCTATGGGGAATATGCAGCATCACATCGTACACTCTGTGCGTCATTGTGTTTATGGGGCACGTTTAAGGCACCTACGGACAGTTCTTGTTGTGTGTGGATCAATGGTCATTACTGTACTACGCACAGTGGATACGTACAGTGGCACATGGCACTGGATAACATTGATATGGTCTCCTGTCACAAATGTCAGCCACTGTGTAACGTCTCACACCAAATGGAACACTGTACTCCATTATGTTGAGCAATATTTACACACAATGTCGTATCTGCCACCCATGCTGACCACTATCTCACACCTGAGCCCATGTGTTACACTGAAAACCCAGATGAACTCATTTATTCAGCATGACTGTCATCATTGGAAACAGATGTCACCCTGTTGTGTTATTGCTAAGACCAATTATATGCAGCATGTAATGTCTTTGTACACACTGGCAACTCCTGCAGTGTATGTCCACATGTACAGGGGGGGGCTCGACCTGCTAAAGGATGACGAGTACTTCAGCACCACACCTGGCATCCGTTGCATTATTATTGCTTGTCACTTGGGTAGACGGCCAGAGCAGATGTCTTTGCTACATGTCTGCCACCTGTAACCACAGGGACCTATGTGGTAGTGTCAGGTCTGTGCTCATGTTGTTTGGACTGTTGTATGTGAATCAGTGACATGTACATTTCAACAATGGTGCTTAGCTAAACTATGTTTTTGAGTGTTGTGCGGTGTTCCGGTGCTACTCACCTGCCACCAGTGCATGTCCATTGTTCACATCAGGAATGTTGCATTGGCAGATGGACTGCATGCACAGTTGTGGATTGTGCTAACTGTATGGAATATAGTATGCAACATTTGTCCACAGGCTATGGGTGTCCAGTATTGCCTGTGCAATGTGTGTGCACTGATTAGCGGGAATTGTCTGCAATGTTGGATGGTCAGCACAAGTGGCACACGTGTGCAGTGTGTTGCCACCAACAATAGTGTATGTGCATGCTATGGGGTGCTAGCCATCCTTGCTCACCATCTATTCCAGCACTGTGTGGGTGGATCACATCTGCTGGTGTATCAGGATGGGAGTGGGCACCCAAGACAGGTGAGATGTACCTTGATTGTTGTGCCTGTGACACTCATCCAACTCTGACATTTGGTCAATGTGAGGTACCAGTGTCCCACTACTCATGCACAGCCAGCATGTTTGTTAGATGTGGGATATTGATTGTATGCTGTGTTGGGCCTGACAGCCTGTGTGGAATGAGGGTCAGGATGCATGTCCTTTGGGACATGTGGTGTAAAATTACATCCACTGGTGTCAGGTGTCTGAGCCAGTTGTCCATATGTAATGCATACAGTCTGTTCATGCGTAGACTTGTTGGCATACTGGCTTGGCATTGTCCATGTAGTGTTGTATGTTTGTGTTGTGGCACTGTTGTGTCTTGAAACAGCTGGATGTGTATCACCATGGTATGTGTTGTGGTGCACATGTGTCCTTGGGCAGTCCCTCCTTGATGCTGCATGTAAATGTCCAAAATGGGGGAAGATTAAGGGTGCATACAGGCCCTGCTGATCACGTCCCTCATCTATTGTTAATGTGTGCCACATTGGCTATCTGTGTGCTTGTAGAGAGTATTGGGCAGTGGGGTAATGGTGGCCTGTTACAGTGGTCACATACTCTGCACAGGCGTGACATCATCTGTCACTGTCCGACTTTGTATTCAAGTCAGCAGCAGATATGGCCTGTGTACTGATGACATTGGCACATGTATGGGTTTGGGATGTGAATGTCATTGAATTTGAGTGTGTTCGAAGTGGCACTGAGTACAAAGACAATCCCAATGATCTATCCACATTGTGTTATTGATGTGTCCCCTGCAATTATTGGCCAAGGAGGTGTGGCAGGTACAGCAGCAACGTGGAAGCCAGCAGTGTCTCTGCTTCACACATGTCCTGTGTCATGTACACCCAAGGCTGAGTCCACCTCAGCTCGATATGTGACTCTTGGCATTCACATAGACAGTGTTCGTATTGTGTCTACTGACTGTGCACATCCATGACAGTTGTACAATTAATCTGTCTCATGTTGGGACAACACTGAATTGCACTGTGGGCTTTCAGGGATGACAGTCAATGTTAGCGCCGTGACAGGACGGACTTTATGAATTTGTGCACATCCTAATTTATGTTGCTATGACGTGTCCCCTTTCATCTCACCTAGGAGGCGACCTAATGTGTTTTGTACCTTCACCCTGCTGGCTAACATGGAGGATACCGACATCATAAGGCGATTCCGTCTGGATCGGACAAACCTCCTGGAACTTTGTGCAATATTGGAGCCACACCTTCTTCCACGCAGGACATACCCAACAGCACTCACGGAAACGGCAAAGGTGATGGCATTCCTACATTTCGTGGCTACGGGATCCTTCCAGCAAACTGTGGGCATTGCAGAGGGGATGTCCCAACCAACATTCAGCATGGTGCTACGTGATGTCCTGTTGGCTATGATGTAACACAGGGACCAATTCATACATTTCCCCAGGCGGCAGGAGTTGGCAGATGTGAAGGGCGAATTTTATGCACTTGGACACGTTCCTAATGTAGTTGGTGCAATAGATGGCACACATGTTTCCCTGATTCCACCCCAAGCACGGGAGCATATTTACCGAAATAGGAAACATTATCATTCCATCAATGTGCAGGTGGTGTGCCAGGCAGATATGGTCATCTCACACGTTTGTGCAAAGTTTCCAGGATCAGCCCACGATTCACACATAATGCGCAACAGCATTTTACCACAGCTGATGGCCAATCTGGCGCCGGAGCGGGCATGGATTGTGGGTGAGTACAAAGGGTCGAGTCGTGTGCTGTTTGTGTGCCATGCTGTCCTCGAACACATGTCAGACACTCAATCTGTATGTGTCTTTCACACTTAGGTGACTCTGCATATCCCAACGGACCTTGGTTGCTGAGTCCACTTCGCAATCCCAGGACACCAGCTGAAGTGCGCTACAACAATGCCCATGGGAGGACACGTCGGGTCATTGAGCGAACATTTGGACTCCTGAAATCGCGTTTTCGATGCCTCGACAAGACCGGAGGGGCTCTGCAGTACTCACCCGTCAAGGTGTGTCAGATAGTGGTAGCATGCTGCATGCTACACAACCTGGCCGTGCGGAAGGGGATCCCCTTAATCCAGGATGATGATGACCAGCCACAGCCCCCACCTGCAAACACCCAAATGTCAAGTGACGAGGATAGTGGAGAGGAGGAAGGTGTTGGACAGCGTCAGCAGCTCATCAACAACTACTTCACTTGATGGTCAGTGGCAATGTCAAAACTGGCTGTTGTCTGATGATGTTGTGCTTGGTGAATATGTGTATGTGAGTTTTGTGACTACAGCATGTTGCAGAGTCAGTGCTGGCTGCAGATGTGTATGGTAAGGGATCTTTTGACACAGCTACTTGATAGATGAGACAATAGAGAATACACTAGATCAGTATGGTAACACAGTCCAACAGTCATTTGCCATTCCCACGGCATTGTGTGTGGGGACAGTCTGCAGGGTACACAGCAGGGTGAAGAGGGGTGCCATCATGGCTGGCTACTTGACTGGCTTTTGCCAGGTGCTTTGCCACGGGATGCTCCCAATGATTTTTTCGGGCGGCCCCTTGCTCTTTTGGCAGGGGGGGGACACAGGTGCATGGCCAGTGGTGTCTGATGAGTCCCCATGCTCGCTGGACGCAGGGGAGGATGGGGGTCTGTCATCCTGCGGCACAACAGAGGGAGCTGTAGGTGTTGGCGGTGCCGCATGCCTGTCCCTGAGGACCCCCACTAGCTGGCCCAGGAGGTCCCTGATTTGGCCCATGCAGGCCACGAGTTGGCCCATGCGGTTGTCAATTGAGCGCAGCATCTGTTGTTGCTCACGGGCATCCTGCTGAGCCTGCCTCAACTGTCCCTGGGCATGTTCATAGGCCCCCACAACTCTGTGAATGTGTGCCAGTGATTCAGTGCCGGGGTCTTCTTCCCTTTGGGTCAGCCTTGTCCTCACACCTGGCCTGCTGTCACGGCCCTGTTGCCTCCCTCCTGTGGGCACCGGCCTACTCTCCCGTACCTCCGCAGTTGTTGTGGCCTGGTTGGCCTCTGGAGCAGGGCGAGTGTTGCAGGCAGCAGTGGTAGTGGTAGTGGTGGTGGAGGTGGTGGTGACACAGGTCGTTGCAGCAGGGCTCTGCGTTGATGTTGTTGCTGAGGGTGGTGGGGCTGTGGGGTCCTGGGACACATTACGCCCTGCCACACCAGATGGTCCGGGTTGGTCCTCCTCCTCCTCATTATCCAGGGAGTCTGCATCCGAGGGGAGATGTTCGGGAGCTGGTGACTGGCTGTGCTGGTTGAGGTTGTCGTCCTCTGCAGTCAGTTGTTGGTCACCTGTGGGACAGGAAGTAGATGGTAATTGCCTTACACACCTCAGGGTTGCTGTGTTTGATGTCTCTTATTTACATGTTATGCTACACACAGTTGCCTTTTTCACACATTGTATGTCTGCACAGTGATGTGCCTCATGCCATGAAGTGGAGTTACATTAATCATTTCACAATGGTGTGACCTGTGATTGGTTAGCATGCCACACGTCTAGTATTGGTGATTTCAATGTGAGGTTGTCATCTGACAACTGGCATGACTACAAGTTGATGTTCAGCATCTTTGCTGATCACTCTGCCTGGCAGACATTACCTGTGTGCATGGACTAGCCATTGTCATCACATGCATACCGTTGACATGTCCTGTGCTTGTATTTCTATATACAGCAGACCATGCTAGTTTGTTTTTTCCATGGTCCTTCATGATCAGCACACATGTACGCTACAGAGGGAAGTCTGGGTGATGCATGTCAGAGGCCCGTTTGCTTGGACATATTTGTTGAAAGTCACAGTTCTGTTTCTGTCACAGTTACGTACGCTGAGCTGTCTGCATCCTGTCAATGGCTGTGCTTTTCTTTTCTATTTTTGTGTGAAGTAGAGCCTCATGTTGTCATGTCTCTCAATGCTTTTGTTGAGTGATGGTGGGGTGCATGCACTGTCTGATTACCTGTGCAGTGTCACTTTGGTTTTTACTTACAGACACATGCTTCTGGGTGGGGTGCTCCATCCTGCTGAGGGGTGTGAGAGGGGGCCTGTTGGGAGTTGTAGTGCTGCCTCCAGATACACATTCCCCATCCCTGTGAAGATGGCTACCTACCTGTTAGGTGGTGGGGGAGCGTTCAATGGCTGACACATGCTTCTGGGTGGGGTGCTCCATCCTGCTGAGGGGTGGGAGAGGGGGGCCTGTTGGGAGTTGTAGTGCTGCCTCCAGATACACATTCCCCATCCCTGTGAAGATGGCTACCTACCTGTTAGGTGGTGGGGGAGCGTTCAATGGCTGACACATGCTTCTGGGTGGGGTGCTCCATCCTGCTGAGGGGTGGGAGAGGGGGCCTGTTGGGTGTTGTAGTGCTGCCTCCAGATACACATTCCCCATCCCTGTGAAGATGGCTACCTACCTGTTCGGTGGTGGGGGAGCGTTCAATGGCTGACATGCTTCTGGGTGGGGTGCTCCATCCTGCTGAGGGGTGTGAGAGGGGGGCCTGTTGGGAGTTGTAGTGCTGCCTCCAGATACACATTCCCCATCCCTGTGAAGATGGCTACCTACCTGTTAGGTGGTGGGGGAGCGTTCAATGGCTGACACATGCTTCTGGGTGGGGTGCTCCATCCTGCTGAGGGGTGTGAGAGGGGGCCTGTTGGAAGTTGTTGTGCTGCCTCCAGATACACATTCCCCATCCCTGTGAAGATGGCTACCTACCTGTTAGGTGGTGGGGGAGCGTTCAATGGCTGACACATGCTTCTGGGTGGGGTGCTCCATCCTGCTGAGGGGTGTGAGAGGGGGCCTGTTGGGAGTTGTAGTGCTGCCTCCAGATACACATTCCCCATCCCTGTGAAGATGGCTACCTACCTGTTAGGTGGGGGAGCGTTCAATGGCTGACACATGCTTCTGGGTGGGGTGCTCCATCCTGCTGAGGGGTGGGAGAGGGGGCCTGTTGGGGGTTGTAGTGCTGCCTCCAGATACACATTCCCCATCCCTGTGAAGATGGCTACCTACCTGTTAGGTGGTGGGGGAGTGTTCAATGGCTGACACATGCTTCTGGGTGGGGTGCTCCATCCTGCTGAGGGGTGTGAGAGGGGGCCTGTTGGGAGTTGTAGTGCTGCCTCCAGATACACATTCCCCATCCCTGTGAAGATGGCTACCTACCTGTTAGGTGGTGGGGGAGCGTTCAATGGCTGACACATGCTTCTGGGTGGGGTGCTCCATCCTGCTGAGGGGTGTGAGAGGGGGCCTGTTGGAAGTTGTTGTGCTGCCTCCAGATACACATTCCCCATCCCTGTGAAGATGGCTACCTACCTGTTAGGTGGTGGGGAGCGTTCAATGGCTGACACATGCTTCTGGGTGGGGTGCTCCATCCTGCTGAGGGGTGTGAGAGGGGGGCCTGTTGGGAGTTGTAGTGCTGCCTCCAGATACACATTTCCCATCCCTGTGAAGATGGCTACCTACCTGTTCGGTGGTGGGGGAGCGTTCAATGGCTGACACATGCTTCTGGGTGGGGTGCTCCATCCTGCTGAGGGGTGGGAGAGGGGGGCCTGGTGTGTGTTGTAGTGCTTTTTGTCTGTGCACATGCAACCCAGTTGATTTTGTTTAGCTTTGTGCTTTATCAGGTTGAGTGGTGGTTACATCTGTGTGACCTGTTTTGGGTATTGTGGGTCAGACGAATGTCCTTTGGCCTAGGGGTTGTGGGTTTGAAGTTGTGCAAGACGGTACATGGCAATGTGATGATATTCATTGGTTTGTACTTACCAGCTTCCAGTCCCCCGCGGATTCCTTCAAGACTCTCTGGATGTAGGATTCCAAGGACCTTCTCCTCCCACGGACTGTATGGTTTGGGTGGGATGGGAGTGCCTCCACCAGTCCCGTCAGCCAGCTGACGGTTCTTGGCCCTCTTCCTCTTCACCACGGTCTTCAGGTCATGCCACCGCTTCTGTATTTCCTGCTTGTTGCGGGGGTGGTCCCTACTGCATTGACCTTATTAACTATTCTCACCCGCATTTGGGTTCTTGTGGCTAATGGGGTGTGTTGGACCATGTTGCCATAGAGTTGTGGTTCAACTCTTATTATCTCATCTACCATGACTGCAAGCTCTGAATCAGTGAATTGTGGCATTTTGTGTGGTGCCATGGTGTGTGCTGTGCAGATGTTCTGTGGTGCAGTTGTGTGGGTGTTGTGGGTGTTGTGGGTGGTGTAGGTGGTGTGTGTGTTGTGGTGGTGATGTGTGCAGCTTTGCCTCTCCTTTGTTCTCTGGGGTTGGGACCTTCAGTTGTGGAGTGTAGCAAAGATTGTGGTCAGGGAGGGGCTGGTTTTATGCTCAGCTATGGGGGGTGTGGCAAGCTGGTATGTTGCTGTCAGGTGTGTTGTGTGTGTTGTCCTGTGATTGGTTATTTTGAAATTTCTGGGGCTGTTGTCATTGGGCACTTTTGGTTTGTATTGGGACAGGTCTACTTCACTGTGTGCATTGTTTGTATTTTTTTTCGTGTTTTTTCTACGTCCGCCATTTTTTTTGCGGATCCTCCGCTGCGGTTCCTCGGCAGCGGTGGCTATGCTGCAGCCCTTCCGACGCCTATCGGATTCATCACTGTTCGCTCACGATGCAGTCGGATTCATAGGTAGGTACCATGGTGGTAACGGGGATGTCATAATGTCACGGGCGGTTACTCCGTGTGCATGGCGGCGGTTCTTGGCTTTTCCGCTGAGTATCCGGCCGTTGCGGTCGGATTTTCAGCTGGTCCGGCGAGTGCGGGCGGTTTTTCTTTGTCTCCCGCCGCCGCGGATGGATTATTCTGCCGGTTCATCGTAATGTATCTGGGGTTTTTCCCGTTGGCCATGCGGGCAGTTTTTTGCCGCTACCATGGCGGTCGGTATGCTTTTCCGACCGCCATCGTAATCGACCCCTAAATGACAATACAGAATATTTAAATATTTACAAAAAAATGATATTTTACACTTTCTATATATTTTTTTTCGATATTTTTTACAACACTGACAAATCGATATTATCTACTAACGATATTACTTATTCGATATTTTATACTTCGATATTTTTTAATAAAAATAAAAACCATATTTTTTACTACGATATTCATGACTTCGATATTATGATACAATCGATATTACAACTTCGATATAACTGCAATTCGATATTTATAATTCGATATTATGTCCATTTACCGATTCTTCAGTATCTGACGTGGGAGGAGGCTCCAGATAAAGTCCCCTATAATCAGCCCACCTTTTCCAAATGTTGTAGTGTTTCCGAGGGCACCCCCTCGCTTCGAAGACTGGGATTTCCAGGCCCATACAAAAATCTAGACCCTTCTTCCATACCCCGAGTGACGGCGGGGATTCGTCTTTCCAGGCCCGGGCAATATCTCTTTTCGCCAGCGTGAGGCCCAGAAATAAGAGGTGGCGCTTGTACCTATTTCCACCTAGGTCCTCCATAATATGCAGCATGGCCAACCTTGGCGAGGATGGAATGTCCCACCCCAAAACCTCAGATAGACATGCAAACACCCCTCTCCAGAACTTCGACAATGTTGGGCAGGACCACACGGTGTGCAGGAAGGTACCCTCCATGGATCCACAGCGTAGGCAATGCGGGGACGCAATTAGCCCAGCACGCCACAGTCTGTGCCTAGTATAATAGGCTCTATGTAGGTACTTAAACTGGATAAAATGCAGACGGGCCGCGATTACTGCGCTGCGCGGGGATTCCAGGGCTTCTACCCAGTCTTCTTCCTCTAAGGGACCTAGATGCTGCTGCCATGCCTCTCTAGTTTTGTGTAGTGTCGTAGGCGAGTTATTGACAAGTGTACAGTAAATTTTGGTTATTTTATGGTCCCCCAAGTCACCCATAAAAACTTTCGCCTCGATGGGGTTAAATTCGGGAATCTCTGTGAGGTGTGATATGTATGGGGTGAAGGCATGCCTGAATTGAAGATAGCGGTAGAATTGCGTGCGGGCATATCATATTCCGTTTGTATGTCAAGAAATGACTTGAGGGTGCATCCACGTACAGCTGCCCCCACCGTGTCAATCCTGATAGCTCCCCAGCCTCGAAAGATGGACAATTGCGCCAGCTGTGGCAGCTGTCCGTTGTTCCACAGTGGGGTTTCCCTGGTGAGTCTCCCCCACCAACCCATCAGGTGGAGCGCAGACTTCCAGATCTTAAAGATCGTGGCTGTAGCGGGCGGTAGCCCCTTAAGCAGCGCCGCTGAATAAAGAACCATGTGGAGTGCATTGTCTCCCAGCAGCCAATGCTCTACAGCATACGCCGGGTCTCCGCGATTGCCGTACCACCAATCATTGAGAACGAGAAGATGTGAGGCCATGTAGTACGTTTGGACGTCCGGGGTGGCCACTCCGCCGGAGTATGTAGACTGGAAGCAAGTCCTTAGGGGTACTCGCGACGCACCGCACCCCCAAAGAAAGCGGGCTAGAATAGCGTTTAATTGGTGACACCACGTTGGCTTTATCGGATAGGGGTGGTTCTGTAATTGATAGAGGAGATGGGGTAGGGAAATCATTTTGAAGATAGCAGACCTACCAAATAGAGATAAGGGTAGGTGGGACCACACATGCATCTGGTCCCTCACCTGTATCCATAGGGGGGCGAGGTTCATGTTCCACGCCAATGCCTGAGACGCTGAGAGAATTACGCCCAAGTACTTAAAGCCATCCGGGACTACTACCACTTCCTGCGACCAGTCGCCCAGCCGATCCCCCCCCGAAGCGGCCACAAAAAGGATTTTCCCCGATTCATATAAAGGCCGGAGGTCTCGTCATTCGAAACCACGCATCTGCGCGTCTATTCGTATCCAGGCCACGAGCGGCTCCATGGCGAGTGCAAAAGGATAACGGGAGAGTGGGCAGCCCTGACGCATCCCCCACCCAACGGGAAAGCCTCTGGAAACCGAGTCGGCCACTCAGACCAAGGCGGTGATGTCTGTATACAGCAGGTGGATAAAATTCAATAACCGGGGGCTGATATTTAGACGGCCGAGCAAGGCAAAGAGATACGTCCAGCTGAGAGAATCAAAGGCCTTGTTCATGTCCATCAAGAGGAACGCGGCTGGAGTCCCAAGCTTATCGACCGCGGCTATGGCATTATGTGCACGCCTAATATTATGCCGTGTAGCGCGGCCCGGCATAAAGCCTGCCTGATCCGGGTGAACCAAATCCGTGATATGCGGGACCAGGCGGTTGGCGATCACCTTGGCCGGAAGTTTAGCTTCCACGTTGAGTAAAGAGATTGGGCGGTATGACGAGTACTGTTCTGGCGGACGACCCGGCTTCAAGAACACAACGATTTCGGCATGCCGCCAATCCGGTGGGAGACTGCCACTCTCTGAGGAAGCCTCAAGCACCGCCAGATAAGGTTCTAGAAGTTGCGAGGGATATTTCTGGAAAAACTCACAGGGGAAGCCATTCGGGCCTGGTGCCTTTCCCACTCGCATATCAAGGAGCGCAATCAGCAGTTAATCTACTGATAAAGGAGCATCCAACATGTCTCGCACCGCATCCGATAAGGCCTGAGGGGGAAAGTCATCGATAAATTTCTGCACTAGGGCCGCGGGCAGAACTTTATGCGGAGCATACAGGTCTGCGAAGTACGAGGCAAAGCAATCAGCAATGGTGGACGGGTCCGTAAGGGCAGTCCCGTCGGGACCACATATGCACGGGAGCGTCTGGGGGCGCAGCGTCTGTTGACACAGGCGATGCAACAAAGCACTAGATTTGTCTCCCCATTGGTATATCCGGCTATGGGTGGCCTGCCAATAGAGCCGGGCTTCGTCCAAGAGCTCTCTGGCGTACGTCTGCTGTATGTTCAATAGTTGTCTGTGCGCGATCCGTCCCTCAGTGTCCCTACTTGCGCGCTCATGATCGAGCAGCTGGGCCTCAGTTTGTAGCAGTTTGTCGCGGCACTGCCGGCACCTTGCGGTACAAAAGGCAATACCCGCTTCCCTGAGGGTGGGCTTCATTGCCTCCCACAGAATGATCGGAGAGTCCACCGTGCCTGTGTTTAGTAATAGATAGTCCACTAAAGATTTATGAATATGCGCTCTATAGTCATCGTTACGCAGCAGCCACGGTGATAGATGACACTGAAACTGAGAGCGCCTGGGACAGTAGGATGGACACTGGTGAATGATCAGATAAACCCCTGGGGAGAATTTCGGCCGCGGCCAATCTATGGGCGTGTGGTCCCGAGAGGAAGATGTAGTCTAAACGAGAGAAGGACTCATGGGCTCCAGAGAAATAGGTGTAAGCACGCATGGTGGGGTGTTTGGCCCTCCATGTGTCAACCCACCCCAAACCCTGAACAAGGGGCAATAATTTAGAGTCCTGGGTCCCTGCAACTCAGGCCGTAGCACGCCACCTATCCTGTGACGGGGACATAACATCGTTCCAATCTCCCCCAACCAGGGTCAACCCAGATGGAAGTTCAGTCCAGAGCACCGTCAGTTTTTCAACTAAGGTCCACGAGAGAGGGGGGGCGTAGACACTACCCAGAACAACGGGTTCCCCTTACAGTGTCCCATATATCACAATAAATCTACCCTGGGGGGTCCGACCACGTTCGCATATGAACAAAGGGGACGCTGCGTGTATAAGGATTGCAACCTCCCGGGAGCCTCTAGTGAATCCGGCGTGATAAATGTGTGTGAAGCCAAACCTTCCCAAGCAAGGTGTCTTGTTACCCACTAAGTGGGTCTCCTGCAGGAGGAGGACGCTCGCCCTGTGGTGCTTAGCTTGATCTTATCAAGCAGGCCATTTGTGTTCCAACTAAGGACACAGCGCTCTCTACTCCCGACCCCAGCTAAGTCCTGCGGCATAGTCGGTCGTGGCATATGTATAGGAAAATAGCGAGTCGAGTGACAGTGACAATCCCAGAATCACACATAGCAGAAGACATAGTGGTATTAATAGATAACAGCAAGCAATTTAACAAATCCAGTCCCTCCCCCACCCACCCCACCCAATACCTCAAAACAGTAGAAGCATCTGTTGCGATAGGTGTCGCACCTCTGCCCCAACGGGAGCAGGGCACAGCCCCATTCCAAAGGTTCCCCATGAAACTGTCCCCAAACAGATATAATGTTCTCAGATACTGAGAGAAGAGTTATGGGGGAAGGCCTCACGTAGGCCTGTGGAAGGAAACATCAGCGTAGTAAACATTACAGTCCAAGTTCTCAAACCCCATGTCACGCTGGTGATGAATCTCGCTGGGCACCCACCACCCGGGAGCCAGAAGCACTCCGTGACTTCGAACGGTGCCTCGAACGCGACCTGCGGGCCAGCTTCACCTTGGGCTTGACTGCCTGTCTCGTGGCTTCTCCGGTTGAAGATTCAGAATCAAACCGTGGCAGGGTTTGTGGCCTGGGACTCCGCCTCTCATCTGTCCAGGCGAAGACCTCCTCCGGAGTGTCGAAGAAGTGGGTGTGTGACTTGTAGACAACTCTCAATCGGGCAGGAAAAAGCAGTGCATATTGGATTTTGAGCTCACATAGTCGAGCTTTAGCAGCCGTAAATGACTGGTGACGTTGCTGTACCAATCTCGTATAGTCCGGGAAAATTAGGATATGATGAGATTCAAATTGGAGTTTGCCAGCCAGTCTGGCCTGTGCAAGGATGGCGTCACGGTCATGAAAGTTCAAGAGTCTGGCAATAACAGGTCGCGGCCGGGGCCCAGGCGAAGGCTTTTGCATTAAGGCACGGTGCGCTCGTTCGATAATAAAGCACTGCGACAAGGCCGTCTGAGTAATCCAACTCGTAATCCACTTCGCGAGAAATTGTTCCATATTGTTGCCCTCGCATCCCTCCGGAAAGCCCACAAAGCGGAGGTTGTTTCTCCGTGCTCTACCTTCGGCATCCTCTGCCCTGATCGCCAGCCCTTTCGTAATAGATTCCAGAGAGGTCATCCGCGTCTGGAGGGACGTGACTGTATCTTCCACAGTGGAAATGCGAGTTTCTGCCTCTGTAATTCTGTCCACCGGTTTGCGGAGATCTTGACGGATGAGTGCCACATCCGACCCCACCTCACCGATCCTAGCTTCCAGTGCCTAACGAGACTGGGTTATCGCCGCCATCAGTGCAGCATTGTCTGGGATGGCAGAGCCCTGACTCGACGACTCCGGCGCCTGAGCCCCATGCCCCGCATAGCGGTCCAGAGTGCTCTGTTTCTGTTGTTTGTCCCGAGTCATCGTCAGTGATAATAGTCATATACTGACCCAACAAAGAGGGATATGGCGCCACCAGACGTGTCCGTTTATTGTCACCGCGCCAGCGGCTCTGAAGAGGTAGGGAGTCCACGCCTCCGTCGTCGCCCAAATCGGTGGGAAGACAGGCGCTAAGGCAGCCCGCACACAGGCCGCACCGGGCCTAGCCCGACCACTTCCGCTTACAGGTACCTCCGCACCCCCCTATTGGGTGTCACCATCCGCCCAATGTCGCAAAGTCACAATAGGAGGAGGAGGCCACCGATGGGCCCCGAGCGAACAGGCACGTCTATCCCTCGTACACCGCAACCAAGGCCGGGGGAAGCGGGTCATAGCAATGCGCGGCGCGATCCTCTCACTCTTAAAATATGTATGGTATAGCAAATCCCTGCAGATTGGAGTCTGTAGGAGCCACAGTGCCGAATCCTGTGAGGAGCAACAAAGAGGCAGCCAGGTACCTCCCACTTGCAGTCCCCTCTCAGTTGTCGTGCCGGGGGAGGGGGGGTGGCAAAGGCGATATGAGGGGGCACCACCAGGCGCTTGGGCCGTGCACCCCGCAACACACCCAGCAATGTCCAGTCCCCAGAGAAGAGCCAACAGGATATCAAAGGGGCCCAAGTATAGTTCTAGGAGGGGGGGCCCACCATGCAGCCACAGTTCTAGGCGGGCCTCCACCAACCCCATATCACACCAAAGAAGTCAAGGGGAGCGTGGTTCACTCACCGCTACGTCGCCCAGGTGGCAAGAGAAGGTCCGGAGGGCCAGGGCCACAGCCCCTGACCCCTCAATCAACCAGTCGACGCAGCGGCGGCCGCCGTCGTCCAGGTGCGCTCACAGTGCCCTGCGGCCCGAAATATGGCGCGGTATCCGCCCAGCACCTCGCAGACCAGCCAGCAGCTGCACCGAGGCGTAGCGACATCCAGCCACGAGGATCCAGTGGCAGCCGCAGCCGGGATGTATTAGCGCAGCGTCACTGCCACGGGCCGCGGGTCTGAGCTCCCGGGTCGTCCCACAAGATGGCCGGCCACTCTGTAGAGCCCACAGAGCCCACCAGGCACGGACAGCCCCGCAGTGGCAGCAGCCAAGCCCCCTCGAGCGTCGCCCCTGATCTGGTGCTACCCCTCAGGGCCGTATCGAGGATCCCACAATGGCCGGGCGTGCGGCGCGGGTCCGATCACTGCCACTCCAGCTGCATACAGGTCCCAGAGCGACACACCGGCCACTCCACAAGGCATCCAGCATGGGGGGGAGACAGGTAGGGGTAAATTCTGGAGGCTGATGTGAAGGATAACTTTAGGATATCTAGCGGGCCCATGGGGCTCGGCTAAGGCGCGTCCGCCATGTCGGACCTCTTGGCCACGCCCAACTTTTGCATCCTTTTATAAAGAACTATACACTTCTGACTCTCCAGCAACTGAATTTCCAATAACTACTTATCTTGCGGATATTGATCTCCATGCCACACAGATGAGAGTAGACATTTACTTGATGGTGATATCAGTAAGGAAGAAATTGCTTTAGCCATTTCCAAATTACCTTATCACAAATCTCCAGGTGAAGACGGATTCCCTGCGGAATATTATAAATGGTCTGGAGAAGAAACAGTTGATACTCTTCATTCTGCTTTTTATGAGGCTGTTCAGACATCTTCTCTTGGTCCCATTTCTAATAGGGCAATAATTGCGGTTATCCCTAAGCCGGGCAGAGACCCAATCGTTTGTAGCAGCTACCGTCCCATTTCCTTAATAAATAGCGATGTTAAAATCTTGGCAAGTATTCTAGTGTCACGACTCCGCAAGGTTATACCTTCCCTCATACATCACTCACAGGTTGGCTTTGTCCCAGGTCGTTCCTCTAGAAATCACCTCCGAACATTAGCTCATACTTTATGGACCACAAAAGGAATGACGGAAGATGCAGTCGCTCTTTTCTTGGATGCTGAAAAAGCGTTTGATCCCATTGACTGGGTCTATCTCTTTGCCACTATGAAACTCTTTGGTCTAGGAGATCAGTTTATTTCCAAAGTCCGCTTATTATATGACAAGCCCATAGCCCAGGTCAATTGTGGTGGTTTCCTTTCGGACCCTTTTCCAATTCGAAGAGGTACTTGCGAATGTTGTCCTCTATCCCCCTTTTATTTTTGTTAGCGATGGAACCCCTTGCCTCAATCATTCGCCACTCTTCACAGATTCGAGGTATACCGATAGCGGGAGGTATATCAAATTTATACTTATAAGCTGATGATATTCTTCTTACTCTTAAAGAGCTCTCTCATTCTTTATCAGCCTTACTCAAGATTATTAATCAGTTCTCAGCCCTTTCTGGATATAAGGTGAACTGGGACAAAAGCGAAGCTCTCCCACTCTCTTTCGGCACCACAAAAGCTTCAATTGATGGGTACCCCTTTTGTTGG
Source organism: Calotriton arnoldi (assembly GCA_963921515.1). Classification (NCBI taxonomy): domain Eukaryota; kingdom Metazoa; phylum Chordata; class Amphibia; order Caudata; family Salamandridae; genus Calotriton; species Calotriton arnoldi. Next base: position 1,027,625 of record CAWUFW010006634.1, read on the forward strand.
AAATCGTCCCAATTAAAATATTTAGGAATTCTGATTAATCGTGGACTTGATGGGATGGTCTCAGATAATCTCTCAGCCCTTATAGCACAAATGGAAACAGATTTTGCCAAATGGTCTCTTTTGGGTTTTTCCATGTGGGGAAGAGTGCAGGCAGTAAGAATGATTACTATACCTCGCTTTACTTATGCTCTTGGAATGCTTCCGATGGTAGTCCCTTTGACCATATTATGTTGCGTGTATGCCCAAATACAGGCCTTTATATGGGGTTCTATGCGTCCTCGTCTAGCGGCTGATAAACTAATGGCTCGTCGCTCCCATGGTGGTTTAGGTTTACCATCATTGGAGCATTACTCCTTAGCCTTACACCTTTTACAATTAGCCTATCTGCTCCCAGGTGTAACTGACCCTCCACAATGGGTCACAACAGAACACTCGCTACTTAATTGTGATGATGGTCTTAACTTCTTATATGGTACTCGTTGGGGAGAGGAGTTGGCCTAACGGCTAGGGCGGTCGACCTCGAATCTGGGGAACTGGGTTCGAGTCTCGGCAATGACGCTGAACATCCTGTGTTTCTGTGCAAATCACTTAATCTCCCCGTGCCTAACAAAACTGAATGTGTCCTCATGCAGTGCAACTGGTGCTATGTAAAGCGATCTGATACCCAATTCGGGTCAAGTTTGCGCTATATAAAACTCTGTAAAAAAAAAACACAAACTTCTCCCTTGCACCTTGTGATTCAAGCTACATATCAAGCATGGCAACAAGCACATCGCCTCTTAAATATTCCTCATTATCTACACTCTAAAGCCCTAATATGGGGTAATGAAAGTATCCAAATCAATGGTCGATCGCTCCATTGGGCTAGCTGGAGTTCGAGAGGAATCCAGACATTAGATCAGGTTATAATAGATGGCGAATTGAAATCCTTTGACCTATTTCATGAAGAATTTGATCTTCCTTTACACCAGGCCTCACGACATATGCAACTACAACATTGCCTAAGGAGATGTCTTAGTTCTCTCCCTTGGACGTTTGAATCATCACTGATATTGGATTATCTTCTTATTTGGGGTCGGCTCAAAGGAGTAATGTCGGGATTATATTGTACTCTAATTAATCACCTATTCTTACAACTACTTCTTAAAGCTCTTCAAGAGAAATGGCAGGAACGCCTAAACATTACCATAGACGAAGATGTCTGGCCAGACATACTGGAAGCCTTAGACAAGGGTACTCGTGAAGCACACTTGAAATTTTGTCTTTTTAAAACTTTACATGACTGGTACTGGGCACCTTCGAAACTACAACGAGCAGGGTTACTACCACACTCTAAGTGTTGGAGGTGTTCTGGAGTTAATTGTGACCTTCTTCATATACTCTGCGAAGGTCCCTCTATACAAGGTTTCTGGACTCAAATAGGAGATACATTAAAGGAAACAATCCCCCTTCGACTCCCCCTTATTTCTTCCATTATATTACTACATGATCTGGAGAGTTCACCTGACATTACACATCCTCAGCGTTGTCTTTTACACACTGTACTCTCTACAGCCAAAATTTGTATCTTAAGACTGTGGCAATCACCTAACCCTCCCTCGAAGGAGGACTGGATGGTAGCGATGATTCAGACGGCATCACATGAACGTGTAATATATAAACTACAAGACCAGGAAGATATATTTCAACAAGCATGGGCTTCTTTTCTTCGTGACTCTTGAACATTTTCTTTTATTACCTTGTCTGTTTCCTCTCCCCTCCATTTCACCCTTTCTTCTTCTCCCTCTTCTTCTCTTCTGTCTCCCTTTCCTTTTCTATCTCTCTCTCTCTCTTCATTTCTCTCCTTTTCTTCTCTTATCCTCTTCTCTCTTCTCACAGCTTCCCATGCTTTTGTCCTTTCCTTTTCCGGGTAAGGAGTTGATCTTTCTCTTCTCATTCCTCTATTTACTCATTCTTCTATTTATTCGTCTACCAATTTGTCCATTTACTTTTTCAATTATTTATTTATTTATCTATTTATGTATCTACTTATCTTTTTATCTATATATTTATTTATCTATTTATTACCCTTCATGACCTTCCATCATCCCCAATATACATCATATTTTATACATGTAATATTTTTGTAGCTTTAAATGTGTCCGCCATTCTCGTGATACATTCTGTCTAATCTTCTGTGTTTATGAGCAACCAGAGTTAGGGGTTTTGTAACATATTATGTACATTACCTTTCCTTTACACCATCGGCTTCTTGTCTTTTATTTCATCCATCCTTTTTCCTTCCTTCCTTCCGATATGTGCAACTTTCTCCCTATTACCATGCTAATATATGTATTGTTAATAGACCATTGTAGGTCCATTATGTTGTGCTATACTCTTATGAATTTATCTGCCTTTAATTTTTCAATAAAGAATTTAGACACAAAAAAAAATATATTAAATATATTTTATTTCCTTAAATGAATGTTACTATTTAATATATGTATTATCTATTATTTTAATTTATATATATATATATATATATTTAAAAAACGATATCTAATGCAACAGTATTTATTACATCAATATTTTTTTTCGATATTTTTGTACTTACCATTATGAGTATAGGATGACGATATTTTTTGCATCGATATTTTGGTCATTATATTTTGGTATGGGGATATTTTGAGGGTCGATATTCAGTGAACCCTTGGAGAGGGTTATAGTGCTTGAACTACTAAAAGAAACCTTGGTGGATTTCTCTCACTAAGATAACACCATAGAAAAATGCCTTGACAGTGTAGAAATGGAGCCAATGTATATAACACAAGGGAGAAGTGCCATTCTGGTGACACTGACGATTTGAGAAATTTATGAGGATATTGACAGCAACTCTGGAAAGGGAAGACCAGATCCTAGCAGGTTCAAGGTCAACTTTGAGGACATGTAGAAGAATGAGATGAACAGATGAACACACATGGATTTATATTATATACAGAATGAATTTTTTGAAGATTGAACTTTATACACACTATGGGCCTCATTACGATGTCGGTCGGAAAGTGATCCGACTGACTCCTTGTCGGAATCTTTTCCGGCCGACTCGTGTTAGGAAAGTCCGACCAACCGATCACGATGGTTCCTAACACTGTTTGGAAACTCTCCCATTGACTTCAATGGGAGCCTGCGTTCTGACCGACAACAAAGGCTCCCATTGAAAAAAGGGGTGGTTGCGGAAAACCTTGTACCCTGTTGCAGGCACCCCATGGTGCCTGCCACACTGTGCATGGTTTTAAAGGGGGGTCCCTTGGGTACCCCCATGGGCACCAACCAAAGCCCTCAGGGTGAAAGGGGGCCTGTTAGGGGCCCCCAAAGTCAGTTTCCGACAGCCGACTCGGAGCCGACTCGGAAAGGCTGTCAGAATCCGACATCCTAATCGGTCAGTCAGAAACGCTGTCCATTGAGCTGTACAAATCTGCTCCGACCGAATCAGATTCTATGAATGCGGGTCAGAACCAATTCGGAATGACCGAATGGTAACCTTCCATCTTAATCGGTCAGTCGGAAATGTTTCCGAGTCGGTCGGAAACATGGGTCCCAACACGGGTTAGGAAAATCTGAATGGCATTCGGATCCTTTCCGACCAACATCGTATTGAGGGCCTATGTTAGAGAGGATGGTGAAGGTATTATTTGTGCTTATGAGGTATATTCACCCAAGTACCATGACCTGAAGAAATGTTTTCAACATGTCAACTATATCACCTACCCACTTTCCTAGGTATTGCTAAGGTATTGAAATATAGGGATCCAAAAGGACAAAGTAACATGTCAAGACCTACAAAATGCTTACCTGGAGCACATTGGCCAAAAGAGAAACAAAAAATTAAAGACATTGAAAGGAGATTATGTCAAGTGATATATTTAAATGTGAAATTATTGATTTTAATACAGTAGTATCAACCCTTCACAAAAGCACATTTGCAACAAGAAGATTTAAAAAAAGAAATCAAGCATGAATAATTTGTGAATCAAAAAAATCTAATAAAAATGTAAGCTTCATGAAACAGGACTCACCAATATTCCTATATACACAATGTAGGAAAATGAAGTATTAAATATGCAAGGAAATATGTAGTACTGGGCTACAGTGGACAACATATTGGATCAGAGCATTGAACTTCAAGCTCCTTTACAAAAAAAATGCTATGAATGGACACGTTACAGACCATTGAAATTCTGGTTCCAGTATGCAGCTGGGGAGAGTCAGGCAAGAAAGGGGAGGGGGCTCCTGCCACCTATTTCAGTGCGTTGTGGATCCCACAGCACGGGGCATGCTTACAAACTTCAAGTTCCAGCATGCTGTTGGGGAGTGTTGGTGGTAGTAGGCTCTTTTCCCCAATCCTGTCTATTTCAGCATGTGGATTCCTCTGCTTCAGATGCGCCTGGGCAAGACCAGGCTAAGAGTGGGCCTGTCTGCACCTATCAGAGACTAGGGAGGCTGGATTTGGCCATCGCTTTTGTTCCTTTGATTTGGTTTGTTGTAAGTTCTGTTGATTTCTTAGTTTCATTATGGGTAAAAGAAAAGCAACCACCACTCCTATGGACAGTTCTTGCCACACGAAATGCTCTGCTCCCTCCTCTGTAGATTCGTTTTTTAACTCATGCTGTGGGTACTATTAATGAAAAAACAGCTGAAACTGAAAAAGCGTTTCTTGTTCTTTGCATAATGAGCACAAAGTTATTGCCATAGCAACTTCTGCTAAGTGTACAGCATATGTTAACAATGCTTCGAAAACATTTTTACTAATCCTTGTGTCATTAAAACCTCTTCTGTGGAGGCCGAGGTGCATAATGTGGACAAGCTCCCAAATCATCTTCATAAGGACAGAACTTCATCAGATCAAAGTACGATAATAAAGGTCTCTAAGGCTCACTCCTGTTATTCAGACACTGTTATGAACTATGTTATTATTTCAACTTTTTATCATTTAATCGTAAATATTTTTTTGCCTAGCATTGTGGTTGCTTTAAAGTCTTGTTTTTAACAGATTCATGCAAGACTTTCGACTGCTGAAGCAACGCTGCAGCTGAAGGCTGACTGCCGCGAGTGTGGGCTGAACAACAAATTGAAAGTTGTATGTGTATTAATAAATATTTATTTACATACAGTGTGGGGCGGGGGGGCAATTTATGAGTGGGGCAATGCCCCAACGACCTAATGGAGGGCATTTCTAAATCCTTGGACCAACAAAGGTTGCTTTAGGCTATTCTTTGTTGTCCTGAGCCCCCTCAATCCTCTCATATACAGATTCTATCTATCAAGTCTATTTTGGAAAGTGACACCCTAAATACCCATGTTATTCATCCACTTTACTTTCCTGTTTCTACAAACTATGGGCCAGATTTATCATCTTTCCCGCAGCGGAATACAGCAAGCTACCTTGCTGCACTGCTTGAAAGCGAGAGGGCACGAATGTGCCATATTTACCATTATACAGTGCATTCCTGTCCTTTCCTAGTGCTGGCGCACTTTTGGCTGCCTAGCGTCAACACAGGCGCCCTTGTGTCATGGTGCAAGGGTGCCTGCGTTGTAGGCAGGATTGTTTTTGTGCAGGAAGGAACACCTTCCTGCACAAAAACAATACTCAGAGGCATTTTCCTCTTTCTATGTGTACTGCAGAATGCAGCACACATAGAAAGAGGAACAAATGAGGAGAAGATATTTCTCCTTGTTATGCCTCACCTGGGGAGACATAGCATATTGATGCATATGCATTCCTAGGTCTACCACTAATGGTAAATCTGTGAATGCACCAAAATCCATGGGTGGATGCATGGGAATACCAACGCTCCACCCATGGAACGCCTCCCTGCTGCAGAGTACCGCAAGTAAGTGGTTTGTGCATCCTGGCGTTACTCTAGATTTATTAAGCCATGGAGGGCCATGCAAGATGGCCTTGTGTGGCTTGATAAATCTCACTTAGGTTTTGCGTCTCCCTTGCGCCCCCTTGCGTGGCACAAGGGTGATGCAAAACTTTGTTATGTTCTTCCTTATATGCTTACTGAATCTGAAGCTACTCATTCCCATGCCGTTATGTGTGCTAAGTCCAGTTTGACTATCCTTAACCTTCACCCCTGTAGCTACACTCGTTATGGCTCTGAATAACGTATCTTCTCTGGACAAAGGTCAAAATAAATTGTTTGCCCAGCCTAAAAACAAAATAGGACACTGGTTCCAGAAGCTGGGGTGGGGTTATCCCTCACTGTTTGATGGGATTGTTTTAACTAGGTGAGTGTGTTGTTTGGGTGCGTTCACTAAGAAGGTTCAGGTGATTGCAGTGTGAGTCATTGGGAAAATACTTTTCTTTTTGTTCCTTCTTTAGGGCATTGGAGTGTGCATGGCCATCTAGCTGCAAGATTACAACAGTCCCACTTGGCTACTTTTATAAACCTCCTAGTTGCCTTCTCTGATTGACCAGCTTGCAGTTCGTTCACCCCTAGCTCTGCTTATAATTTTTTGTTGCAAAAACTACAAGATGATGGACAAAGTGATGAAACCTTTCAACGACTCACCCCCAGCCAAGAAATCTAGGTTTAATCCATCGTTCTTTTGCTCACTATGCCACCCCAGTCGAGACCCAGCCATATGCAAATCAGTCTTAACCCTGCTCCTCATGGGAGCAGTCCAGCCTGAACTGCCAGGCCAGGTCCTCCCTGGACTGGAAAAAAGCATCCTGGGACTGGTTTCGGGGTATCACCCCTCATCAGCCTTTTTTCATTTGTCACCCGAGTGGGACATGTATGCTCAGACTTAGGTTCCATGCTCTCCATGCCTCTGGAGTCAAGCTAGCCTGGCGGATGAGGGGTGACACCCCAAAATCGGTCCCAGGATGCTTGTTTCCAGTCCTGGGAGGACCTGGCCTGGCAATTCGGGCTGGACTGTTACCATGGGGAGCAGAGTCAAGAGTGATTTGCATATGGGTGGGTTTAAACTGAAATGGCATGGGGAGCAAAACAACGATGGATTTTGGCCTAGATCTCTGTACTGGGGTGAATGTTTGACATTGTTCAGAATTCTGTCCATCAATTGTTCTTTTTGTATAATTTTTTGTTACCCACTCAAAATCACTTTACTCCTTTGGAATCTCTGGAAAATAAAGATTGACTCTTGAGTTACAGTAAGGAGTTTAGGGCCTAATTTAAATAAATGTGGAGTATGGTTTGTACTCCATCAAGGCGATAAAGTTAAATGCTCTGTCGCCTTGATGGAGTACCTGTTCTATGCATTTAGATAGGTCCACCAGCCCTGTGGACATCTCTAGTAATTTGCAGGAACCGCCGATTTTATATGGTACACAGGCGAAAATGTCCTGTTGCTGTTCTTAAAGGAGCCCATTTTTTTTCAATGTAGACCTGCTTTTTATCTGCAGATGCTCAATAGCACTTTGGTATGTTTCTTTGTAATTAGTTTCTTGTCAGCTGCTATTGAGATAAGGGAATTTTAAATATTTTATTGTGTTTTATTCTGTTACACTTTTTCTGTCTGTATTACTTCTATTGTTTTAACCGAATAAAGAAATATATTAACTCTTTCACCTTTTCTTAAAGAGGGCAAAAAAGGTGTGGCGGGTTGCGCCAACATGTCATCTTTGGATAATGGGTGCCTAATGTCTACATCAGACTCACCAATACCAATGCAGCACAAAAACCTTGCCATTGTAGTTCACATCTGGCTCTTTAGGCCTTTCATCTTTATTCTTTTCTCTGTTACTTATACCACCAAGTTACTTCCAGTCAACGTCCATGAGTTGCTTTTCCCCTGTTATATGTGCATTTGTACTCTGCTGTCTGTTGACTCTAGAGAATACTTTACTTTCTCCTAGGGGTCTGGGTTAGCGATTTCCGGTTTGCTCCTCAAAGCTCCATCAAGCAGAAAGCTACTAGGACCATACTGATGCTTGCCAATTATTCAAGAGTACTTCTTTAGGAATACATAGTTTACCAACAGCCATTCACGCAATGGTGAGCTACCTGATAAGCAGAGAAACCCTTTGCAAAGGTATGCTGTCTTTAATATTGATGTCTCAAGACAGAAGATCACAGTCCTGTGTTCTGATTATTTACCCTCCCATTTTTTCTTGGGGCCTGCTACCAAGCCCTGTGCTTCCTGTACTCTTTAAAGAAGGATTGGGGTTAGCATCGTTTGTTCATTATTCATCCAATCCTGACACCTAACAGGTGGTTAAGGATTAACACTCCAAGCAAACAAGCGTGCTGTCCCATCCCTCCTAAACCATCACCACAGGCAACATTGATTGGATGAAAAATACTGAAGAAACCTCGTCTTCTTGAGAAGATGTCATCATTACCTAAACCATGAGGAAATGATTGTGTAATGTCTGATTCAAAAGAAACAATACAAGTAGTTCTAGAAGGGGAAAATCTCTTTTACTTATACTAGAAAAGGCTGGTGCCACAACAGTACTGCTGTACAGTGGCAACTGATGACATTTGAAAGTGGTGAGGCGTAAAAGTATGTGATGAGTGCCTGTGGCGAGCGCGCATAGCAAGCGAGCCTGACTGGCACAAGGGGTTTCAGGGGTGTTCTCCCTCTAATAAAATTTTGAAAAATAGAGTGGGCAAATGGTGCATATTCAAGAAAATTTGAGAAAGCAAGAAGACTAATAAAGCAATTGTGAAAGTGTTGTTATGACATCAATAAAGAGATTTCATATGATAATGATATAGGTAGCTGCTTATGCAGGATAACCACAGAACTTCACAACAGACTTCGAGATAACAATACCTAATTTCCACATAGTATCATTTGCACGCTACATAGGTTTATCAGTAATCTGGCTTTTGCAAATTTAGTTGCCATTCCAATGGAAAATGTGCTGCCTGTAAGTCACAGTGTGCTACCACGCGAAGCTTTGACAATACTTTTGAGACTTTTGGACTTCATTGTTTGGTTTCACACATGAGAAAGTGTGACGCTAAAGGTTTCATTACGACCTTTCAGCAGTGCGGTGGCACGGCCGTGCGAATGGCCGGGCCACGGCTCCACCAATGGTCCCCGCCTCCCGCCCCCCGCCCGCCAGATTACTACTTTTCAGTGGTCTGGAGGGCGGGAAGTGTGGCGGTTCCCCCTGCAGTGCCCTTTCAAAGGCACCCCAATGGGAACGCCTCACAAGGTTCCTGCACGGCATGGACTCGAAAGTCCAAGCCGGGCAGGAACCTATGTGCATGCACACAGGGGGGCACATGTTATGCCCCCCTGTGTGCATCGACATATGTTTGAGGCACAGGGGACCGCCATGAAAAGCCTGGCTGAGAGGAAACTCGTAATATGCTTGGCGGGACCGTGGTGGTCTCGCCAAGCATATTGCGACCTCTGACCACCGCTCCTACGCTAGGGTATGGCAGTTCCCTGGTGGAGCCAGTGGTCCTAGGGTGGTCCGACTGCCCGAGTCGTAATCGGGCGGTCAGACCGCCGGTGCGGTGGTAGCTGGATCCGCCACTGCCGCGCCACCACTAGTCGTAATAGGGTGCTAAGTGTCACACATTTGACAATAGAATGTCACTCAAAAGTACCTTGAAACCATGGAAATGTCACACAGGAGTAATCTGTAAACTTGGCAGCTATGCGCTAATCTTTAGTCTGTTTTTAAGTGATGGTGCCAAAGCTTGCTGAAACTGTTGGAGGCTGCAGAGCTGAGGAGACTACACATGCCTATACTGTTGTTCTGCCCCGAACTGTTGGTGGAGGTGAGCTTTTTTCCCCATCGTGCTACATAGTGCACTTTCTCCCACTCAGAGGCGGACGCTGCTGAAGCATTGTTGAGACTGTTGAGGGCTAAGAAAACTACAATGCCCTTGTGCTGTTCTGCCCCAGACTGTTGGATGAGGTGGGGTCTTTTCCTTGCAGTGTTACATAACACACTTCCCCTCTCTCCTGTGGGGTGGGACACTGCTAAGGTTTGCTGAGACTGTTGGGAGCACAGGGCTGAGGAGACTACACATAATGATTATCTCTTGCAGAGAAGCACAACCAGAACGCCATTTAAACCCGTGTCTGTGGCTCTCACATGTCGAGGGGGCAGGAAAGGCTGAATATTGAGGTATTGATTGCACCCCATGCCTCTTTCATCCTCTACCCTACATTCCCTACCCCTTTCTCTCTTCCAGGTTCTTTTCATCTCTGCTTTCTTTGTTTGTAGCAGTTTCCCTTCTTTTTGTTCATCCTTATCTCCGCCAATTGTGTTTTTTTTCTCTGTTCCTCAAAGTCTGCTGATAGGGCAAAATAAGTTTTGGTCCCAAAAATGAGTGTATGATGGTCCCCGCCTGTAACCAGTGGCTCAAATTAAGCCCTAATAAATTGTTATTGTCCTCTTCCCCATCCCCTTCTACAAGTCAAAGTTTTTGACTGACTGGCAATTAGTAATGTTACCAACAGACTTACTACTGAGAACCAGACCAATTGGATACCAATGATGCTAACGACGAAGTGTTTATAAATCCTTTAGGAGTAATGCTGAGTAACCTCCACAAGGTGGTGCATGTTAACTAAAATCGTAAGTGAAAAAGTAAGGAAACTCCAGACACATATAATGTGAAACCTGCTGACTGTAGTAATGCCCTGCGGAATGGCCAGTGTTTGTCCAGTGCTTGGCATAAAACACACCTTAGCACTAGGCACTAGAGTTCTGATATTATCACCACGGCTTGAGGATCTTAAAAAGCGCTCAGGTCTTGGGGTTGAAACAGGGTCTGAAAGGCGAGCAAAGGGGTAGAGATGAAAGTACTCTGGATACAGCTCTAGTCTGGGCCACCCTTTTACCCATCTCACCACCAACCTCACAATAAAAGGTTCTAGCTTCAAGAATAGGAGTGCGTTCACTACAATGGTGTCAACTGAAAAATATCCGTGAAAAGCAGCCACTCAGATAGCTAGGACCTCACCACCAAGCACATTAATTAGAGCTCCTTAAATGTGTCCCTCCTTTATTCATCGCAAGTCAGTTGTGTTCCAACACTTGTCTTTGTGTAATGTGTTCTAGCGATAAAGCGTGGATTAATCTCTGGCCAGAAGGTTGGCCTGTAAAACATGGCATTCGGTCTACCATGGGTAGCTTGATTAAAGCAGCCTAAAAACCTGCTGTCAAACCTGTCAAAATAACCCATTTTGATAGGCCGAAAACCCTGCTTTTAAATATGAAATCACCCTTAAGTGCACCTGGTCATCCGCAAGGTAGGGTGAATGATATTTGAAAAGTAGAAGATGTGCAAAATTAATTTTGCTATGTTCGTCCAGTGACTACACACCAAAAACTATTTTCACTGGCAGGGCAGTAGTTGTATCCTAGAACATGTCAAAGTACAGATTATAAACTTTCATCTGTAATGTTTAACAGGAAACAGCTAAAATTTTAATTCAAAGACTATTTTCCATATTAATCAGAAGTCTAGTTCATTGGGGAAGTTAGATTTCCCTGCCAGGAGCTCCTGGTGGCTAGCATCATCATTTGTCTGCCAGCAGCTGCCCATCTAGTGCTTGACCTTAATGAGGTGGGAAAATTGCTCTCAGACCAGAACAGTGGCTTAGGCCTGGTGACAGAGTCAGAGGTAGTGTGGGGCATTTGATCTCTATAACCTCACTACCACCTCAGAAAATGCAGTTGGGGTGGATCCTGACACTTCCTTAACTTGAAAGGGACAGATGTTAGGCCTCCCATTTATGGGTTAATGTAATACTAGACCTGAAGAAGGGAAGACCCTTGACCCCAAGGCCCACACTAGCCAGACTGGCTCCAAACCCAGTAGAAGGGACACTGCACTGAAGTCATTGTGGGATTGTCTACTGCTGGGCAAACAGGAACTGCTGAAAAAGTGGGCAGGATTGCTCCTGGGAACGTTTACCCCATTGGTTAGGGAGGAGCAGGGAGTCATCCTCTAGCTAGTACCAGCCATCAACGGGGCATCTCAAGACACCCTCATCAGAAAACTTTTTGAACCTGCAGAAGATCAGAAGAGGACTGGACCAGCTGTCTGAGACCTGAGAGGAGTCCTGAAGGACTAGATGTGCACCCTGTTGTATGCAGGACAAACGAGAAAAAGAAGTGTACTCCAAGAGTCAGTTGGCTGACCTTCTATGTGGCTACAGGGGCACAATAAGTTGCAAGATGCCTTTTTCCTGAAGTGCATATAACAGTGTGGCCTTACTGGCATTGACTTAGAAAAGAAATGCAATATTAATGTGCAATGAATTCCGAACTGACACTCGGAGCCGGATGAGCGAGAGGTGAGCATTGGATATAGTAAGCTGCTCCGCAGTGATTTCTTTAATCATTATGCCAGTACACTTCAATTGAGTCCCACTTGACATTAAGAATAGCAGAATAACGACAAAGAATAGAAGGGTGAGTAAACCCGTATGGTGATGTCTTTGCTTTTCTAACCCGCACTTGCAGGCTTTCTGAGACATGACTGTTATTTTTCTGCCCGCAGCCTGTTTGAACCGGCTTTTACAATTTATGGATATGTTATTTTGTGAACCTGAAACTGACTAAGCTGAATCTCCCCGATCAGCTGCCCATGATGAGGTATGTTTGCCAGCATGTCTCCTAGATACCTCTTTGAAACTAGGCTATTTTTATTAGGATTAATTACATTTTCTGTAACCCCAGATTAAATTGATGTATTATTTGGATTCGAAGCCTTCGGCTGGAACAGGGGTGTATCCAGGTTCAACACCCATACCCACCAACGATGCGGCTGCAACAATTTAGGTTAGTGTCTTTCCTATACATCCAGCGATGCAAGCAAGCTTCTTTATTTAACTATACTTTCTGATGATTAATTAATGTGTCTTTTTTAGGTTGCCCTATCCCTCTTTACTGTCCTGATGAAGACCCGCATGCAAGGGCTTAATTCACCTCATGCAGCAGTCAGGTCGAAACATCGACAATGATTTTCTAAGCCTGAATTGAATATATCCATCCCCATGAGGGGTGTGCTAAGATTCAGCTACCACCCCTTTGAAATAAGGATTATTGACATTTGATTTCTTTCAGACAGGCTACTGACTTTGGCGAATTTGAGTTTTCCTTAGCCATTGGTGAAAACATAGGAATTGTGTGTGAATTACTATTATTTATTTCTTTCTCTTTCCTTTCTGATCACATGACCACTTCTATAAACACTTCTTATTGCACTCTTTTTTGGGGCAACCGTTATAAAGAGAATCTCTATAAAAAATGTATATGTTATAAATGATTGTGAAAAAATAATCAAATTCAATTCATGACTTCCAACATTTCTAAGTCTGTTCTGTTCAATGTGTTTCTCGCACGGCCGACATTGCAAATTAGTATTGCATTTCTTTTGTAAGTCAATGCAAGTAGGGCCACATTGTTATATGTACTATATGCTACCCAAGTGAATAGCACTCATTATAACGCATGCGGTTACAACGCATGCCATTACAACGCCAGACGTTACAACGACGCGTTGTTACATCGCATGCCATTACAACGCAAGTCGTTACAACGACTTGCTGTAGGGGGGGGGACTGGAGTTTGGAATAGTATAATTTACTATTCCAACTCCAGTGTGTGCAACAGTAGGGAAGGTGTTGGATTGAAAATCCAACAAATCCAACACCTTCTGCCCCCTACAGCAAGTCGTTGTAACGACTTGCGCTGTAATGGCATGTGATGTAACAACGCGTTGTTGTAACGACGCGTTGTAAAGGCATTATGATGTAATGCCTGCGTTGTAATGGATATTTCTTACCCAAGTCCTAAGGCTTTTTGGGTTACCCCATTAGTTTATAATGATTTTTCCTGAAGTGAGCATTCGACCAGTACTAACTGGACCTGGAATGGACTTTGCTGGTGCCTCATCTGGAGTGGGCCCAGGGAGCCTTAGCAGTGTGCCAGAGGAGCTGCTCCAGAAAGCCTGAAAAGTGAGGACTTATGTTTGGACTTGTGAGTTCTCTGGAGCCATCAGGGGGACCTCATAACAAAGGTGTATCATTTTGATACACCGTTCTTGGATACAGCTTTGGGCTTGCCCCAGAGGAGGATTTTATCTTCATTAAAAAGACAGAAGGTAACATTTGTGACTGGAGTCCTTGGCTTATGAGAGTATAATAGACTTCTGTGGATGGCTTTCACTCTGATGGGTCATGCCTAGAGTCGGTTGGAGAAATATCAATTGTCAGTGATGCTTGTCTTAAGAAATACAAGAAGACTGATAAAGCAAAAACAGTCTTTAACCAAGTTTTACATTTTTGCTAATTTGAATGTGTTATCTGCAATGTACCTGATTTTGTGAGCGAGAAAAGCCTTTCTGATGCGCAAAACGGATTTTGTGATCCATTCAGAATCACAATTAGGTGTGGGCATGAAAGTGACGTCCCCTGCTAATTGTGAGTTGCAAGATATGTATCTGTTGCAAACCATTGGTCAAGTACCGACACCTCAAAGTAAGTAGTAACTAATTTTCAGGGTTGGTGTCTCCTTGACACCCCTTCCCCTGTGTGATTCATGTTGAGCGACCATGGAGGAAGTAGGCAAAAGACTAGGAAACGACTGTATGCTTCCCCTGATGTACTCCAAATGGAAAAATCTTTTTTTAAGTAGTTCTGGTTCCTTTAAGAACACCATCTGCTTTAAAATAAAATGTTTCACAATTTGCAAACACAGGGATGGTGGGCTGATGTTCCTTGCAGTCCACCATTCCCGTGTTTATAACCAGTCACAGGAGGTCACATATACGACCTGCCTAATTGATACTCAATATGTTGGTCCATCTACGATCATCTGAAACTGGCGATTTTGCATTGTGACCTATTAGTACATAGGTCACATTACATTATCAATTTGTGACCACTTTTTGTGACATGTCTCTTAGCAGATCAGGCCCTCGGTCATCAAACCCATAAGAACAATGCCAAATCTCCTGAACCAAGGTTCTTCAACTTACACCAGTTCTGAAATGGACCATACGACACCACACCAATTGTAACACCACTCATGTGATCTATATGATCACCTGCCCAGGTGACCTAAAATATATAGGCTTGACCTGCCGCAAGATCAAACAACGGATTTGTGAACACAGGAGCAATATTAAGTGCAAGAGAGCGACAACAAAGATGAGCAATCATTTCATCAACACTAACCACACTATCGATGAGCTAAACTGGGTAGTCCTTGAGACACTTACAATGAAAAATCACAACGCCAAACAGACTTTGTACGAAAAAGAGCAACGATGGCTATACTGCCTCAAAACCTATGAAACCGGATTGAATGATAATATCCCTTGGCACACCCTCTAATAGCAATCTGTATATGAACACTAGTCATTGCAAGAAAGCCTACTGCAGCAGAGGCCATTCTTATCTCAATTTACCATAGGAAGACTAACTCCAATGAAGAAGCTCCCGACCTACAGTTCCCGTAATCAAAAGAGATGCTGATACAGGAGCATGCCAACCCTCTCAAACACAGCCCCACAAGGACATTACAATATCACCGTTTGCTAACAGCCCATGCTCTCACACAGTGGCAGACTACTGCATTCCAGTCTGTGTGCTTGTTCCTTCCATTGTCTGCCTAATCATGACCTACTCCGAAATGAATGCACTGCACAGACTCCGAAGGACACATTTCATAACGATGTTACCTTCTTAAGTGTTATTAGTGAAAGGAAAACATGAGGTCTGTTACGCTTGACCAAGTCTTGCTAACCATGGAACCGCACATAAATGTAATGACCATGCATTGATATGGCCACGAGTGATAATAAACTCATAATAGCTACTCACAATGATTGCAAGTGAACAAGGGCATAGTCTCTTTACCATACCGATCACTCAACTTGAATAAAAAAACGCTCACAAGGGGCCCGCGTCACCGGGGCACCGCAGACGGAGTGAGCACAAGTCGTGCAACCTGATTCTCTCAGGTAATCCACTAGAAAGAGCGGCCGAGCGGTCACATACGCGCTCATCCACGCATCACTTGCTAACTGTTCCCTCTATTCAAAACAGCAGGTTGTTCAGCCCGCCGGTCACTCAAGGAAGCCCGAAGTGGGATTCACAAAGGTATTTATGAGCTGCACTTTAAAATACGCACCTGTATTTTACTGGAGCCGTTGTTCTCACACTTACTAACAACGCACGCTTCCGTCAGTATACATTAGGATGGTATTCTAGACTTTACGCACTATGTTTTTAATAGAACACAATGGCATAGGGCTGATAACTTTCCTTAACCGCTGGTAGTGAAAGTTCCCATCACGGTTTTCGAGCATACCTCAGCGTTGAATACCCCGGTTACCAGCAAGATTTTGAGCTGTGCGTAGGCATAAACGCAATCACCGATATTTACACTTATCTCTTTTAAATTAATTTAGAGGCCACATCACCATGGGCACTCCCGTGAGAATACTACCCCCTTTTACACTTGCCCATATTATTGTTCGTGACCAAAAAGAGTGCAACAGAATTAAAACGAATAAACATTTTTCATAGAAAACTATTCATACCGAGAGCAGAGCACACCAACCTGATACTTCAACGCGTGCACCCAGCTGCCTATCTACTAATTGTGGTCCTTTGCTCTAGTTAACGAATATTCTTTAACACCACTGTTCCAATATCTGAGAGTTAGTTCTGTAGAACCAAATGGCAATTTACTGAGCCCATGGCACAACATGGATTTTAAGTTTTGTTTTGTGTAGTTGCATTTGTTTTTGTTTCCCTTCACACTGATTTCGAGACAATGTATTTCTACCAGCATCCTCATTGCATAATTAAGATCAAGGTTGTTATAATGATGTACAAATATTACACCCTGTTACCCTGCTCGTTTTCTTTCCAGTTATAGGTACTGTGGACCGGTAACAATTGACAAGAAGGGTAAGTTACTTACCTACCCTTGCGTGTTGTTTAGTGAGCAAACCTGCTTTACACTGGTCCTGAAGAAAGCCCCCCGACCCAGTTGGGCGATAGAAGGACTGAAACATGTCAACCATTCACATGGACTAACAGGTGCTATAGAATAGTAACATTTCTATATATGCACCGCTCTGATTTTAACCTTGCCCCATCTCCAACTGAATAAAATAAATTCTTTGTTGAGAGGTGTAGGTAATTTTAAATTCACTTTACTCACATTCACTCGATTACTGGTCACTACTGTTATCACCAGTTGGTCTACCTCCGGGTGGAGGAAAGCATATTTTAATAAAAGACCCAATGATGATGCTATCACGTGATTTGAGAAGCGGATAATCAAGATATACCGCTCCACCACTCCTGTACGTGATTGAGGGTTTTTTAAGACGGTCAATATACCAAGACCCTGGTTGTAATACAGGTACAAGTGATCCATTCTCCTCTGATTATCTAGCCTTGCCTGGAAGCCGAATGGATCTCAGCTTCTCCCTCCCTCCTTTGATCATATCATTTTCATAAAAACCTACAAATATGCCATTTCAGGCCCAGGCTCTTTCTGTCATAGTTCACTCTCTCTTATGACAAAGCAAACTTACGATGACTGCCATAGAAATTTATAGATACAGTTATTGGAAGCTGATGTTATAAATATCCAGAGTATTGAAATGTTTTATATAAAGCATCCCACTGCCCCTGCGACTGAGGCCATATGAAAATACTATAAATAAATATTAGTCACTGCAATTGGTTAAAAGTCAGTTATGGGGAAAGTGGTGGCTAGGTCTTGATCGACATTATGGAGAAAAAAAATCTAAAGTTTATATTATCTCAAAGCTTTTTTGAAACAATACTATTCCACTATTAGTTTCTTTGGAAATAGTTTTAAATAAGGTTGATTATAAAAAGATTATATGGCGGGTTGAGTTTTGCAATTACACTGATACCAAAAATGTTTGATGGTGTTATTATCACTATTTTGCGTACCTTATATTTCTTGTGAGTTTTAAGGTAACATATTTACTACTACTTTTCATTTAGAATATTTTTGATACATGTTAGTTTCCTATTTATGTTGTGGTTAAATTTGTAGTATGTATTTACAAATTTAGCTTTTTTCACTGGTTTGTGATACAACACCTTCAAACATTTCTTTTGGATAGTGGTATGTTTTTCATTAGTGGTCACGTTCCATTACTTTTTAATAAAATTTCTTTTTGCATTGACTTTTATGTGTATTTGCTGTTTGCCCATGACCTTTAAATCCTTTATTCACTTTTCCTTTATTCTATTGTACTTTTCATTTGATTACAAACTTTTACACGAAGTTGGTGTAATGTGGACTTCGTATGTTCTATATTTATTACTTTATTGTTGTAACTGGTGATTCCTCATGCAGAGTCCATACATGTACTTTCCTTCAGGATTTTCTTGTTACATTGGCCGAGCTCCCAATCCAATTGTGAGCCTAAGTTATACTCTGTGGACTGGAGATGTGTCTCATTGTCAAAGTGAAAAATTTTCACAATAACAAAATAATTTTAAATGAAAAACAAGTCATAAATAGCATTTAGTTTACAACTATTACGTTCCAGAAAACAAATCGAATATGTAGATTTTTTATGGCGTCATGTTACAATATTTAAATGTGCAAGTCTCCTATCTGCAAGTCCTTAACTAACTCTCAAATATGCATTCCTGTTGAAACTACACATAGGAAGGTATGTAGCATGTGTAATGGTATGATGAACGATAGCAACTCATAAGTATTACACGATGCCTATCGTGAATTTCTGATTGCAGACTTTTATGTCATCATGCCTGCCTATAGAAAGTACTCCAGTGATTAATCAGTAACGCTGTCATGTATGCAGCTTTGTATTCAGCATATTTACCACCGGCAATCATTTTATGCATGTTTTCCAAAAATGAAGGAAGCACATCATCATAAATGTTATCTTTAATACTGATAGAAATAGCCTACATGATCCAAGTTAAAGAAGTAAACATTGCTCAGAGAAATCAAATGGATAGGATACATACATGATAAGAGGTGAAACCTCAGATATTACTCATTACACAAGCAATAAAGGAGTATATTCACAAGAACGTGCGATAACTACTGCAAGAGTAGCGTAACGCAACTTTCAATATCACAGCCTAGCGCGGGAAAATAACCCTGTGTCAACGTGGAATTCACAACAAGGCGGCAGCATGCGATAGTCACCAGATAACGCGTCAAATGTCATCGTGAAAATCAACGCCACGCCACAAAATGCGAAACGCGAACGCAAAAAAACATGCGATGAGGCCAATCGCGGTACAGAAATCAGCGAACACCAGCCACCGGCCTGCAAATCCCACGCGCCCGGAGGGAAAAAGCACCATAAAAGAAAGAAAAAAAAAAAAAAAACCAATTCAAACTGCGTAGCAACATGGATGCACCCGGACCGAGTGCAGAGGACAAGTCGAACACCACAAGCCCCACGGAGGACCAGCCAGGAACCCCGCGCTCCGGGAAGGGCAAGGACAAGAGGAAGAGGAAGACGGGGTTCAGTCCGCAGGAAGCCCGGATCATCGTCACGGAGGTGACCGAACACCATCAACAACTGTCCGGCACCTCCACTGCGGCACTGGCAACCCAAACCGAAAAATGGCAGGCCATCGTTACCAATGTCAATGCAGTCAGAGTGTCGAGGAGGTCACTGGAGGAGGTCAAGAGGCGCTGGCATGATTTGAAAAGGCAGACCAAACATAAGCTCGCCGCCAACAGGGAGGCAGCAACGGCGACTGGAGGTGGGAGTCCTGCGACACAGGAGGAGCTGAATGAGCTGGAGCAATTGGTGGCCACAGTCAGCAGTGAGGAGACGGTGGCAGGATTGGGGGGCCTGGACACAGCACGATACGACCTGACCCAACAGCAACAGGGTGAGTAACGACTAGGGACGGGGGGACAGGGGGAGATGGGCACAATGGCACACATGCACAATTACGTGTAGCACACAGAACACCCACAATGACCGTGGAACATGTGCCTGATTGCCTTGGCACACTGCAGCACACATAGAAACGCCAAGTAGGCCCCCATCCACAATGTGCACAGAGGGGCCCCCCCTATCACCAATATCACAACCGACCCATGCACATGTGCTGAATCCAGCAAAGCAGCGGCTCTGTGACCCACACCGACTATGCAAGTAACACTGCATGTCCGATAGCATGGCAGCAGCCAAAAAAAAAAAAAAACATGGCCCACGAATCGACATGGAGGTAGCCCAGTGCGGATCACATCCGTAAAGGAGCAGGTCACACTCCGACATGTCCACGTGCACCCACAACCCATGCCGTACAATACACGCAGCAGACGAACAATGCACCAGGCCACAAAATCTGTCCGAGAGCACATATGACCCAAGTCAAAAGCAAATCAGGCCCCGAAAAGCACACAATTCAAAGGCACCCCGCCTCAAAGGGAGAAGGCTACATGAAATCAGAGCTGCAGGGGCAACTCCCCACAATGCAGCACACACACATAGCAATCACAGGACATCCGCAATGACGGCAATGTGGTACAATGTGCAACACCAGCACCACAGGACAGAGCTCACAACAGGTTCTGCTCGTGCATAGTAACTGTCCACTCACATCTGGCATTGCCTGACACTGTGTGATGATAATGAACGGGTACTACCACACATCCGTCATGTATCTGGAAAACACACTGACTGCCATCAAATAACCAGCTCCCCCAAAACAGTCACAATGTACATTGGCATGCAGTCTGAATGTACACATCTGCATTTCATTTCATTCATTTCATTTCATTTCATTTCAGGGCAGGCCAGCTGCCTCGAGGTGACCCCACCACCTGCACAGACCACACAGTAGGAAACACACACCACCACGGCTGCCTCCCGGGACCCCCCGACCAATACATGGAGTACATACAACATGTGTGGTCTTCCCAGGTGGAGTTGGCTGAACAGCTGCGGGTGGGTTTCGAGCTCATGGCAACCAAACTTGATGCCATACGTGGGTGTCTGAGTCCCATCAGGGACCACGTACAATCCCTATCGGACACCTCCGGTATGCACCATGCTCCGCCACAGACCTTGGCTGACCTCGCTGGTGCCATGAATCATGCACAAGAACTGTGTGGGCAGACAGGCACCATCCATGACAGCACAGAGTTGGCACAGATGCGGAGGTCAATGGAGACCATGGAGCAGTTGCAGGCTGGAAGGATGTCTGCCACGGATGGACACCAGCGAGTAGTAGCTGGGAACTTCAATGCCCTGCAGTACTTCATCTTGCCATTGCTGCCACTGAGCCGTCCCCCGATGACTGCAGCGGGAACATCGACACACACAGCTCCGACCCCTGATGTGTCCGTGGCACCCAGTGATGCAGCCACCACCCCGCCACACACACCGGACACACCGGACACAGAACCCGTATCAGGGGAGTACGAAGGGGATGGGAACTTCTGTGTGAGGAAGGAGGCAGTAGCATCCATCACCGCCGTATAGCCTGTCCCTGCCTGTTTATGAGCACTCAAACAAAGGGGGGCCCCTATGTAGGCAAATAAAGGTAGGGGGATAATAGGGGAAACAACAGTACAATCAAACAGAAGAAGCCCCAACCTATTTATTTTACAATATGCATAACATCATGTGATATAACAGTCTGAGCAATGCTGAAGAATAAGAAAACAGGAATATCACAAAATAAATTTATTAATTCAATATCAATGAAAAAGATATGCAAATAGAAAACAAGCAATATATACAAAGCAGAGAATATATACAGTCCCACCACTCATTCAATACCATACACACAAACGAGCATCCTATCATACCTCTTTCATTCAGACTCACAACAGTCGTACAGTGACATACACAATTTAACAAAACAACATAAACAGCAAAATAGCCCCCAGTGTCCACAGAGTTGTGGGCCGAAAGATTTAAAAAAAAAAATGCCAATGTGTTCAATACATCTCATAGGTATATGCATTAAATCAATAATTAGAAAGAATAAATTGACAAATACAAAGATTGTTTAAAAAGGAGGGGGAACAAATCAAGGGTAGAACAAAACTCAATCAAGAGTTGAAGTGTCACAAAACGCCGACGCGCGTTTCGGTGTGAAGACCGGATATGGCCAAACACCTTCCTCAGGGCGTGGGTAACAAAACAGTGGAGTGGTGGGAAAAGTTCTGAAAATAGATAAACATACAGTGATATTCAATCCTGCAGCTGATTGCAATAAACTAGTGAATGTTTGCATAAACAGAATAGTTTAATAAATAAAAACAAAATATGGAGACATATATGCTATTCTAACAGCACTAGAACTGACAACAGTAAATCAAAAAAGTTCTATTCAGGTGGAAGATGTAACAAACAGGTGCACAATCAAAACAGGGAAGGTCAGAAACAAAGAAACCAGGAGCCGGAAAAAATGCAGTGAAATATAGTCTACCTACAGAGCTATCACAGGTAGCAGATCCGTAAATGAATGGAAGATGTAATTCTTCCTAATTGTTTATGTTATCTGTTTTTTTACTTTACAGTATTTATCTGGCCTGTTTATATTTTTTTGCTATTTGGACATCTCTCTATCTTCCGCATCCTGCTACCGCCCTCTGCTTATCGGCTTGCAGGTAATTAGGAAGAATTACATCTTCCATTTTTCTTTATCGTGCACAATTTTTTAGCTTTTGCTACTATTGCGCCCATTGGGACTAGACTTTTACTAACCTAGTTATCCTGAGCACGTTGCCATTATTGTTTTATTATCTCCATTTTTAGACCCGTGTTGCCATCCTTGGACCATCTGGGTTGGCCCGATCCTAGTTAACTGGCGGCCTGTTATCTCAACCATATCACCTTGGCGGCAACTTGATCCTTGTTGCCATTCCAGCTCAGTTTTTACTCCATTTCTACCTGCGCAGTATATCACACTGCACGATACTTCTTGCCTGCTTAATCAGAAGTTCTCTTGACCTAGAGGTGGGTATGTAGCTCGTTGTGATCCTTTCCCCTCTCCCCTCTATCCTCTTGCTTTTTCTCCCCTCTGGGGGTTTTTCTTAATACTTCTTCTCATGACATGCGAGATCTGAATTCTCTTCACCGAGAGCCTCTTGCTGTTTTTTCTTTGCATCTCCCACTATTTTCTCTACCTCAAGTCTTTTCTACATTCATTTACGGATCTGCTACCTGTGATAGCTCTGTAGGTAGACTATATTTCACTGCAATTTTTCCGGCTCCTGGTTTCTTTGTTTCTGACCTTCCCTGTATTGATTGTGCACCTGTTTGTTCCATCTTCCACCTGAATAGAACTTTTTTGAATTTACTGTTGTCAGTTCTAGTGCTGTTAGAATAGCATATATGTCTCCATATTTTGTTTTTATTTATTAAACTATTCTGTTTATGCAAACATTCACTAGTTTATTGCAATCAGCTGCAGGATTGAATATCACTGTATGTTTATTTATTTTCAGAACTTTTCCCACCTCTCCACTGTTTTGTTACCCACGCCCTGAGGAAGGTGTTTGGCCATATCCGGTCTTCACACCGAAACGCGCGTCGGCGTTTTGTGACACTTCAACTCTTGATTGAGTTTTGTTCTACCCTTGATTTGTTCCCCCTCCTTTTTAAACAATATTTGTATTTGTCAATTTATTCTTTCTAATTATTGATTTAATGCATATACCTATGAGATGTATTGAACACATTGGCATTTTTTTTTTTTTAAATCTTTCGGCCCACAACTCTGTGGACACTGGGGGCTATTTTGCTGTTTATGTTGTTTTGTTAAATTGTGTATGTCACTGTACGACTGTTGTGAGTCTGAATGAAAGAGGTATGATAGGATGCTCGTTTGTGTGTATGGTATTGAATGAGTGGTGGGACTGTATATATTCTCTGCTTTGTATATATTGCTTGTTTTCTATTTGCATATCTTTTTCATTGATATTGAATTAATAAATATATTTTGTGATATTCCTGTTTTCTTATTCTTCAGCACTGCTCAGACTGTTATATCACATGATGTTATGCATATTGTAAAATAAATAGGTAGGGGCTTCTTCTGCCTGCCTGGTTATGACCCATTCATCATGGCCTGTGAAACACCTCCTACTGACCCCCGGAACAATCTGCGACATTCACCCGGACCCGGACACGGACTGCCATTTCTTCACCGCTGGCCAATTACACAGCTATCCTGCTGCGGACTGCACTCTCCCTCTTCCCAATCACTGTGCAATCCCCAAAGGACTCTGGTTGGCCCACAACTGGGCTTTCATGTGATGTGGGCTTGGATGGCCATGTACAGCTCCAGCTCCGTCAATCACCTGAATGTGAATAAAACATTCTAAATCACACAGATGTGTCATCACTATGTTCACTCACGTATGGAAGTATGGCTGGATGTGGGGACGATGATTGCACATGAAGGTATACCTGGTAACTGACATCTATGCGCATGTGTATCCCTGAGACACATGGCCAATTGGATGACTGTGAAGGTGAGTACTAGCTGTGTCCCCATTGCACATCAACAACAATCACACAACCCCCCAACGTAGGCACACGTCCATGTGTTGAACAGGGCTGTGTGTAGGACTGACCCAAACGAAAGCAGGCCAGGAGTGGTGTCCTACACCACATGTGACAACAGAACTTCACGTCACATACCTACTCACACACATCTGTGTGGACACATTCTGTAGTGAGACATGACATTGCTCCACATGATCAGTGGTTGGACACCATACTCACATTGCTGACGTCACGTAAGTGCACATGTCGTTCAGCACATATCCAAAAACAATGTCTGGCTCACAGAGGTGGAGCTTGCGAAAGGGACACACCCACATTGCACATGTGTCAGTCAGTTCCTCCCTGTGTAGGGACGATGCTCATTGTGGCACACAAGTGGACAATCTAAACAACACACCTCACAGTTAGACACCAGTGGAGTGGCATAGACTTTATTGGCATGTGCGTGTCAGTACGGACGAGGCAACGGCCACAGCAGGCAGGGACATGCTTAAGACACTTACATGGGTACATGTCGAGGTTCAGAAAATGTCGGGGCTAAAATGGATAACATTCATCATGGATGGCAACGCTCACAGCCCACCTTGCCTTGCTGGATGAGTCATTAGTTGTTTGGCGTCTGCCCATTGCCCCGTGTGAGGGGGCACGACTCACTGCACATGGGATCTACATGGTGCTCTGCGTCCGCAGTGCGCCGATTGTCTGCTCTGCTGACAGTGATCAGGTGTGAGGGTCCGACAGGTACACATGTCATGCTACATTGCCATGTGTGTGCTCCCCCCAGCAGTGTGTCCGAATTGGCAACATTGCCAAACGACGCTGTGTTGCTCCAACCATGGACCTGCGTCACCTTGCACAGGTGTGCGTACACACGCGTTGATCCACGCACATGCATCCAGAGCCCGAACGAAGGCAGACATGTCCTCTGTTGTGGTGGGATATGTGAGCAATCCCCACGATGCAACAAGTTGTTGGGCCATGTGCTGTGGGTGGCACTCGGATGTGGCTGCAGGAACATAGTTACTCGTCCATGAATGCCCATGCAGCTTCATGTGCAATGTGTTCCAATAGTACGTCGTGGTCGTGTTCAAGGAACACCAGGGTGAGCCAATTCATTAGGTGGTCCGGGCAGGTGTGCTAAGCCCACGCCGTCTCACCGATCCGCAACACAGCCCAATAGGGGAGCGCCTCGATGTGGTCACTGCACACGAGAAATTGTGCAATCTCCCATGCACAACTACCAATACATACGCAGTATGTCAAGGCATCCCATGCACGGCTGTCTCGGTTGCACTCCTGTTCGTGATCCAACAGGGGGCACAGACACAAGTCATAGTCCAATTCATCGACAGTTGTGTTGGCTAGGCAGACATCCACGGGACACTCGAATGTGCATGTTCGGCAGTGGAACCAGGGCTGGACGCAGGTGATGTGGGCAATGCGGAAGCTGAGCTTGTAACTGATCCGCAGCACTGCCAGTGGCAGTGCGCCCAGTAAATGCAGCATACGTGCACGGTACTGTTCCACATGACGGGGTTGTGCATGTGCCCGGTATGGCCTGCCATTGCGTTAGTGCGTATCGTGAACCGCCACTCTTCTGAACTGCAGCAGTTGTGTGGAGGATGTGCCACAGCTCTGAGCAATGATTCGAATGTGTGTGCAACGTTGTGGGTAATGGGTTGCTGTTTCTGTGAGTGTCAAGGGCATCCCATGCGGGGGTACCACAGGCAGGGGCTTCTGTGTGTGGGCTGTGGATAAGTTGGATGGTTCATTTGCGGAATGCGTGGTGTGGGAGTCGTCCCCATCTGCCATTGCATCTCTATCAGGGTGTTCCAGGCGTGTTCTGGACCAAGGTCAGAGGTGCAGGTGTCCTCCCGCCTTCTGCATTGGGACAATGGTGCTTTCATCCCTGATGTTTGTCTGATTACTACTTGCGTTTTCGGAATGTGATGTGGCTTTGGCGCTGAGATTG
Source organism: Calotriton arnoldi (assembly GCA_963921515.1). Classification (NCBI taxonomy): domain Eukaryota; kingdom Metazoa; phylum Chordata; class Amphibia; order Caudata; family Salamandridae; genus Calotriton; species Calotriton arnoldi. Next base: position 1,054,112 of record CAWUFW010006634.1, read on the forward strand.
GGACACGGCCTTGGGCTCATGGTGTACGGATGGCGATGCACACACACATGTTGGCATGTGGAGCCAGGTGCCCGAGCGGCCTTGCGCTGCTTGTGCTATCTCACTCCGTCTCTCTCCCTCGCTCTCTCCCCCTCTTTCCTTTGTTGGGCGCATGGCACACCTTCTTCTCTTGGATTTGGTCTTCCAGGCTGTGTGCTACGAATTGTCCCGTGAGGAGCCGCTAGGATTCATCCTAAGGGTTGTTTCTTCTTTTGTTTGTATGGTGTTTTGTGTTGGTGATTGCATTGCTGTATGACTGATTCTCCATTTTCTGGCCACGCATGTATGTTTATTTTCCTGCTTGTGCGACATCAGGCGAAATGTTTGTTTTGGGATTTGTGGTGTTGGTGTGCAGTTTCTTAGTCCGGGGTTGGGGGTGGTCCCGGGGGGGGGGTATTGCGGGCCTGGGTGTGGTGTTGGTGGGTGTTGTGGCCCTCTTGGGTGTCCGTGCTGCATGTTCAGTTGCTCGTGGGCATCTGTTGTCCTTCATGTGTGGCTCTGGGCTGTGCTCCCTTTTGTGGTGCAGGCTGTGGTCGGACTTTACAGCAGGTCAGGGCAGGTGTAGATTTCCAGGTGCTAAGGCGGCTTATCGCCGGTTTTGTGTTTTTATCGCCGATGTGGCTGGTCGTCGTGAATGTTGAGGTGTGATGTTGTCGCGCCTTTTGGCACGGGAACGCCCACTCTGCATCTCATTAGCGATAGTTGCGCAGGACCTCTGTGGCGATGTTTTTTGCGGCTGCTATCACGGGTAAACTGGTGCTGTGGGCTGTTTACACCAGCTTGTGAATGGGGAGGTATATTTATCACGACTTTGGCTGTGATAAAGTGCCGTTAATTCGGCGATAGCTCCTTGTGAATATGCCCCAAAGTATGTTCCCAATAACACCATGTTACTGATACTAATATTGCAAGACGATTGGGCCATGTTCACGTAAAATCCTCATTAGATCTGTACAGAGCGAAGTGTGTTCCATCAGTGTCCTTTCGATCAGAAGTTTGGGGGTATAAGTCTTGCCATCCTACCCAGAAAGCAGAAAACAAATTCCTGAGAAGGCTCCTGAGGTTGCCTCAGAGTGTGCCTATGGAGATAGTTCATGGGGAGCTTGGGGCAGAGGTTATTTCGGCTCTTATTAAAATCTGCCCCAGACTATTATGGATGAATGTGTGGTTAAAAAAAGAAATGGATCTAATAGATCAATTGTGAAAGATTGATTGACGTTGTATTATAGTCATCATATTCCCTGGCTACATGATGTTCAATGCACCTTATGCGATCTGGGCAAATTACAAGGGTAGATGTTGGGCAGGTCAGGGGCATTTCGAGCAAAAACATATGAATCAAGATATAACAGCATGTTGGTGAAAAAATCTGGGGCCCACTATGTTATGGTTAAATCAATGAGTAATACAGAAATGTATTTGACTTTAGATATGCCAATTTTCCACAGACGTTTGTTATCTTATTTTCGCCTGAATTTGTTCCCTCAACTGTCACTAGGTTGGCATAGTTCCTCTGAACTGCCAATGTGCTCATGTGATACGGACAGTGCAATTGATACCTTACACGTAATTTTTATTTGTCATAAATATGCACCCCTACAATACAAGTATATTCGCCCACTTTTTGTAAATAAGGATTTTAAACAAGTCTGGCCAGAACTGCTCTATTTGCAGTTTCTATCTAATGTTAAAGTCAGTTTTTATGTATCATGGTTTTTAGCTGGAGTTTTTCACTCTGAAAGGCGATATCTGAATTTACATTTGTATGCGTGTTTTTATCAATGAATTTCATGTTCTGCACTTTTATGATGTACTGTGCCTAAATCAAATAATGAATTTTGATTTGATTTACTAATACTGATATTAAGTTTAGCAGAACGGTTACCAGCGTGTACGTCTATAACTGCAATAGAGATACAGGGCACGAATGAATCAGATATTCACTTACAGAGTTTTACAACAATTTGCAATACAAACTCAGGTTTATAATGAAGGTCGCATACATAACATATTGATATTTATATATTCTATGCATATTTGAACATAAATAATTACGTTTAGTTTGTTTGGGGGACGTGGAAATACAATTGCCAGGATCTCAACAGCATTTCATAGGAATTATACCTGCCATAAACAGGAGTCGTATCTAAAAACTTGCAACTCAACACAAAAAATGCTGCCAAACTTTTAGGACTGACCTATTTACTTTTGTATAATTCTTCTTGTCTTCCTTCTATTTCTACCTTAGGCATATAAGGTAAATGCACAGAGAGGGTTATCACCATGTGTAGAATTTAGAACAAGATAACATCTTTTTGAAATTGGTCGCAACAATTCCCTTAAAAACATACAGAATCTAAAGAACGTCGAAGAAAGTAAAGCCCTGAATTATATACACCTTCCCAGTCCCTTAGACATTGTACCAGGTTGTGATAGTTACGCTGTAATTAGAAAGGAAACAGTAAGCAAGAGAAAGAGAGAGAGGAGCCCAGCAGGTCTTTTTTTACCTAATTGCAACAGCTTTCAACTGCAAAGAGCAGATAAATGAAGAGGGAGCCGGCGGGAAGAACAAAGAATGAAGCTGCAGTGAATGGTGTTAGATTGGCAACATCACATGCTAAGTGCAGAGTATAGAGGAAGCGCATTCTCCCTCTGTCGAATTCACAATTCTCATGACATTGTCAACGCATTAGAGGGAAAATAAATGTGCATTTTATCTCACTGGGAAAATATTCAGCCAGAACCGGAGCCTTTGGCAAAGGACAGCCAACAGGATACCACTTTTCATCTAAACAGTGCTCGATTTCTTTTATCTTCAAAGATCTCCATCCAAAAGAACTTAAAAGCTTAGAAGTGAATCTCTTATAGGATCGCAGAAACTCTTGGGGGTATATTCACAAGAACGTGTGCTAAACATCTCCAAACAATGTTAACGCAACTTTACACATCGCAGCCTATCGCGGGAAAATAACCCTGTGTCAACCTGGAATTCACAACACGGCGGTACCATGCGATAGTCCGCCGAAAACGTGGCCAATGTCCGCGATACAACCACCTCGACGGAGATAAAAACACAAACCACAACACAACAAAACGTGCGATGAGCCCATTCGCGATGAGGAAAGCAGCGATAAGCACCTCCAGGCCCGCGACACACACACGGCAGGCGGGAATAAGCACAACAAAAGCCTGAAAAAGAAAGACAAACCAAACAGAAAACAACAGCCAAGCACAATGGAGGCAACCGGAGCCAGTATACAACCTCACAAGCCCCATTGGCAACAAAACATTGTACATGGCAGGCCATCATGGACAAGGTGAATGCAGCCGGAGAGCGGAGGAGGACAATGGAAGACAACCAGAACAGCCGGAATGATGCAAAACGCACAAACAAGCAGAAACACGCCAACAACAAGAAGGCAGCAATGCAGACCGGAGGTGGGAGTCCAGCGCCACACTAGGAGCTGGATGACATGGAGTAAATGGTGTCCACCACATCAGTCTGGAGATGGTGGCAGGACTCGGAGACCGGAAACTGCCCAAAACAACAGACACAACAGCAATAGGGAGAGGAACGACCAGGGACTGGGGGGACGGGGGGAGATGGGCACAATGGCACACATGGACAATTAAGCACAGCACAACTGCAGACAAACCATGCCCAAGAGTAACAACACCAACCAAGAGCACAAGTCACACAACCCGGCATTATCACACCACTGAACAAGCACAGAAGTGAAAACCACACTGCCTGAAAGGGAGAAGGGTGAGCCATATCAGAGCTGAAGGGACATCTCACACACAATGCAGCACACACACATAGGAAGCAGAGCACCCCAACATTGAACACAATGTGGTACAAACACCAACATTTGCACAACCGAACACAGGACACAAGTGCACCCGCTTGTGGCCGGTAAACCGCCATACGCATCTGGCAAAGCACGAAACAGGGATATGATAATGCACAAGTACAAACTCACAGCCCTGATGGGGTAGCAATGCACGTATGGCAGGGAGCCAGAGAGTCCATGACACACACATTGGCATACAAATCAAGGCACAACACAGTTGGAGACAAGTGAAAGTGCGGAAACGTTATCAACAAGTGCGTGTCAGTACGGCCAAGAGAAGTGCCACGATACGCAGACCAATGCAGCAGCATGTCTGAATGAGGAACGTAGGAAAGCGCCCATGTCCACCCCGGGGAGTCCATCACCAACACAAGTCAGTGCCAACCCACGTTGGTTGTCCGCGCATGGATCAGGAGTCCAGGCCAATGCAGCCATGTCCACTGTCTCCTTGGGACATGTGACCAGATTCCCAACATGCAACCAGGCGCCGGGACACGTGCAATGGGTCACATCCAGTTGTGGCTGCAGGTACCTTGTCACTCGCCCATGAACGCGAGTGCAGCAGCATAGGCCAACATCTCCAATGAGAGATCGTTGTCCACCACATCTGACATGTCGTTGACGTAATCCATCAGCTGACCCGGACAGATGTGCTGACTCCAACCCCTGGCCCCAATGTGCACCAAAGCCCAATCGGGTAGCGGCTCAATGTGCTCACTGCACACGACGACTCGTGCAATCTCCCAGGTCCAGTTGCCAGCATGCATGCCAAACATCTATGCATGCCATAAACGGGCATCACGGTGACACTCCTGGTCGTAGGCCAACAGGGGGCGCCCACACACATCGAAATCAAGGTCAGCTACAGTCACGTTGGACAGGCAGACATCCATGGTCCACTCGAATATGCACGAGCGACAATGCAACACAGGCTGAACGCAGGTGACGTTCGCAAGGCGGAAGCTCAGCCTGTAACTTATCTGCAGCACTGTCAACGGCAGTGCCCCCAGTACATGCAGCAGACGTGCACGGTACAGGTCCACGTGACTGGAGTCGAGCATGTGTTCGGGATGGTCTGCCATTGCGTCAGTGGCTCTGCTTGAAGCGGCACTGGCTTACCCTGCGCCAGTCCTGTGGATGAAATGGCACAGCTCGGAGCAATGAGCAGTGTCTGTGTGCAACGGGTGCAGGCCTGGGATGGGGTGGGAGTATGTGTGAAGGCCATCTCACGCACGCTAACTATAACCAAGGACTTCTGCGTGTGGGATGTGTACACGTTGGTCTCACGTCGGGCAGTGTGTAGTGTGGGAGTCGCAAGTAAATGCTATTGTATCTGTCAGGGGGTGCTGGCCACATGCAAGTCCCAGCTCGGAGCTGCAAATGTGCCACCGCCTGATAGTACAGACAAAGGACCCTTCATCCCTACAGTAACTTCACCATCTGCATGCATTCAGGAGATGTACAGAGGCCTGTCGTGGGATGTCTTTGACCCTGGGAATCATGGATGATATGCCCAGCACGTGGCACATGAGCGGCCTCACTGTGTGTTACGTTGCCTCACAGCTGCTCCTCCCTCCCACGAGCCCCCACACTTGTGTGCGCTGCGCGGTTGTATCACGTGCACTCCTACGGCACACCATTGTCATGCCTGTCCGCGCATGTCCAGCGGCATGCCAAAAACACCTTGACCCTGGCCTTTGAATGTGTGTGGCCACGTGAGTGTAGGCCAATGGTCCAGACAGGGCGGACACAGGTGTACAGTCCATGGCTGACTGTGATCGCGCTGCGAATGAGGCTAGGCAACTGACTCATGCAGCCGCAGGACTCATACACATAACACCTGGCATGCATGTGCCAAGACCCCGAGCAGTCTTGCGCTCCTACATTTCCTCGTCCATGCGGGCCCGCCCTCCTGGTGCATGCTACATTGCAACATCGACTACTGTGGCCCTGGTGGCGACAACACCCCAACACAGAGACACACTTACCACACATCCTGCCCAAGGCCAGGTCCGAGCCACGCCCTGCTCCCCCTGCCGAATCAGATCCACCCCTGCGCTGACCTGACGTACGCCGGACCAGCACACACCGCTTGTGCATGCAGGGGGGGCTGGCGAAGCTACATGTCCAGGGTCACTGCCAATGCTGAGGTGACATGGTATCGTCTGCTGAAGACAGCACACTGTGATGTTGCAGGGCCCGTGCCCATCATGCTGACACAATGACCACACGGACACACTTGCTCAGATGGTGTGAATGGCTACGGGCACGTGCGCCCGGCCACATTTATTAGCAGGCACACATATCGAGTGACACCTGTGTTGGATGTGTGTGGGGTGTGTGCACACCAGCCGGCAAGGGCTGCCTGGTGCAGTCAGAAATCGACAACAGTGTACATCGTAAAGGACACAACCATTCAACCATAAAAGCCCCATGAATTGTGCTGCACAGAGTTAGTGGCCCTGGATGCACAGCGTCCTGCACGGGCCTACCGCCACTGGCCGCTGACTTGCGGGGCACTGGGGCAGGGTCACGAGAACAGGGCAGGTTTCCGTAGATGACAAAGGGGCTTGTCGCGGAGTGTCTCGGTGGACAGTGGAAGGTGTACCCCCAGGGCATGAGGCAGAGGGCAGAACCACCCTGAAACAGTCACTATGGTGGAGATGAATGGAACAGACACATGTCGGACACCAAGTCCGGTCCAGCCAGATGAAGATGCAGAAAACCACCAGGCCATGGACTCAGACGCCACCAAAGTCCAACCAGAAAGTGCCCATGACTCATTGCACACAGAGTTAGTGGCACCAGTGCTGTTAGGGGATGCTGCCTGCGATGAGGCGTGTCCAATGGTGTGGACTCCTCCACATCGTACCCAAGACACAGTTCCACATGTGTGACCTACTGGACCGCAGTGTAGGCCTGAGGCAGCGGGCCATTCACCGAGTGTCGTCGGCTTAGGTTGGATGGCCCCACCGGCCTGCGTAGTTCAGGTTCAGTGGCACCACGGGACGCGGACTTGCAGTGAACAGGGTTGATGGCACCAGGTCAGTTGTTGATAGTGTTCGATCACCCCCGTGACTCTGATCCGGCTTTCGTCCGGACTGAGCCGCATCTTCCTCTTACTCCTCTCCGTGCGTTCACTGGTGTGGACTCTGCCATTCATGATTCGCGACTGGGTGCTGGATGTGGGACCTACTGGTCCGCAGGGTAGGCCTGAGCCCTCATCCACGTGTCGCCAGCTTGCGTTGAACAGGGTTAGTGGCACCATGAGTCGCCGGCTTGCATTGAACAGGGTTAGTGGCACCATGTGTCGCAGGACTGCGATATGGAATTATGCCTCACTGATCGAAGGGAGTCTGGTGCTGTGGCCGCTGCCACGGACTTGGGGTCACTGCCATTCAGGACTCAGGACACAGTTCCACATGTTGGACCTACTGGGCCGAAGAGGACGCCGGTGGAGTATGTAAATGAGAAAGGAGTAATGTGGGCCAGTGTCGGGGGGGCCAGCGATGGTCTGCGGAGGCTGCAGAGGTCGCAGGACTGGTGCTTGGAGCTTGCACCGGCACGTGGTGGGCCCTCTTTGACACACGCCGGTGTCGGCAGGTGAGCGGGGCCTCGTTGGTGCACTGGGGCAGGCATGATGGGTCTGGAGACCAGCGGCCCGGGGTGCAGCAGGCGCACAGGGACGCAGGCCCTGCCGCGCTCGGCGCAGGACTCGTGGCGGGCTGAGAGGTGCCACCCTGGCAGACGCGCTGTCCATTCCGAATGAGAACCACACCCAGTGCGACAGGCTTTTTGTTCACACCCCTACGCAGGCCTGGCATACGCAGGTCCAACCCACTACGCACGCACATGCAGGGGGGGACGTAACGTGTGACATTTACGCGTTCTGCCCCACAGCCTGTGGGGACATGGTAGCATCCACTGGCCACTACACTCCATGCACCAGCAGTTGATCTCCACATGGCCATTTTCGTGGTTTGCACTCTGTGGTCTGTCCGTCACCTCCACGCCACACCTGGCATTGGGTAGGTTCACATTCCTTGGTCACTTGCTGCTCTCGCCTGCTCCATGCCTCTCCTCACATCCTGCTATTGTGTGTCTGTGGTGCCATGCCGTGGCTGGGTTGTGGGCATGGCAAGGTCAGATTCCCAATGGAGTCGTGTTGTCTTGTCTGGTCGGTTGGCATGTTGTGTGTCATGTTGAATGTAGTTGTGCTGCGTGCCCATTGCCAGTGTCGTGAGTTGCATGACTGTGGGCTGGAGGTGTGTGGTGTGTTCATTTTGGACTTACCAATGGGCACTGCATTTCCACGGGTGCCATCCTGGGAGCGCTGGTTGATGATGGACTGTCGGGCGATGTAGGAATCATGCACTCTGCCTGGTGAGTTGGCCACGACATTGTTGAGGAGTTCCGGGCGGTCCACTGTTGCCTGCACATTCATGATATACGTGTGCTTTCTGTTGTGGTAGTTGTGTGCAGTGTCGGCAGGGGGCACAAGGGGTACATGTGTGCAGTTGATTGGCCCTGACACGTGAGGGAATCCAGCTATGGCATAGGGGCCTTGCTTGGTCTCCAGCAGCTCCTGCGCAGTGTGGGTGAAATGGAGGTGCTGGGGTACCAGACTGTTGTTGGCATCCAGGACAGGTGTGATGACCTTGGATGGAGCTGGCTGTGTGACTCCTCCGACTCTGGCAGTTATGGGTTGGATGGTACCAGAGGCCGACATGTGCTGCGCAGCCGGCAGCTTTGTCTGCGGAGGGATGTTGGTTGTCCGCTGGGTTGGTACCGTCAGCAGGTGGGGGATGTGGGTCAGGATGCGGGTGATGGTTGTCCTTTTGGGCCTGTAGTGGGCAATGGCCTCCTCTGGCGTTGGGTCTGGGTGGCAGGTGCGTTTCAGGTGGGTCCACTGTCTATGTGTACGCTGCCTCTGTGGTGTTCCCGGGGAGGGGGCGGGACGGGTCCTGGGGGTGGTGGCGGGCCTGGGGTGGGTGGGGGTGGGTGTTGTGGCCCTTATGGGTCTCGGAGCTGCATGATCATTGTCTCCATGGCATCTGTGGGTCTTCAGATGTGGCTCTTGGCTGGGCTCCATTTCATGCTGCAGGTAGTCGTCCTGCTTAACACCAGCAAAAGGCAGGTGTTAAATCCCTGCTGCTACCGCGGCTTATCGCCTGTTTTTGGTTCGCATCGCAGATCTGGCAGTTCATTGTGAAAGTGGTGTTGTGGTTTTTTGTGTGTTATTGCATGGGAACGCCTACTTTGCATCTCATTAGGGTTAGTTGGTGGTGTCCACCGTGGAGATAAATTTTGGGGCAGTTATCTCGGGAATACTGGAGATGTCTGCAGTTTGCACCCGCTTGTGAATGGGGTGTTAAATCTATCTCCACTTTTGATGAGTTAAGGTGGAGATAAATCGGATATAAGTCCTTGTGAATATCCCCCCTATTCAACTAGAAATATGCGAAATTATTTGAGTTCATCTTCAGGACATACAAGGTGAGCAAGTAGAATTGATCGGTATTCCTGTAGCAGGAAAGGTTCCTGGGATACAATGAGCTCAGCTGAAATTAATATCAGGGACTCGAAGAATGGAAGGGCAGCTGGCCGTCGAGTGATTCCATGCAGCGCCAGGTTTTTCGAAGTTTTGATGAACACAGGGCTGTTAATGGGAGCCTGTGGAGAGAGAGCAGAGCCTGTCCTGCTGCTACTGTGGTCCGCGCTGAGTGCGAGCTACAGCAATACCGATCAATTCTACTTGCTCACCTTGTATGTCCTGAAGATGAACTCAAATAATTGAGTTCGAAACGCCGTCGACCCCCTACAACAAGAACTCCTTTTACTTTGTAAAAATGTTCTAAAGGATGTTCTAGTATTGTTGTCAATGCGATGTCTTTATTTTAATTTCACTTTCACCTGTCACGTCACGCTTATTGTCACTTGATGTGTGAGCACCTATATATTATTGTTGTGGAATAAATTTCTGTCATACATTGACCTACATGTCCCTAGTATATTACTTATTGCTCTCTTCTAAGAATTAAGTTCCATTCAATAACCTAGTGCCCCCTAGCTGGGTCACTTCAGTTTGGACCTTTTTGGGCCACATAAGAACCATTGTTTCTCTAAACATTTCATTACCCCCGGTTCATATATTGGGGTACCCTTGTTCTCTTTACTACTAGTACTAGGAGAGACAATTTGCACACTGACATCTCCTCCACCATGAGTCCGTAACCTAGCCCTGGTCATTTGCCTCACGTATGAGTCTTCCCCTCTACACGTATTTCTAAGCCACCAATCTTCCGCCACACTCGTATTAGCATCAAACACATTAAAGACAGCACTACCACTCTTTTTATCAGAGCCACACTCCTCTTACTCCACCACTTTCCATTCTCCACCAACAGTGCATGTTTGGACACCTTCACCACCCATGTGGCAGGGAAGAACTTAGATCCCCCTTTCTTTTGACCATGTGGTCTTTTGGTTTTCACTTCATCTCCCACTGCAAACAGTACATCTTCCACCTTGTTTAAAGCATCATATCTCACTTTACTCTTCCTTTGAAGCTCTTCAACTTTGTGACGCAAATCTTTCCAGTCTGGTATTCTCATAGCAGCCCTTGTCTTATCCAACACCCACCGAGGTGACAGTTCGCACAAGGAGTGCCTACCCCTCAACAACACAAAAAGAGACACTCCAGTAGATGAGTGTAGGGTGTTAAGGTAACTCCACAATCTGTCCTACACTGATTTCAGCACCTCTTCACCCGAAGACAAAGCCACCTGAATACTTTCTTTCAACCTTCTGTTTACTCTCTCCACCATTACATTCCCTTGAGGGCTATATAAGGCAACTGATAGGTTCTAGGTTCTTGATACCATTAGAACTGGGGAAAGTCTGCATAGTGCGCGACTTAAATTGCACCGTTTTGGCAATTAGCAACACTTGGGGTATTCATTCCCTTCTGAAAACCTTAGCAGGAAAATCGATGACTAGAGATGTGATTGGCTCCCTCATAAATTTACATTCCACCCATTTTCAAAAATAATCAATGACCACCAAAGCATACCTCATGCTTGCAGGAAGGTCATATATGGGACCCCCGAAATACATACCCAATTTCTCCCACGGCCCACTAGGGAATTCCACTGGGCACAGCCGAGTCTTGCACACTCGCAAAGATTTGTCAGCCTGTTTACATATCCTACAATTACTCACGATCACTTCCAGGCCACCAGTAGTAACTACGTACCCTCTTCTTGGTCCCCGTCATGCACCAACCGACTTCTCAAATCCATCGAGTGATTAACACATTACCACGCAACACCAACTCACCTTCCAAATGCAATTCATCCTTGACCTTGAAATAAGGCTTGAAATCGTCTCTTAAGTGCCTTTCTTGAGGCCAACCCTCAGTGATGAACTTCCTCAAAAGATGTCTGACATCCATCATGCAAAGAGCACTCACTCCACTCCGGGAGAGATATCATTCCTCCAGCAGCCACAATTCCATCCACATTACCGATGACAAATTCAACTTCCTCCTCATTTGATCCAGTCCCATCACCATTCACTGGCCATCTATAGAGAGAAAATCTGCCCTAGCGTTCTTAGCCTCAGGAATGTGTTTGACATCAAAATTAAATTTGTACATCCTTGCCAGTAGTCTTACTAACCTAGGACTCACTTGATTTAGATTCTTCTCACATAATAGAAATACCAGCGGTTTGTGGTCAGTCAGAAGCGAAAATCTTCTCCCCCACAGGTAAGTTGCAAAATGTTTTGTTGCCCATACACACACACACATGCACACCCACACACACACACACACGCGCGCGCGCACACACACACACACACACACACACACACACACACACACACCACACACTCTAGTGCCTCCCTCCCTATGGTGCTGAAGTTTTGCTCAGCTGGAGACAAGCACCTTTAGGCAAATGCCACCATATTCTCTTTGCCATCCACCTTCTGAGACAGTACTGCACCCAAAACTATGCCACTAGCATCAACTGTCACAGTTGACATCACATCATCCCTAAAGGCTTTGGGAGCAGGGGCTTCGACAATCAATCTATTCAACCTCTTGAGTGCTTCACATTCTTCGGCATCCCATACAAATGTCTCACCCTTACGTAATACTTGCACATAACTAGGAATGACCTTATTTGTTATTTATCCACAGGCTCAGGACTTTTCCTAATGGCATTTACAGAATCTGCTTTAGGTCTGATACCTGCCCCCGCCAGCACATTCCCAAGGTACTCTACTTCTGGCACCACAAAGCAGCACTTCTCCTTCTTGTGTATTTAACACATTGCCCAAACTTTGTAAGTGATCTTCCTCATTGTCAGTGAACACCAGAATATCATCCTGGTATGCCATCACCTGTTCGTTGTTTCCAAACAGCTGAGACATCAACTTCTGGATAACTGAAGCAGCTCGAGCCAGGACAAATGGCATACGCAGGAACCTAAATGCAGCACAGGGGGTATTAAATGCAGTCAGCAATTTGGAATTCTCATCCAATGCTACTCGGTGATAGGCTGCCATCAGATCTATTGTGGAGAACACTCTGGCACTTCCCAAATGGGCCAGCATTTCCTGGATCTTGGAGGAGGGGAAACAGCCACCAAGATGTTCCTGTTTAAAGATATGAGATCAGCATATAACCTCATCTCCCCATTCTTTTTCTTCACCACAACAATAGGCGAAATCCATTGGGAGGTTCTATGACCCCCTCGGAGCACAAATTGCTCAAATGTTCTTTCAATTGACCTCTTACACTCTATGGGACGCTCCTGACCGTGTGCACCACTGGTATTGCAATCCCCTTTAGAATAATATCATGCTTCAACCCCTTAACCAACCACAATCTGTCCTCAAAAAGCACCTTGTGCGTATCAAGTAAGTCATTCACCGACTGAGGCAAATAGGGAACAAGAGCAACTAGAGAAATAGGACATTCAGAGCCCGGCCTTAAAACCATGGGAAAAGTGTCTTGGTCTCTCCAACCTAGAATGTTGTGCCCCTTTCTGGCTACATACACTTTAGTCAAAATAGCCCTGTCCTGGAAAGTGATTGTTTCCAGGAAGTACCCCATCATATCAATACTGTTCCCCAAATGCCACTGTATGTATATCCAGAGGGGACAAATGGACTGCACTCCATTCTTTCTCAAACAATGTTTCTGTGATATTAGTAATGGGCAAGCCTGAATCCACAGTATCTGCTATTTTCACCTCCCCTATACCAACATCACACACTGGACCCCCACCCTTGGGAGCATCTTGTGTGCCTCGATCGTTTTAATCGATAACACACCGCTACTATAGCAATGTTCTGATTCCTCATCATAAATCTCCAGGATCTCTTCATCCCTGATACACCCTACTTTATGTACATTCTTGCACACCCTTGCAAAATGCCTCACTTTCTTGAACTTTAAACATGCTTACCTATAGTAGGGCATCCTTTAAAATTTGCCAAGTGTGTTTTCGACCCACATCTGAAACATGAATTTGAATTAATGGGTCTTCCATCTTTCTTGTTGTCTTTTGCTATGCTCGTATTCAGTTTGGATTTTGCCCCCACTGCAATCACTTGCTCAGCCTTCACTAGGTCTTTGCCTCTATTCAATTCTTTTGAGGCCATCACTTACCGTTCAATCCCACTTGCAATTTCTAAGCTCTCATGCAGATAAGGATTATGATAACACAACAATTTTTCCTGAACCCATTTGTCATGAGAATTATCTAAAATCTGATCTCTAAAGTAATTATCTAAATTGCCATCGAATTCACAAATTGAAGCCAGGACTCTTAATTCCACCAAAAAACTATCTACTGATTCAAGTTGAGACTGTTTACAAGTGAAGAATCTATGGATTTTCACTATTACACTTGTGTCGTCCTTGAAATGGTTGTGTAACCTGTTGATGGTTTCAGTGTAGACATCCCATTCTGCATCAGGTGGTTGAATGGCCATAGGTAAATGATCAAAAATTCTTATCCCTTCTGCACCTAAACAATAGTACAATAAGGTTAGTTTCCTTGCCGCTTCAAATTGTTGCCATTCATTTCGATAATATAAGTATCAAAGTTTTTATACTATTAGTTCCACTTAAATATTTGTACTTGAAGAGTGTGGGAATGTTGGCATTTTGCATGACGATGCTCTTCATATCAGAACAGAAAGAATACACAATTTAAATGTACAAATTGTGGCTGGAAAATGTAATTAGAGTGACTCTGACAGTGGACCAAAAAAAACAACCTTTGAGTGTGTTGATCACTGTTAACAATCAGCAGACAGCGTTGTTGCATCCTTGAAGTAACTTTAAACTAGTGTGCTGATCACTGTGAACAGCAGGTGCTGCTGTGGCACTTCAAAATGGAAGCAGATGCTGAAGGAACCAGGAAATGCACTATGCACTCGAAGAAGTGCCTGCCCTCACGGAGAAGGCAAAGACAAAGAGAAGCCAGGAGTAAAGGTAAGGTGGGCTCTCTGTTATTTAACACTGGGGATATAATCGGAACAGAAACTACAGGAAATTTAGAAGCAGCGAGCGCGCCTGTGCCTTTCCTGCCACTCACGATTCCAATTACAGTGTTTAGTGTGCTAGTGGTAATAGTCACGTGCCCACTGCGCACAAGCCTATCCTGCCGCTCGCACTTCAATAACCGACACAAGATGAGAACACGCGCCTTATGCCAGTGCACAAGTTTTAAGAATAATACTCAGGCTAGTCTGTAAGCCAGACTTGTAAAGTCAATAATGCCTCTTGTGACCCGAGCCACTGTTAACCAGTAGCGGCCCGTGGTGGGAGTGCTGCCGGGCGCTGATGTGGGGCGGGGGAGGGGCAGGGTGGGGGGTAGTAAACTACGGATTACGGCCGATTAGAGGTAAGTAAACATATAAATAAATAAAACGAATTTCGTTGCGCGCGCTGCATCGCCAAATGCGATGCAGCGCGTGCAACGAAATTCAGCCTATATTAGCTGTCACCACCCCTGCTTACACATTGATGCAGTATATCCCCCCTCCCACACCCCTGGTGACTGGACCAGCCAGATAGATACCAGGCCCTCCAGAACAAGCGAGAAGCACCCCAAGAAGCCGGCCCCTCCTTACTAGACAGACTGTAGACATCCGGAGAGGATCGGGCGGGTGACTGGAAGAAACAGATATTTATTCATTCACTTATTAAATAGGAAAGCGCATTAGATGGTAAAAGTTGTAAACCCTTTTATTCTGCTTTATAATGCAATAAGTGCAGGACGCAATCAGCACGTCAGGGGTTATGGCCAAGAATAATGTTCAGTGAATTTCATGCTCTTATTGGTTGAAAGCCGTGAATTGTGAGTGCAGCAGCTGAAGGGAAAACTCCCTCCCCACCCCCCCACCCCCGTCCCCCATGCCACCGAACGCGGAGTTATTGACATGCATGGGGGCAGGCGCGCAACGCCCATTGAGCTCATAGGGCTTCAGCCCCCCACCATTCCCCCCGTCATGTGAGTCAGCCCGGCTGAGACAGCTTCCTGGGCACACACACAGCCGCACCCGAGTACTTCACAGGTCTTTAAAAAGACCATTTACTTGTTAACGAGGCTGTGTTGTTTTTCACCCCTTCTTAGAGCCCCTGAAGCTCCACTCTGCATATTTCTGGAAGAGTCAGCCCCCCGAAATTTGGCTCTAGTTGCGCCTCTGCATGGGGTCCTTGTGCCGTTAAAGAATACATTCCACTTGTCATCTTCACACGACATCCGAGCATGCACACATCGATGTGCATGCTCTCACTGCAGTCCAAGAAAAAAAAAAGAAAACGGACTACCTCTGCGAGGCCCGAAAATAGAGCCCGATAGAGACCCGTTTCGAGGCCCCCTAAAAATAACTGCTGGTGCTCAGACCCGGCCCACTTAAAGCCCTGGTAAAGACCCTCCAGTAGGGCCGGAGATCGTGGGTCACAGAAGAAGCCTCTGAAATAGAACACCACAACTGTTTTCAGCTGGATACAGCTTTGCTTCTAGTGCTTGCGGGACATATGCAAATGAGCGTGCAAATGCGGGTGCCCCGATCCCAAGCCTGATGCCTCTGGAGGGCCATGAACTGTTGCTGTGAGAGAGGAACTCTCTGGTTCTCCTGAGTGTCTAAGTGTGCAAGTGTAAGCATAGTGAATGTAGAGATGCCGTGCTCTTCCAAGAGGTGGGGGTTTGCCTCTTTTCTGGAGTGCAGCACCTGTGCCTGCTAGGGGGCCGAGGGCATCTTCCTGGGAGAGGAGGGGGCGCCTCCATCCACATCCGAGGGCACTAGGGCTTAGACAGTTGTCTTGAAGTCTGTGTTTGTGTCACTTTCTTCATCAGGGAGAGTTGGTACCATTCTATGTTGGATTGTTCTGCTATAACAAGGGTCACTAGAATTGTGCAGATGCATAATTATAGATTTGCCGCATTTGCCACATAATCCATCATCTGCTGCATAATCTGCAGATTTTAACAACAAAAAATGTGTTTCTAGCTCAAATGGATCAAAGGTTACTAACAGGCAGTGTCACATGTTTCAGCGCAGTGGAAGCCCTTTTGCAAAGGTTGACTGGTCATCTTTCTTTTGCTTATTGCTATATGTTGGCATTAACCTGGTACTAATGAGGTGCACCCGATGGCCAGACAGTGTTAACGTGTAAAAAATACAAAATAATGAAGTAATACAATTAAAAAATGTGTTGCTGTACGTTGCATAATTTGCCTTTTCATGCCGAAAAATTTACTCAAGCCTGCCACATAATTTGACCCTCTCCTTCGGCATAATTCAAGTGACCCTGGCAATAACCTGCCCTAGGCGAGTACCCTTACCCACTGGAATCTCTGCCTCCTAGCGTCATGCGTTTGTGCTGCAGAATGTCGTGGTAACTGGAGATTTCCATGCAGAGCTGCACACAACCACTTCAAACACCCAGCTCATTTATAATCATTCAAAATGGACCTCATACATATGCACTTGGTTTTTTGGAATTTGATAAAGATAGAATTATATGAAGAGGTCTCAAATTCTGGACCGTTCCTGGATCTCTGTGGAGCGCCGAGAAGCCTCGATTTAAGCACAAGTTAAATACTTCTTCAAAAGATGTTTTCATGAGAAGCTGAAAGTTCGGAGTGCAAAACTCTGGGCATGATCTCAAAATACAGATACCACCAGGTCTTAGAGCGAAGTGGCTGTATTGCTTCTGATGAGGTGGTCTGTTATGTTGTGTTAGCTGGTTGTACTGATGCCGATAAAGGGGTGGTCTGTCATGGTGTCTTCAATGATGTAAGCTGTCTGGATTGCCACTGGTGAGGTGATCTGTCATGGTGTCTTTGATGATGTAAGCTGGCTCGATTGCTGCTGAGCAGATGCATTAGCGGATGTGCTTATTTAATTATTTAATTAACAGCACGACTGCTTTCACTTTAGCGGCCGCGCTACAAAAGCTTTCTTTTTTTATTTATTTTTACACTTTGTGTAAAAGCACCTCATACGCGCTTTCACTTTAATGTTGGCCGGGCCCCTTTCTTTAGACGCTGCTCACTGTAACCTGAATACGGCAAGCAGCGTCTAAAGAAAGGGGCGCGGCCACCATTAAAGTGGTCTCGCATTTGCGAGAGTTTGAGCTAATAGCATTAGAAATGACAATGCCTTTTATATATGTGTTGCTTTGAAAACAAATTAAAAGGCATTCTCATTTACAATGCCAATAGCTTAAAATCTCGCAATTGCGAGACCTCTTGCATTGAAAATGCTTGTTTGCTTTGAGATGCAGTTTAGGCTGTGACACCTAGGGATCAAGAGCTATCACAGATATATGTTGCCGAAATAGTTTTAGGTGAAGGACTGATGAGAGTCTCTAGGGTATGGCTAACGCTGCTGCTTCTCCACAAATGTCACTCAGAATGACTTATGAAACTGTTTTAAAATTACCCATTCATTTAAATTCTAGATCTAGAGCCGGACCAGCTCCGTGCTCCGGGCTCTTTGTACTTGTCTTAGTATGTCTGATAATACTGCCAATGAGGGTGTGCCATGCATAGTAGTGTGTATACATATATGCAATATACTTCTCCAGGTGTTGCAATCCTCAGTGGGTGGCACCATTCCAAGGAGAGAATACATAGTCAGAATCCTATGCTTATCTTGGGGTGTTGTGTGAGGATAGACTGCTTCCAACTGGTCGGTCTCGCAAGCAATCTCAAAAGCAATTTCATTGTGTTTTATGAGCACATTGACAAAAATTGTGTTTATAGTCTGTGGACTGATTGCCTGTATAGCACCCTGTGGCTGTGGTACAGGTCCTACTGGAACTGCTGTTCCTGTTATGCTCTGCAGTGCATACTGTCTCAGTTGCCTATATAGGGGTACTATTTGATTTAATAATTGTACTAGCTCTCCATGCGGCAAGGTTGATGGATTTGGAAAGGGTGTATACCCAGCCAATATAAGCCAGGTGACCCCTTCATTACGTGTGGGACACAGTCTGACATTATGAAGTGTGTGGGGTAAGTGACCACCAAAACTAGTTTTGGTGTTCTTGGTAGGTCAAAGGGAACTTCGAGTCATGATTGCTTGGAATTGTGCAAGAATGGCTACAGCTTTATATCTGAGAAAATGCCCAGTGTTAACATCTATAGGATCAAACTCCACCCATGAATAATTTCAAAGGCATATGCAGCATGTGAACTAACCACAAAAGCTACTGCACCCTCCGTGTCAGGGACACCTCTGACTTTTTTTTTTTTTGATAACCAATTTTTATTGAGTTTTGATTGCAACAAAGAGAACAGCACCATTCAGGACTACATCTTAAAAGGCAAGACCAAGGCAAAAGCACATCACATTGGCATAAAAGGATAGACACACATAAGGCCGATATCGGCATATCCACTTCCAATCTAGATATCATATCAATCCAAATGAGTCTTCTATCACTCCAACCCATTTGCCCCACATTCGGCGAAATTTCTTAGGACATCCCCTGGCCACATAGAGAGGCCGTTCCTGCGCGGCACACCAGTCCACCCCTCTGCGCCAGCGCACCAATGTAGGTGCGGTAGTGTTCAACCAGTGAGCCGCAATGTCCCTTTTGGCTACTACTAGGGCTGTATTAAGGAAGAGTTTCTCAGCCCTGTTGACATCCAGCCCCTTGGTGACGCCCAGGAGAACATGTGTAGGATCAAGAGGAACCTCCCAGCCCAAGACCTCCGTGAGTTCTTGTTAGAAAGCAAAATGAGGGAAACAGGAAATCCAGTCGAGATCCAGAATGCGTTACTTAGCGCGTGTCATTTTCCGCGTCTCTTTGCGGTCTCGCGCGGGAGTGACACGAGCGGACCTTATCTCCGCTCGTGTCGGTCTCGCTCCTAGCATCTTTTAAAATGCTGGGTATGATGTGATGGGGGGGCTCACGGGAGCGTCATTCAAACTAGAGTGAATTGTATATTGAGAAATGTCTACGGACGTTTTTTCATTCGTTGTTTGACCCTGTACATGGATGCATGTTCAACTCTTGGAATAAAGCTTACCGTTGGAACATTTCTGGATCTCGCCTGGATTTCCTGTTTCCCTCATTTTGCTTTCTAACACTGGCGACGAGCGGGCGAAGCTACGCATCTTTAAATACATTTTTGTTTATTTCCTGATTATTTCGCCGTGAACAGCCTTGTCACTTTCTCATTGGCTGAAAGTTCCGGGAGGTTGGAATTTCTCTTTGGTTTGCTGCCTCACTATTGGTCGCAGTTTTTCCTTGTTTTCATTGGAAGAAACCGTGCTTAGGTTTCCATCGTTTTTTCTTCTCGTCAGCACTTTCGTCAAAGCTCAAT
This sequence comes from Calotriton arnoldi, assembly GCA_963921515.1. Lineage (NCBI taxonomy): Eukaryota > Metazoa > Chordata > Amphibia > Caudata > Salamandridae > Calotriton > Calotriton arnoldi. The sequence goes on from CAWUFW010006634.1 coordinate 1,073,865, forward strand.
TACATCGAGCAGCCTCACACGGAGCATTTGGTGTGAAATTGTGTGCATCGGATTGCCTCACACAAGGGAGTGTGAGTGTTACTGTTCTCAGCGCTTTTACTACTTCAAGGTACTTTGTTATTCAGCATAATTTCAGGGAACTTTACCTTCGTGAATTCGTGGAACATTTTCTTGGACTACGGTGTCTACTTTCTTTATTTTATTTTATTGTTTTTTCTAACTTGTTTATATTCACAGAGCATTGTACTATGTAACAGTTCTCCCGTTACGGACTCCCAATACCCCTGTATGACAGGGCAAAGCCATACCTTATGATAGAAGTCTGCCTGGGAGTGGGGGCAGAGGGCATCAGGCCGAAGTCCTGCGCGGTGGAGATGCAGCGGTGTAAGATAGGCAGCATGTAGGAAATATATTTGGACCAGCCGAAGCCTCGCTGAGACCGCAATTGTCTTAGGGGCCATGAGGGCGTCTCTCCAGTCAGTGTCTTCCAGAGCCCCGAGCCAGCCCTCCCATTTGTCCCGGAGTTGAGAGAGGGAGTTGGGGCTGTTGTTGGTGAGTGAACAATAAATGCGGGAGATCCCTCCCCTTCCCAGATCGCCGGTCATGACCTGAGCTTCGGGTGGACTATACTCAGGCAAGGAAGTGCCATCTGAAATATAGGAGCGGAGGGCATGGCGCAGCTGCAAATATCGGAAAAATTGAGAGGAGTGGAGGGAGTGTCTGGCCTGCAAATCCTGAAAGGAGCGTAGTTGGGTACCGCTCCAGACATCGCCCAGTAGGGAGATCCCGATGAGGTCCCAGAGCCAGAACCCCAACAGGGAAGCGACCTCCCGGAGCCTGGTGCTGCACCACAAGGGGGATATACTGGGTCAGCATGCTCGACCAGCGGGTATGACGTAGTGAGGCCCGCCAGGCCAGGAGATCTCCACGTGTGACCTCAGGGAGAGCCTGGGGAACAATGTCCCCATACAGCATCCCCTGGATAGTGGAGAAGCCTAGGGTGTGCAGTTCCAGACGGTACGCCGGGTCGGACCAGCCGCCGTTAAACCAATTGTGTACCGTAAGGAGCAAAGTCGCTAAATAATAGAGATAGAGGCTCGTCATCCCAAAACCACCATCAAAAGGCAGGATTCGGCATTGGGCCAGGGCCAGCCTGGTCCGTCGCCCCTCCCCATAAAAACTTAGTGGCTAAACCGTCCATCTCAATGAACCAGGACTTAGCAAAGGAAAGATGTGTATTTTGAAGCATGTAAAGAAAGCGAGGTAAAATCATCATTTTAAAAAGGGTTATCCTGCCTAGAGGGTTTAGGGGCAGTGTACGCCATTTAAGGAGGTCAGCGCGGACCCGCTTAACCAGTGGGGTAACGTTTAGTGACCATGCAAGATCGGGGAGAAGGGCCACCCAGATCCCCAAGTACTTGAAGGACTGCCGTCGAAGGGGAATCATCGACTGCCAATCAAAGCATTCACGTGAAAAGTGAAGGGGAACCAAAACGGACTTGGCCGGGTTTAGCCGAAGGCCGGAGCTGCGCTCAAAGAGGTCCAATGCTCGGAGGCATCTGGGCCCCGATTGGGCCGGGTCTGCCAGAAACAGCAGCACATCGTCTGCGTAGAGCGCGATCTTATCCTCTTCAAAGCCGGGCCACCTCCATCCAGTGAGGGAGTGGTCAAACCGAATAAGGCAGGCAAGGGGCTCCATTGCCAAAGCAAACAGGATCGGCGAGAGGGGGCACCCCTGCCGCGTACCCCTCCTAATGGGGAACGGACGAGATAGATCTCCATAGACAAGGACCTGCGCCCGGGGCCGATAATATAGCATCTTAACCAGGTTGCGGAAATGGATTCCGAAGCCCATCTGCTCCAACACTGCCTCCAAATAGCCCCAGTCAACCGAATCGAAAGCCTTCTCAAAATCTACAAGAAGGAGAGACAAATAGGGGGACAGCAAGTGCCGGTTCGCAAGAGCAAGATGAAGGCATCTAAGACAGTGTCTAGTCCCTCGGAGAGGCATGAAGCCGCATTGGTCTGGATGGACCAGATTAGCCAGGTGCGGTCTTATGCGGTTGGCCAGGACAGAGGTGAAGATCTTAAGCTCAGTATTAATAAGCGAGATGGGACGATAGTCCGAGCAGCAGCTCGAGGGGGGCTGAGACTTAGGGATCACTACAATGGTAGCTAGGTCCGTTTCTGGCCGGTTCACGGTACATCGCCATTAGAGGTGAGACCAAGGTGTCTCGGTAAGACGCATAAAATTCTTGGGGGAGCCCGTCCGGTCCCGGCGTCTTACCGGCCGCCATGCGTGATATGGCATCTGACACGTCCTCGGGGGTGATCAGGAGGTCCAGTGCCTCCGCCTCAGATTCACTAAGGTGCGGAAGGGGGAACCGTTCCTGCTGGAGGAGCTCGGGGAGCGAAAGACTAGGCGTCCGTGCCAAATAGAGGGTAGCATAGTAAGTGGCAAAGCATTGGGCCACCGCTATCGGAGCGCGATGAATCTTGCCGCTCGTATCAGCTACCTCTGGTATTATACGGTTGGCCATAGGGTAAGTGGCAAGGCGGTGGAGGACCTTCCCATTTTTATCACCCCAACCATACAAGCGGGCCACGGAAGATCGCCAAAGCAATTTGGCAGCTTCCAGGGAGGTCTGTCTGATTTCATCTCTTAGGAACGCAAGTCTCCTGTCTTGGGCATCAGTTCTGTCTTCAGGGGGCAGTGTCTCGTGCTGGGCGGCCTGCGCTTCCAGAAGCGTGAGCTGGGAGTCACGCGCCGCATAGGTGAGTTTGAGTTGGCCCTTGGCGAAGCCCTGAATGGTGGCCTTTCCGGCCTCCCAGAGGGTACGAGAGGAGGACACTGAACCATGATTAGTGGTGAAATAAAGGCGAAGCTCGGCACCTATTTGGTCCTTAAACTCCTCGTCTTGGAGAAACCAGGCGTTGAGGCGCCAAATTGGACGGGGGGAGGGAGCCTATGTGTAGCATCACCGGGGAATGGTCCGACAAGCCCCTGGGAAGGATGGAAATCGTTTGAATCGCCCGGCAATCCTGGGCCGGCAGGAAAACGTAATCTATGCGCGCGTGTGTGTGGTGAGAGGCCGAGGTATGGGTGTATTGTCGCGCTGTCGGGTACCAAAGTCTCCAGGCATCCCCAAGACCCAGGCTGTCAGCCCATGTCGAGAGGAGGCCGGATTGGGCAGTCCTGGAGGCGGAGGGGAGCGATGCGGTGTCAAGGCCGGGGTCCATAACTGCGTTGAAATCACCCCCAACCACGGTCATTCCTAGGGGCAGGGCAGCGACCTCTGAGGTGAGTCTCTGGAGTGTGGAGGCCAACAGAGTGGGAGGGGAATAAACAGCCAATAGATTAAGAGGGCGATCTCCGAGGGTCCCTTCCAGAAGAATAAAACAGCCCTGAGGGTCGTGCGTCACCTTACGTACCACCAGAGGAAGAGTGCGACGCACCAGAATAGCCACCCCTCTTGACCCCCTACTAAATCCAGAGTGTCAGACTGCACCATAGCCATGCCGCGCCAGGAAGGGACAATGATTGCCCAACAAATGGGTCTCTTGAAGCAGGAGTATGTCTGCGGCTTGACATTGGGAATATCGCAGGACAGCTGCTCGCTTGACCTTGTCTAGCAGGCCATTAACATTCCAGGACATTATATGGAGCAACGGCGCCCCGCTAGAATCGCCGGACAGGGGGAAGCCGTGTAAGGGGCCGGGCAGCCGGCAAGCACAGCAGAGGTCGTGGAAGTGGGACTATGCCTAGAGATAGTGGATATGGTGTCATAGCGGTGAGTGACAGGTGTTCACCTAGATGTAAGAGTACGAGACTGGTGCAAAAACAAAGGAAATAAAAAACACAACCAACAGGGGCCGCAACCCCAAATAGCCCCCCCAAACTCCCCGCCCCCCACCCTACACTTCAGGAACGGAAGCATCTGTCGCCCGAACAATGAACAGTGAAGTGAAAGAACCAAACTAAAATGCTTGGAGACAGGGAAAATCGTGGAGGACCCCTCCTCGTAGCAGGATGTTCATATCTATAGCCATCGGTGACAAGGTAGTCATTAGGCAGAGTGCTAGCACTGAATGAAGCCAGCCAACTTCTGAAGAGACAAAAGAAAAGTTAACAGTTCAGCAAAAAGCTCAAACCGGCCCTGGGAGGAGCGTCGGACTGCGGGAGAGATCAGTGTCCGGGAGGTCCAGCAAAGATGGGCGACTTGAAGCAGTTACGGGGTCAGAGTGGCCTGAGGAGCTGGAGCGTCGCCTAACAGGGGAGGTCTCTCCAGGTGGCTCGGGCCTGAGTCTTCGCGAAGGGCCCATCGGAGAGTCCGAGCGTGTGCGTCTTTGGCCCCTGCGCCTACCAGAGCGCCTGCGTCTTGGTCGGAGGACCGGCATGTCCCGCCGGGCGCCCCCAGTGCCGCTGGATGGGGCTGGGTTCTGGGCGTTCAGTCTCACCAGACGTTCCTCTGTTGCCCATGTCCAGGCCTCCTCAGGCATGTCAAAGAAAAGAGATTTGTCTTGGAAAACCACTCGCAAACGAGCCGGGAAGAGGAGCCTATACTGGATGTTAAGCGAGCGTAGTTTTTGCTTGACCTCTCCGAAGGAACAGCGCTGGGTTTGGACCTCTCGGGTATAGTCAGGAAAGATCATAATCGTCAGGTTCTCATATTTAAGAGGCTGCTGTTTGCGAGATTCGGTCAAGACAGCGTCTCGATCCTTGAAGTTGAGGATCCGCAGGATGATTGGTCTAGGAGGGGCGACCGACTGCGGGCGGGGAGCAAGCGAACAATGCGCCCTCTCGACCGTGAACCAGGGGGAGAGAGAGCCTTCGGGAATCCAGGAGCGTAGCCAGCGCTCCACGAAGTCCGCCGCCCGACCCTGCTCCACTTCTTCGGAAAAACCAATCAGGCGAAGGTTGTTGCGACGGGACCGGTTTTCAGCATCTTCGGCCCATCGATGTAGCTCCTGCGTGTGGGACTGGAGTTGAGTCACCTGGAGCTTGAGCTGATGGACGTCGTCCTCCACGGTAGCTATGCGGGACTCCGCTTCTTTAATCCGGGCAGTAGCATTGCGGAGGTCCTGTCGGATCAGGGTCATGTCTACTCGGACTTCCGCAATCTTACCCTCGACCGAGGATTGCGACGTATGAATCGCCTGGAGAATGGTAGAGAGGTCCGTCGCGGCAGGAGTTTCTTTGTCCGTGGGACCACCAGTGGCCCCGGAGTCTGTGGTGGTGAACCGATTCATCTTGGTTTGAGTGGCAGGAGTCTTGGGTACCCTGTCTCTGCCCATGGCTACCGCCGAGCAAGGAGAGAATGCAGTGCGGGCTCCGGGCGGTCAGGCAGGCCACGTCCAGGCCACACCGCCTCATGACCACCGCTGATGTCTGCAGCAGGAGACCCACGCGGGTCAGCGGGAAGAGCTCCAGGCGCACTGATCCACAGGAGACCAAGGTTGGTGTCAGGCCAGGACCCCCGGACCCGCCGGAGCGGAGGGACCGAAGTCAACCACCCGGCGGCAAGACGAGGGATCAAGTCAGAGTCCCGGGAGGGACTGGGGCTAAACAAGGCCACGAGACACCGCCAGTCGATATAGCGACCGAGATCTACCGGGTGAGGCCACAGCCGATCGCCACCGCCCAACACCAGGCCGTCCAGGAGGGACACCCCACACAGACAGGGCCACCACTGCCCGAACCAGCAGCCGAGACACCCCTCACACCCCACCAGAGCACCAGGGGAGGAGGGGGGGCCCCCACCGCAGCAGGACAGCCACCGCACTCAGGCACCGCAGCTCAACGGCAGGCAGGGCGCGGGGGACCGCATCGAGCCAGGGCCCCAGGACCACCCCGCAGCAGAAGAGAGGAGGGGAAGGCCACACCAGCGCAGAGGCCGCCCACCACCACCCAATCGGCAGCCGAGTCGCAGCCCCTCAGGCCCGCACTCCAACGAACCGGACAGCAGCCGTAAGCACCACCGCTCCACAGCCTCTCAGCAAAGTCGCCCCAGGCCCCAAGACTCAGGCCTCATGCGGAGCCTCAATCAGGTGAAGGATCATGGCAGGGGGCCAGCAGGCGTCCAATGCAGATCTACCCAAGAGGGGGGCGGCACCGCAACTGAAGCGCCACTGCCCGAAATGGCAGTCAGGATGCCCCTACCACACTGCAGCACCAGGGGGGGTTCACCGCCTCGGTCAGGCCACGTCTCTGCGCCCCCGCAGTGCAAGGCCAGGTGGAGCGTGGGACATCTCTAGGAGCACAGAATCAATCAGTGGGGGGGAGAACCGCCCCCCCGCCGCCCGATCGATGGCCGACTCACCCTCAGGCAGGCACCCCCGCAGGCAATCACCACCGGCAAGCTCCCCCTCACCTCGTCGCAGACATCTCAGGGCCCCAGGCCTCCAGACCTCCAAAGTCAACTCCGGAGAGGGGCTGCCGCACACGGGACACGCCGTCAGTCCAGGGGGCCGGGGAGGCCGAGAGGCGCCGGATATCTACAGCCGCCACATCGCGGCGGATCAAGGCCTCCGTGGAATCTCAGGACAGCCACAGCCCCCAACGAAGTAGCACTGCAGGGCTCTCGGTGGGATGGCGCGCACACTAGCTCTCCTCCGCCCGATCGGCGGTCGAACAGGCACCGGGAGTCTCCGCTTGCAAGGGGGCCACACCGGAGCAGGGCAAGCGGCCCCCGGGGACCACCAGGGCACCGGAGTCGAGCGGACAGCCAGCAGCGGGGCGACTGGGTCACAAGTTCCGCCGGGCAGCACTGGAAGATCGCCAGCACCGGCTCTTCTTGGGCAAAGCGGTCAGGGCCTGAGGCCAGGCGGGAATCCGACAAAGTCAGCAACAGCCACCATTTTGAAAGGGCCGCGCGGCCGGCCCGGGAGTTCGGGGCCGCCCGTCTCGTCCAGGATCGCCAGGCAGCACTTCAAAGGAATCCCCCAGACTCCCAGGTGAGCAGGCGAATGATTAGCAGGCTACCGGGGTCCCGATGGCGAGCGATGGAAGAGCGGATGACGGAGGGGTCCGGAGCACTCCTAAGGTGCGACTGCCATCTTGACGCTCTTGGCCACACCCCCCCTCTGACTTTATAGATCTTGTCTATCTATTGCACTGTAATTTAGCCCTATCAAAAAGGAGCTTCCATGTTTTAATGAACAGATTCAATTAACGCATGATCCAAAATGCAGCAACAACTGATGGGGAATACCCTTTTAAGAGGCAAGCTTGCAACCTACAGAAAACAGACATTTCCAATTTAACCTGAAGGAGAGGACTGATATTACAATGGACGTTTCTGTATGTTTGTAATAATTGGGTTTTTTTTGTGTCTCATCACAAACTGAGAAACAAGAATCCTGATAATTTGAGCACACCAACATCAAGTGCCAACTGTCACAATCTGAGGGTCCCCCCAGAGCTGCAGGGGTGGATGTGTAATTACCTGGTGCAAGAACTTAGTTAAGTGCACTAAAATGAATTAGAAATTGAGTTGGACTGTGACCCACACACAACCTGGTCACAATTAGTTCTTCTAGAGTAGGTCAGGGATGCAGAAAAACTACAAACCTTCTTTCATAAGTGAATAGAACACTTGTTTTGTTTGGTAAAACTTTATTCGGCTATCGAAAAACAGCCATAAAAGTACATACAAAATAACATATTTAAAACAGTTAAAAACTTTTAGATACAATGCATACAATAGTGATTATAGAAATTCATTTGTTGCACTATTGCATAATACTTTTCCTCACACTGATCGATTTCAGAATAAATAGGGCAACATTATAACATAAAAAAGGCTTACCAAGTGTCACCAAATGTCTCATTGCTGCTTTGTATGACCTAATGATATGTGCAACAAACAATGGTTTAAGGTAAAAACCCCTAAGATTCAGATAAAATTTATGGAACAAAAGAAAGTGCAATGTGCTTTGTTTACTTCGGTTGTCACAAGGATAAAGGGCCATATTGGGTGAGCGGGACTTCATAGTTTGAAAAGCAACTAGGTGGTGCATAATGCCACATCTCATTCTCGTCAGCACAAAGCGATGCTGTGCATTAGTCACATATGTTAGGTAATTATTTCCTCCCTCCTCCAAGTTCAAAGATTTATAAAAGGCGACCGTTGGTTTGTTCCTCTCGTCCATCCATCGACAATCCAGTGTATGCTGGAGAAAGGTTTCTATAATCCTTCTCTTGGTTAGAGATAATACCTTTGTAGGATCCGACCAGATAGATAAATTAAAAAGCCTGGCGAGGGAGGAATTGACATACAGTAGCCAATGAATACTTAGTGCATCATTTCAGAGTTAAACAATCTAAAATAATTGATCTAGTAAAATCGGTTTCTTCCTTGGCCCATATTGAAACCCACAACAACAACGGTCTAACAATAAAAGATCCTCTAGAGCAGAGGTCTTCAAACTTTTGGATGCCGAGACCCCCCTGTCAACATTTTGAGGCGTAAGGACCCCCTCCTGACAAAAATTTCTAAACCTGTAGGCAGGGCTGCTGGAATTATGAGGCAGGTGAGGACCAAATTACGTGACAGGCTTGACTAAATTGTGTGGGAAGAAAAGGTAAATGATGTTATGTGATGCCGCGTACACAGTAACACTGAGGAAAGATTTCACCCCATCAGTACCAGTGTATAACCAAAATACAGCAATTAACATCAGAAAGATTTCTAGTCAACCTTTGTGAAGGGCCTTCCACTCCGCAGGAATACGTGCTGCCACATTAGAAGCTCACTTGGCCCTGGCCGGGAGAAGCAGGGGTCCCTTAAAACCCTGGCGGTTTTGTGCAGAGTTAAGCAGTTTACCCATGCAGCTTTCCTCTCACCCCCTCCCTTCCATCCCTCTGTCCTCTCCTAACCCCGGATCCCTCTCTCACTTTGCAGGCCATTTTATTTCACCCCTTTTACAACTTCTGAACTCTCCCCATTCAACCTCTCACTTCACCTTTAACACTCCCAGCCAGGGCTGGTCCTAACACTGGTCGCACACGGTGCAACAGTCTTTTTTGGTGCCCCACCCCCGTTTCCTCCTTCTCCATGAATTCCTTCATTGCCACTCACCAACAATTCACCTCATCTCTCTATAGCACCTTTCTGACAAACATTTCATTTTTTATAGCGCTACTCATAGTTTACTCACACTCATTTCTGTGATCTGCATGGTACATATTCTTTGTAGCAGGAACGTTAACCCTCTGCACTGTGTGGGTGACAAGAGTGCCCATGTGAGTGCATGGTGAGCGATGCAACAGTGTGAGAGTAGGGTAAGAGGAGTGACTGCAGGGTGAGTGAGGTGGCTTATGAATTTAGGTGCGGATGCAAGTTCAGAATGGGACGAATGAGTGTATGATTACTGATGGGCTTGTTTGAGTGAGTTGCATATTGAGCAGTGAGGGGGACAGGTGAGTGAAGTGTCACATGAGTGCAGGATGAGTAGTGTACTCGTGTGGCTGCAGGGTGAGGTATAGGATGAACAGCGCAAGTGCATTGTGAGTGCAGAGTGATCACTGTGAGTGTAGGGTGAGCGGGTGAATGGTGTGAGTGCATTGTGATCGCTATGAATGCAGGGTGAGCGTGAAAGTGAAGGGCGAGAATGACGAGTGAGTTGTCTGAATGCAGAGTGCATTCCCAGACACTTGAAGTAACTCAGCATGTTATGGACGGCGGCGTAGGGTTTAAGATCTAAGTTAAACTATTGCTATTATGGCATTAATCGGGGATCGAGGAAATAAATAATGTGCTGATCCTGCAACAAACTTCCAGTCCTATGGTTAGGGTTGCCAGCAGATTATTTTGATGGCCCAGTCGGTACAAAAATAAGCAGTCACCTAAAGCTGTATTTTAAGCACTTATCTGTGCATACTTGAACAGCAAATATAAATAGAAAGCACTTTTAATTGTGTTCTAGGGCTGCCTCAATGATCCATGACTGATAATTAAAGAGAACAAAGACAGAAAAGTCACATAACGAATGCATACATACTTTTTTATTTATAAGTCTATTTAGTGTCAAGAGGAGGTCTTTGTAGGCTCTTTAAACAAAACACGGCAGGCATTTTTCATTTGGCAACCCTACTTTATATTCCTTTTCATGAAATGCATTCTCACACTGCAGCAGTAAATGTAAAATACAAATGTAAGGAATAGGCAGAGTGGGGGCCCAGGGGTACTGGAACCAGGAAAAAAACTAAGCCTCTGTAACCAGTTTACAAAGGCATGTAAACATGCAAATGGTCTTTAAAGATCTGTGAAAAACTCGGGCGTGCCGGAGATAAGACTCCAGTCACTGCCCAGCTGAGCCCCCAGCAGCTCGAGTTGCACTGCAGCAGCCCGGGCTGAGACGCAGGACGGGGGAAGAGGGGGCTGAAGCCCTTGGGCCACGGCAGAAGTGTGACTGGGAAGGCGCGACCCCCTTTGCATCGCTCCACGGCCCCCCTGGGGGTCGCGCCCCCCAGTTTGAAGACCCCTGCTCTAGAGGCTGTAGTCCGGCCTCATGATGTACAATAGTATTTGATGCAGAGGAGGGTAGGCGTAATAAGTGTTTTAAAAAGCTATTTTTTTCTATTTGCAAGGCCGAGCTATTTACGTAACCCCAGAGGCCTGCCCCATAGAGGGCTGTGGTCACTCCTTTCGCTTTGTAGATGGCTACCATCCCATTAATGGGTTGATTCCCAATTTTTGAAGAGAATTAAAAAAAATCCCTTGGGATGCCCTACTTATTTTAGCTCTAGTGTTTAAAACATGTTGTGACCATGAACCATTGCCCGCAAATAAAATAACCAAATAACAAAATGAGTTCACTAAGACAATTGGGGTTTTGTCAATAAAAAATGATTTACAAGATTTATGGTTGGGCCCACAAGCCATGGTAAATGCTTTAGATTTGTTAATTACCATTTTCTTTTGGGTCATAAAATCTGCAAAGGCATTCATCAGTCTCTGGAGGCCCACAGGGTCGGAGCTAATAATACTGCATCGTCGGCATATGACAATACAGGTATTGGGCGACCAGCCGCCTGTGGTACATCAGCCTGAATCATCTGTAAATGATTATCTACCCCATTAATAAAGAGAGAAAAAAGTTTTGGCGCTACCACACACCCTTGCCGAATGCCTCGCCCCACTTTAAATTTGGTCGAACATTCCTCCAGGGGGCCAAACAGAACTTGGATGGTTAGATTCTCATAAAGGCGGGAGAGAAACCCGATAATTGGCCTTGGCGCTCCCAGGGAGGTCAAAGTTGACCAAAGTAAGTTATGGTCGATCAGGTCAAAGGCGCTACTTAAATCAGCAAAGCATAAATAAAGTGTGCCTGCCTTGGACCTAGTATATTTACCAATAAGTAGCTCTAGATTGGTACATTGTTCAATGGTTCCCAACTGTTTTCTGAACCCAAACTGCACAGGGGATAAAATAGATTGCTCAAGCGTCCATTCCTCCAATCTTATTAACAGGACTCTACTCAGGAAATAGCTTGGCTTTTGGAGAATTTTATCCTAGAAACAAACTTTAAGGCCCTGGGAGATTTTAATTACCATCTAGAGACAAATGTTGACCCTGATACTGCAGCACTTCTGGAAACCCTCTCAGCGTTAGGCTTAGGTCCAGTCATCCGAGGACCAATACATCAAGCAAGTCACACTTTGGATGGGATTTTCACTAACAACCCCAACCTAATTAGTGTAAAAACCTCTCAGGTAGTATGGCCTGACCATAGAGCAATCTTTTTTTAATTATCCCTCCCGCAATCTAACTTTAATAAAAATAAATCACCATCTACTCTCCTTTCACGAAACTGGCGAAATGTGCAGTCCGACCACCTTCATGAAATACTGGAGAATACACCTCTAGTTTTTGTAAATGAAGCAGCAGCCAAACAAAATAATAAATGGCTGGAAACTGCATTGAATCAAGTGGCCCCCGTTAAAACAGTTAAAATAAAACAACAAAGTCCTTCCGCCCTTGGTACTCTTCGGAACTTAGGAAATGTAAGCAAAACTGTAGAAAACAGGAAAGAAGATGGAGAACGACCTATAAAGAGGAAGAGAAGGAAAAATACAGCACATAGCTATAAATAGAGATCTTATTTTGAAAACCAAGGCAGCATATCTCACAAAAAAGATTGAGGAAGCCAAAGACACAACTAAAGAACTTTTCCGAACAATCAAGGAGCTAACAAGTAACTGCAGTCCCTGGTTGCTAATCAATATTTTTGTGATTCGCTGGCACATTTCTTTCTAGAAAAAGTAGAAATAATCTATAAAAAAATTCTCAAATTCTAAACCATCATCTACTACATTATCTACCAATATGAGCAATCAGTCCCTCGATGCAACCAAAGGTATGACAGATTTTATTGCTCCATCACTTGAAAACACTAGAAAGATGTTGGAAACCGCCACCTTGGACTCACCATATGACCCCTGTCCACCTAAAATAACTAAACTGGCAGCAGAAGTCATTGCGTCTAATCTAATACCGATCTACTGAGCCATGTGTGAAACAGGCATTTTTTCAAATAGCTGGAAAAAAGCAGCCTTGATTCCTCTTTTTAAAAAAACTTCACTAGACCAGAATGAACCAAGCAATTATCGTCCAATTTCTCGTCTTCCGCTACCAGCTCAAATAGCTGAAAATGTTTTGAATGACCAGCTGGTAACCTTTACTGAATCCAACAAACTCTTAGACACAACCCCAATTGGCTTCCGGAAGGGCCACAGTATGGAGACAGCTTTACTCAAGGCAAGTGAAGAGATCAGGCAGGTTCTAGATCATGAAAAAGGGGCAGCCCTTATCCTGCTTGATCTCTCAGCGGCTTTTGATACTGTTAATCATGCACTATTATTAAGCCGGTTAGCAACCTGCCGGGTCACAGGCATGGCCTGGAACTTGATAAAATCCTGTCTAACAAATTGGAAGCAAGTAGTAAAACTGGAGAACTTTGCTTCCCGTCCTTTTTCCCTTCCATGCGGAGTCCCGCAGGGATCTTCGCTAATCCCCACTCTTTTTAACATCTGTGTCTCCCCACTAGCTGAGCTGATACGGAGTTTCGGATTCTCCATTACATCCTATGCTGACGACACCCAAATTGTTGTCTCCATAGGAAAAAATGATGCTGACACAGAAATTAGATTTCATGATTCCATGTTGGCTGTCCACGATTGGATGGACAACAATTGCCTTAAATTAAATGCCGGAAAAACAGAAATCTTACTCTTTGGACCACAACTGTCCTTTTGGGTACATCACCCTGGCCAACTATCATGGGCCCTATCCCCCTTCCAGTGGAAAAGGCTTGTAACTAAGTGGTAAAATTCAAGGGGAGGCACCCCCCCCTCACCCAACGGCTCCCAGTCCTTCTCACTACTTTGTCTAAAAATTTCTGAAAAATGTGTTACCCATTGTTAGAAATGGGGGTCTCTAGTTGGCAGAGGTAGGTACCTTTGTCCAAATAGGGACCTTTGCTTCTAGTCAGGGTAAGGGGGATACACACTTTAGATAACCCCTGCTCACCCCCTTGGTAGCTTGGCACAAGCAGATAGGCTTATCCCAAAGGTAATGTGTAAAGTATGTGTACCAACACTCACGGTAACACAGTGAAAACACCACAAATGGACACCACACCAATTTAGAAAAATAAAGTATCTTTATCTAAGCTAAACAAGACCAAAACGACAAAAATCCAACATACAGATACTCAGTAAAATGTCTTTAAAAAGGATGTTGCAAAAATAAGCTTGTAGAAATCAAATAGCACCAACTGGGGCTATCACGACGTCAGGACAGTACAAAATCCAAAGTATGGCGCCGTCCGTGAGGATCGCGGCGTCGGGCGCGGAGTCACACAGACCCCCAAACAGACAGTACCTTGAAAAACGATGTCGATGACGATGCACGGCATCGAAGATGGCCGATGTCGGCTCTGATGATGATGCGACGTCGGCAATTTTCTCGAGTCACTCTCGGCGGTAATTGGTGCCGTAATAACAAGATGCAGGCGCTGGCGAAGACAGAGTCTATGCGAGCGCTGGCGTCGGGCACGGCCGATCACTGCCGCCATTGGTGGGCGTCGTAGGGCGTCGGAGCTGCGGAGCAGGCTGGGCGCTGCGTCGTTCACTTCACGAGCGGCTCCCCGGGCCTCGGCCCAGGTTGCGACGTCACAGCGGCGGAGTCGACGGCGTCGGAAACAGGATTTCTTACTTCTCTTGGGTTTTTTCCAGCTCCCAACAGCAGAGACAAACTCCAGAGGCCCAACACAGTTACAGGCACCTCTTGGCAGGTCAGAACTCCCAGCAAGGAAGTTCGGGGGAGCTGGGGGGTGAAGTCCTTTTGTTCCTGGGACTTCCAAACAGGAGGCAAGCTCTTCTTCAAGCCCTTGGAGACTTTCTTTTAAGCAGGGGACAAGGCACACAGCAAAGTCCTTTCTCCTTTCTTTGGTAGAAACAGCAACTACAGGCCAACCCCAGACACACAGCAAGGGCAGTTCTTCTCCTCAGTTTCTTCAGCTCTTCTCCTCAGCAAAGGTTCCTCTTGATTCCAGCCATAGTCTAAAGTTCAGGGGTTTTAGGTCTGATACTTATACCCCAAAATGTCTTTGATCCCTTTGTGCAAGGGGCTCTGAGCCCAGTCCAAACCAGTTCTGGGGGCACTTCTGCCAGTGCACAACAACATCCTTTGTCAGTGTGGGCCTTGGTCCCAGACACACCACAGGGGGGCAGAGCCAGCATTGTGGAAGGCAGGCACAGCCCTATTCAGGTACAGGTGCTACTCCTCCCACCACTCCAAATGCAGATCAGGCCTATTCAGCTCAGGGCTGGGTCATCCAGGAAGGGCCAGGCACACCTCAAACCCCCCAGAGGCTGTCTACAGGGAATGCACGTCCTCTGTCTCTGTCACAATGAAACCAGACAGTCAATCCATAAACAGGCAGAGGCACACAGAAAGGTTGAACAAGAAAATAGCCACTTTCTAAAAGTGCTATTTTCAAACACATAATTTAAAAATCATCTTCACTAAAAGATGTGGTATTAAATTCTGAGTTCAGGGATACCAGACTCCAATTTTCCATCTTATTCCTATGGGAAGATATGCTTGTAAAATGTTACAAAGCATTCCCCATTCTGTCCTATGGGCAAGATAGCCCTTCAATAGTGAAAAACGAAATAGGCAGTATTTCACTACCAGGACATGTTACACACCAGTACATGTCCTACCTTTCACATACACTGCACCCTGCCCAGGGGGGTACCTTGGGCCTACCATAGGGGTGTCCTACATGTAAGAAAAGGGAAGGGTAAGGCCTGGCAAGTGGGTGCCAAGTCAACATGGCAGTTAATAAACTGCACACAGGCACTGCGGTGGCAGGCCTGAGACATCTTTTCAAGGCTACTCATGTGGGTGGCGCAATCAGTGCTGCAAGCCCACTAGTAGCATTTGATTTACCAGCCCTGGCACACTCAGTGCACTTTACTAGGGACCTACTGGTAAAACAAATAGGCCAATCATGGATAACCAATCACAATAACAATTTACACAGAGAGCATATGCACTTTAGCACTGATCAGCAGTGGTAAAGTGCCCAGAGTCCTATAGCCAACAACCACAGGCCAGGAAAAAATAGGAGGAAGAAGCAAAAAAGCTTGGGGATAACCCTGAAAAAAGGGCCATTTCCAACACCCATATATCGCAAGGGACAAAAGAGCAGAACTCAGGGATATCGTCGTCCTTTAGAAAGGGTGCATTCACTATATCCCAAAATAGTAAACTCAAAATAGTACTTAGAAATACATGATAACATTTTTAAATGTTTATTTTTTAAACCCAAGTCTAGTTCACAAAATATGTATGTTAACTTCACAGAAAGCAAAAATAAATGTAGCTATGTATGACAAGGCCAGCGAAAACAATTTGAAGATTCCTAACCTGGTTAGCAAGTTCCCAGCCTGCTAACACACTTTCGCTACTTCTAAACACTGTGCTAAAATTAAGCAGGAGCAGAAAATAGCTAGCCTAAAATAGCCTTTCTTTTGATGACTCACTCAGCATACCTTTCTGAGTTAGAAACAGCTGTTTAGCTACTTTCTATCACAGCCCTTGACCAGGAATGATAAACAGTTCCAGGCTGAAGGCTACTTCTCTGCACCACTCTCTGACACCGGAGCAACTGCTAACAGGGCTGGTTTGTCACAGCTAAATGGTGTGACTTCTGGTCTGATAGTTCCTCCAAAAAGCCTCTCCAAACTATGCCAAATACAGGGTTTTTTATTGCACTTGATAGTCAATTCTTATCTCATGTTTACATGTTTGGGGATACTAAATTTCTAACAAGACAAAATAAGTATTCACATATAGACATTTAACCTTCACTGTACGCATTCATATTAATATGGCATTGCCCATAACATAAACAACGAAAATATGCCAGCCTACATAGGAGGCAGACATGATGATAACACTTCTGCACAAGTATAAGCTTCACACATTCTAATAGAAAGCGATACAAGTGTTCACAGGCAAGCCCATGATAGAAATAGAAGAAATTTAGATGAGCCCTGTCACAGTGTTCATAACATTTCCCTCTTCTGCTCTGTTTTTCTAGATGAGCAGTGATAAGTACAATGGTGATATTTATGGTAACATGTTTATTTTTCCATGCTACGGGTATTACAATTCTACACATTCTAAGCTACAGTGTTTTGTTTTTTAAATCTGACTGATTCTAATATTTTGGCATCAAATATCTAACTGCTTTTTGGTGTGTTTAATTCTGCACTAATATTGTATCTCTTATATTTCATATGAAAGAGCAATACACCAAGGATTTAAGTGTTTTGTGGGCAGTATGATTGTATGACCATGTATTGCAAGAAATAAATTACTGTCTAGCCTTGTTTCGCTCACTATATGGTCACAGAACTCCTCTGTGACTTGCAATATCCTTATAATGTATGGCACAGGGCACTTTATCCCATAATTAAGAGATGAATAGCTGATTTGTGGGATCTCTCAGGCGTGCTGCAGAACAACAGGAAGAAGAAAGTACTAGCCTTCAAAGTTAAATGGAAAGATGTGAAATGGAAGGGGTACTTGCTGATTTAAGTCACATAAATGAATGGGCTGAGAATTGTGGTAATACCCAATTCGGACTAACATAGTAGCATATACTGCATGGTATATACTCTTGCCCATCTGTCATAAAACAAACTCAATCGCAAAAGACGTAATTCTTACCTTAAATGTGGATTGACTGATGTCTGGCATTTCCATATACTCTGTTACTGCCCCAGGAATACATAATTCAGGGACAGAGTGGCTGATAGATTTCGTAGTTGCAGCAGGTTACGTAAATGAATACTGAGAGTATCTCTAATAAGCACAAAATTCATGATTAAAGAAGTGTTGGCAAAACCGATGAGTCTTGCCTTTACTACTAGGCATCATCTTACTATCAATCTATCTGCTGCTTGTGGGTGCACTGGGAGCAAAAAGACAGTGTCAGGGGGCAAGTGTAGAGAGGAGGGGCAGTAACAGGTTGAGATAGAAAGTTCAGTGACAGATTGGGGAAGGAAGTGATAGGTAGAACTGACAGTGATATGGATTAGTTTGGGTTATGAGGGGAGATCAGGGAGAGGAGAGGGAAGGACAGTGGCAGCAGAACTGCTGAGACACTGCACTAAGGTGTTTATCAAAACATAGGACTCTGGTATGGGGATAAGAAGTTGCAGTCTGATGCACACTGGTGATACATGGCCATGGGTGCCATTGAGACACTACATCCTGAAATGTTGATGAGACAGTACATCCTGATGTGCTTGTGAGACACTGCATCCTGAGATGTTCATGAAACACTGGATGCTAAGATGTTGATGATACCTTACACTCTCTGATATTGGTGATAGATTGCCCTGTCAGGTGCTGGTGGGAAACCACACTCAGGCCTGTTGGTGGGACATGCCTACCTTGAACATTCAGTCTCTACAGTCTGGCCAAGTCACTTTCCTTGCACATTATTTGCCTCAATCGTGAGCTGTGTACCAGGCTGTTCCTGCAAAAGCTAGCCAAGATGTGAAGCAGGGCTCATTGCCTGTTTCAGCAGAGTGAGCACAAGATGGTCAAGGCCACTTTTGAATGCATAACTAGATGTAATGCAATCCAGTGCGGTGCTGACCATATTGTTCTCAATTCCATGACAGAATATCGTAGAAAGCAATATCAACTCATCAAAATATCACTAAAATAATATTGATTGCAAAAATAAAATCATCCTATCTTTTTTTTTTTACAACAAATGTTATTGTTTTTCCGCAGTACCAGATGGGCCGAGCCCGGCAAGCAACGTACAGTTGAAAGGCAAATTGTAAAAGTTCTAGGTACTGAACATTTTCCACCCTAGAGGTCTGCAGAACATCAGACCAGAAACAACCCCCCACCCCCACACCATAAAAAGCATAATATACACACATCGAATGAGTTCCCGTCTGCATCTGTGTAACTCTATCACGTTAAACTGGCGAGTCATTCACTACTAACCGTTCCAGAGGGTCCCAGTTTACTGGCTGCGTTATGAGGGACAAGTCGATGCCTCGATATTTGGCCCACCCGGCCCAGATCTTCCCATGCTTCTGTGGACAGGTCCGTGCCTGAAACACCGCGATCTCAGCAGACATGCACCTATCCATGGCCTTTTTCCGATTCGCTATACAGGGTGGGGAGGCAGCCTTCCAGTGCTGTGCAATGTCTCGCTTAGCCAGTGTGAGGCCCAAGGAGAGAAGGTGTCTTTTGTATCTGTTCCCCCCAATGTCTTCTGTGCTGTGTAGGAGTGTCAATCTAGGGTCTGCTGGAATGTCCCATGCCAATACCCGCCCCATGCAAGACAAAACGCCCGACCAGAAATGTTGCAGCGCCCCGCAGCTCCACACCGTATGGAGAAACGACCCCTCATCTGAGTCACAGCGGAGACATGCGGGGGACTGAATAGCCCCCATCTTCCAGAGGCGGAGGCGTGTGTAATATATTCTGTGGAGGTATTTGAATTGGAGCAGCCTATACCTAGTGGAGACAGCGGAGTACCTGGGGCTGGCCAGCGCCTCTGCCCAATCATCGTCCGTCAGGGTGGGCAAGTCCTCCTCCCACACCGCTCGGGTCCGATGAATAGTGTTTTTTGAGTGTGTAATGAGGGTTTGATAAATTTGCCGGATTTTATGGGCCCCCTGATCCCCCATCAACAACCGACCCTCTAACGGGTGAAACTCGGGTAAAGACGTGAGATGTCGTAGCAGGGGGGACAAAGCATGCCGGAGCTGTAGGTACCTATGGAACTGCGATTTGTGGAGGTCAAAATCCTCCTGCAACCTCTGGAAGGACTTAAGCGTGGACCCCTGCATTATGTCTCCGAGCGTGGATATCCCAATATCATCCCACCTACGGAACCCCACTAGTGCTGAAGCAGACCGGAGGTGTGATCCCTGCCAGAGGGGTGTTGCGCTGGTCAGCCTGCCCCACCAACCCATAGACCAGACCACCCGTCTCCATATCTGAATAACAGTCCGAGAGGCTGGGGGAAGCGCCACCAGCGGCGAGGAGCTATACAAGAGGTGGAGCAGCGGGGTATCCGCCATGAAAAGTCTATCCACCGCATAAGCCGGGTCTACCTGTGAGCCATACCACCATTCATTGATCACCAGGAGGTGCGGAGCCCAGTAATACGCCTGAACGTCGGCCGCCGCTATCCCACCACAGTATGTAGACTGGATACACGTTGCCAGCGCCACCCGAACCGCGCTCCCCCCCAGAGGAACCTATTCAGGAGAGCATTTATTTGGAGAAACCACGACGGGGGGATAGGATATGGGTAATATTACAGCTGATAAAGCAAGCGCGGCAAAGTCACCATTTTGAAGATGGCGGACCTGCCATACAGCGAAAGGGGCAGGTGGGACCATACCATCGTTTTGTCGCGGACAGCAGGGAGCAGCGGAGCAATATTACGCGACCAAGCTTCGGTAGGACACCACGTGATATGTACCCCGAGGTACCTGAAACCCCCATGTGCGATGATCAGTTGCGAGGCCCAAGTCTGACTCCTCTGCTCACCGCATATGGGGAACAGGATAGATTTGGACGGGTTAGCACAGAGCCCAGAAGTCTCCCCAAAGATGCACAGTATCTGGAGCACCCGTGGCCCGGAGGCCCAAGGATCTTATATGAAGAACAGAGCATCGTCTGCATATAGCGCGATCCTGTCCGTGCACTACGGCGACCAGTCCAGTCCGCGGAAGACAGAGTCCTGGCGTACCCACGCGGCTAATGGCTCGGTAGCTAAGACGAATAAAAGCGGGAAAAGGGGGCACCCCTGTCTCGTGCCCCTGCGACTGGGGAAAGGAGCCGAGCGATATCCAGCCACACGAACCGATGCGGTGAGATCTGTATATAATAATTTCACATAGGCCCTAAAGCGAGGTCCCAGGTTGACAGCCTCTAAGAGCTTAAAAAGGTAAGTCCAGCTCAGCGAATCGAACGCCTTATCTATGTCTGCCAACAAGACCGCCGCGGGGCACCCCAGGTGATGAGCCTCCGCCACAGCATTGTGGGCACGTCTGATGTTGTGTCTGGTGGAGCGTTGTGGCATGAAACAAGACTGATCTGGATGCACCAGATCCTGGATACACGTGCGGAGGCGATCGGCCAGGACCTTCCCCAGCAATTTAGGCTCAAAATTCAACAAGGAAATGGGGCAATACGAACCCGGATCTTCGGGAGGGCGGCCCGGCTTAAGGAAGACTACGATTTCGGCGTGTCGCCAATCTGTAGGCAGAATACGCTGCTCTGAGGCCTCGTGTAGCGCCTTGAGCAGATGAGGACCGAAAGTCCCCATATGTGGGCGCATGAAGTCGCACAGGAACCCGTTTGGGCCCAGTGCACTTCCTGGGTGGGTGTTGGATAACGCCGTCCGCAGCTCATCCAGGGAAATGGGTTTGTCCAGGACATCACGTTGCGCGTCCGAAAGGCGGCGAGGAGGGATATCTGTGAAGAAGTCATCAATAAGGGGTTCGGCTATTACCTCGCGCTCCTCATAGAGTGCTGCGTAGAAATTGACAAAGGCCTAAACCACAGCCTCGGGGGAGGCACACATGTCACCGTCCGGGGACCGCAATAGTGGAACCTGCGTCGGGGACACTCTGGCTTGGCAGAGACTGTGGAGCATCTGGCTGGACTTATCGCCCCATTGGTAAATCCTATATTGGGTTGCCAACCAGGCTTCTTTGGCGCTGTCGGTATGCAGCTGATAAAGCTGCTGCTGAACATGCAGCATATTACAACGGGCGTTGGAGTCAGAGCCCTCCACCATTAGGGATTGCAGGGCGGCTTGTCGGTCTTCCAGTTCCTGTATCTGTGCCAGGCAGCGCTGCTTCTCCCCCGTGCGATAGCTTATGTCAGCCCCTCTAATTGTGGGCTTGAAGGCCTCCCAGAGGATGACCGGAGACGGGGAAGTTCCGGCATTAAAGCTAAGATAATCGGCAATTGCCCGGTGTAACATCTCCTGATACTCGGCGCCTCAGAGCAGCCAGGCGGACATGCACCACCGATAGGGGGCTCGGCGGGTCTGTAGGCGCAGCTTGAGTCAGACCGGCGAATGATCTGAGAGACCCCGGGGCAGGATGGATGCGTGCGTCACTCTGTGTATATAGCTGTGTGGGAGGAACAGATAGTCCAGGCGTGAAAGAGTGGGGTGGACTGACGATGCATATGTGAGCCCGGCTTCGGAAGGGTGAAAGGCCCGCCATGAGTCTGCCCAGCGAGAGGTTATCCACCTAAACTTGTCAAAAGTGCCCTCAAGAGAGCGAGATATTTTGATCGTGACTCTATGTTTCGGCCGAAACAAAAAGATCCCCCTAACCAACTGGTTTGTGTCACAAAACATTCGTGGTTCAATAACAAAGTGCGCCAGATAGTTAACTCTCAATGGCACCTGTTAAATTTGGACCAATCAGTGCCCCCCATCAGCAAACCCATTTTTGCTTTTAAAAGAAACAAAAATCTGAGAAACATGTTAGTGCGAGCCAAAAAACCTTATAGATCTTCTTTCACCCAAAGCTCCATCACGGGCGGGCAGCCAATCAATGGCAACCACAAATGTGGCAATTGCCAGGCCTGCCATAATGCGATTGTTAGTGATCAGATTTCCATCAATTTGCGCACCGTGTTCTTAAAGGAAATGACAAACTGCCGCTCCATGAACATCGTATATGTTATTCTTTGTCCGTGTGACCTGGCTTATGTGGGGGAAACTGCTAGGGAATGCAGAATCCGTATTGGTGAGCACAAATCCAACATTAGGCTCTTGAAATATTCGGCACCACTGGTTAACCATTGGGCTACACAGGGACACTCGGAAAAAGATCTGCAATACTCCATTCTAGAAAAAGTCCGTACGAGTCCAGGCCTGGACTCGACTGCCATACGCCGAAAACGCGAACTATTCTGGATGTATTTACTCAACACCAAGGACAAGGGGCTCAATGAAAGCCTCCAGTGGGAGAATGCTTTTCTCTAAGGTTTGAGTACAGTGACTTTTGGTCTTTTACCTCTGTATTATGTTCCCCCTTGGCATCGGGTGTGAAGCCCATTCTCCCTATGCCCTTCCCTTGTCTCTCGGAAATATTGTTTTTTATTCTGGATTTATTTCCCTTCGGGGGTGGCTCCATCATTATTTCGTATTTTTGTTAGTATTAGTTTAGCACTCATGTTTATTTTTGTACACTATTCTTATATCATTTTTGTGGCGAATGATTTTCTTAAATTTTTTATTCCAGTTCTTTTTTATTTTTTCGGTGGCCTATCCTGCCCCCTCGTTTTTGTAATGATTTATCTTATGTATTTGACTCTCACGAGTTATTATAATTTCCCTCCCTCCCTTTTTTGTGTTTCTGGGCTCCATCAGACCCAGTTCGGTCCATTCCGTATTTTCGTATAAACTGATGGTCATCTGACTACCTTTAATCAGATGTTCCATCACTGCATTGTGATTGGGACTCGCGGGTGACCGACCCGAGTTTTAAACTCGGCTTTTTCCCAGCGTGCCCTACCCCGCAGAGCCTCACCCATGCCGGCGGACTATCATGGCACCAGTATGTCCTGCTCTTTAAATTCTTAGGTAATCCCATGTACATACGGCAGGAATCCGCCGGTCAGCCGGTGTGAGCTAGCTGCTCTTACTTCTCATCCTGGTATTTTATGCTGGTTTCTTTATCGTGCGTCCACAGATCCGTCATTCCGAGGATCTGCACTTTTAGACTTGAATCCACTGTCTCTCCAGGAGCCCTCCGCACCCCTGCCAGGATATCGGTTAGCCAGGTAGACTACATCTCCCTTACCTTATATCTTTTTTCTTGCTAGCTTTAAACAGCGCGCATTTTTGTAATGATCTCTCTTGCTTACTTCGAACATTAGATGGCGCTTGAGACTATTAAACACATGCAGCAGTGTTTTAGGGATCGCAGCTGGGTTTCATTCATTCTTCTTATTTCTTGTTTTCGTTGTCTTTCCCTTTCAAGGATCCCCCTTTTGTTGGAACTATACTGTTCCCATATGTGACGCCTTATTTATTGTCTGTATCGATACCAACGCACTCGAGCTCCTAAGTGATTCCTTATTTTCATCGTTTGATTACTCCGTGGTGAACTAGGACATACTCATCCAGCCACCTGCGATTTCAGGTGAGTTGCTTGTCAGTCGGTCCATTTTTTCTTAACGAGTTCTGAAGGTTGAGACATTTGTAAGCGGCACCCATATTGGGCTTAATTGTTATTTATTTGTATTTATTACAGAAGGAGCTTCTTTGTTTTGACTCCCTTGCCCCCAAACCTAAGGACTTGGCACGGCCAACTTTTGGGCTCACTTATCCGTTTAACACAATCATACATTTTTAACCATTTGCGCTTAGGTACGTGATTAGATACTTGTTTGTATTGTCATTAGCTTCACCAGTTTTGTTTGTACGTCTGTGCATATGTGTTTTTCCTATTTATGTTATCTAGCACATTTTTTGTTGGATCAGATATATTCTTTGTCTACACTAGTTCGTTAGTGCACCTGATCCCCTATACCAGAAGTTCTTATTCATTTCGTTCCAGGGCTAGGAGGACATTATGTTAATACAAGTCTAGGTTATATTATTGTATGTAGTGTATATTTTATTGTTTATAATGAGTTGATTATAGCATTGTCTAAACATAGAGTATCATGCTGTATTTGTCTAATTTTCCAGAACTATCCCACCGCCTGAGTCCACAGCAATTTGCGCCCTGAAGAAGGTGTTTGCCCGCATCGGGCTGTACACCGAAACACGCGTCGGCGCTGTTTGACCTACTATGGCCAATGTGTTAATTATAATTCTTTCTCCCAAAAGAACCATTTGATCTTTTGTTTTCAATATTTCTTATGCTGTTTTGATCACCATTGTTAGTAATCTACTTTGTACATTATTTTCTGATATATATTGATTTACCATTATTGTACTAGTATGATTTTGTCCTATGTATCCCTTAGGACATTATGTGGGGGTACATCTAAATATGTGTACTGTTAGATCATTTGAGTGAGTGTATGATGTCTTGTATAGTATGCTTGTGGTCTTGTGTGAAGGATTGTTTGCTTTGGTGTGAATGAGCGGTGGGATCTCTCTATTTTGATCTTATCATCATGTTTTTCTTATTTATTGATTAAATAAATCTAATTTTGATAATTGTCCTCTTTTTCATATTTATTCATTCATTAGCACTGGATATGTTTTAATTATATTTGACGTATTGCATATTTAGATAATTACAGGTAGGGAATTTGTTGTTTGATTGTTTCAGCCCAGTGTATGTGCCAGTATGTTCAGTTTGGATCGAGAGGGGGGTACATCTGATGGTCTAGCCCGCCACCTATCTACGGGGCCCATGATGTCATTCCAGTCCCCACCCAGTATCGTCAGGCCGCCCGGGAGATCTCCCCATAGCTGTGTTAGTCTATGAATGTCTGGCCAAGCGGTGGAGGGGCGTAGATACTTCCGATTGTGATCTGTTCACCGGCCATGATGCCTGAGATCACCGTAAAACGGCCACTTGGATCTAACCAGTGCTGTGTAACCTGGAGCGGCACCCTACGGTGAATAAGCACTGCTGTGCCATCGCCCCCCTCGTGAAGCCAGAGTGGAACACCGTGGCGAACCCATATCGGGAGAGGCACGGGGCTTTAGTGCCCAGAAGATGCATCTCCTGCAGCAGTAGGATGTCGGCTGAATAACGCTTCGCTTGATGGTGCACTGCCCCCCGCTTGACCTTGTTCAGTAAGCCCCGCACATTCCAGGCAAGAATAGTGAGTTCCCCCAACGGAGAGTCACCCGCTGTGTGGGCCATTCCTAGTCCTCAAAGTGTGTAGTGATGACCGATGTGAGAGTGACGGAGCAGAGAAGTGCGTGCATGGTGCGTAAAACAGAAACCTAACAACAAACAACCCCCACAGACCCCCCTCCCCCCACCCCCATACTTCCAGGAACAAGGAGTATCTGTCGCGGTGGAATCCCGTCCAGGCCCCAAACATGATGACCCAAGCGGTTCCTCCAATGGACCCCCCCCACCCAACATTACCCAAAACGTTCAGGGCGTACTATGTCCGGTACCTTCCAGGGCTGATAGCAGAGACCCCAGCCCATAGGATCTGGAGCCAACCAGCATGGGGCCACCGCCAGTGACCTCGCCCATCTAGTGGAGAAGAACAGGATAAGGTATGTCTATACACCCAAAGCTACCTCTGTCCTCAGTGCCCGTCTGACTCTGGGTGCGCCAATTGGAGCAGGATCTATTGCGCTGCATAGCCGTGTCTCTGCCTTGCCGGCCGCTTCGGTGGGAGCCCTGGGAGGAGTCCGAGACCATATGGAGCGGCAAGTGAGGATTGAGTTTGCGTCTCTCATCTGTCCACACGAAGACCTCCTCTGGGGTATCAAAGAAGAATGTCTTGGCATTGTAGATCACCTTCATCCGGGCAGGGAACAGCAATGCGTAGGATAAGTTCAATTCTCGTAATCGTTGCTTGGCCGCCACGAAGGACTGGCGCTGCTGCTGGACCAACCTGGTATAGTCAGGGAAGACCATGATGAGATGGGAATTAAAGGTCATTTTGTCTTTATGGAGCTGGGCGAAGCGGAGGATGGCGTCCCGATCAGCATAATTGAGGAGCCGGGCGATCACAGGCCTCAGGTGCTCCCCGGGCGGCGGCTTCTTGGTCAGAGTGCGGTGAGCCCTCTCGATCACAAAGCAGGAAGACATGTCCTCCGGGGGCAGCAGCGCCTTAAGCCAGCTCGAAGGGAAGTCATCCATCGACGTCCCCTCGCAACCCCCCGGGAAACCCACCAAGTGGATGTTGTTGTGGCGCGCGTGACCCTCCGCATTCTCGACCCGCGCTGACAGCTCCTGGGAGACCATGGCCAGTTTGTCTACCTTCTTCTGGAGGGTGGATACAGTGTCTTCCACAGTGGAGACCCTTGTCTCCGCCTCGGTGATGCGGTCAACCGCCTTTCGGAGATCCTGGCGGAGAAAAGACACCTCGGAACCCACTGCCCCTATCTGGGCCTCAAGAGCAGTCCGCGACTGGTTAATCGCCGCCAGCAGCATCGCCGTGTCGGAGGACAGGCCCTCCGAAGCCTCCTTCCCAGTGGGGGTAGTGGTATAGTGGTCCATAGTGTTCTGCTTGGGAGCCGCCGCATGCTTGTCTTTGCCCATGGCGACTGGAGGAGCAGACCGAAGGGCCCACACCAGGTCGGCCCCTACCGCAGGCGGGAAAGAAGGGGGGGCAGCAGGTGAAAGACGTGTGGCAATCAGCGGGGAGTATCGCTCCAGCGTCTCCAGCAATCCCACACAAAGAGGCCCCCGGTGGATGTACAGGACCAGCTCCTCGATGTCTCTGGCAATCCAGGAAGGGCCTGCCACCAGAGCAGCCCAGGCACCACAGGGCGACTCCCGTCTCGGGGAGGGGGCTGACCACGGATGACACAGTCTGGCCGTGCCGTCAGTCTGGCAGTCTCAGGTTCGTAGGCCTCACGTTGCACCCCCCTCCTCCGGGAGGCCGGCCCGGGGGGCAGCAGCGGAGCACCACGCAGCAGGCACCGGATGCAGGTCGGGCCACTCACCCGCGAGACTCAGGGCCACAAGCGACGCACCCCTTCCACAGCAAGGTGATCCTCCTTGTACAACGACCAGGCCGGGTGCAGGTAATGGACACCACCAACCGGGTCCTCCGGTGCCTCCTCACATAGGCGCACCCCGGTGGCAAACTCCACAGCTCCAGATACAGCAATCAGTCCCCGATGGCAGCCGGGCAGGCCTGGCAATGCGGCGGTCCGATAGCTCCGGGCCGCGTGCGGAGCCCCGCCAGGTCCAGAGCATAGTCACTGCAGGCGGACTCCACAGCTCCAGATTCAGCGATCAGTCCCCGATGGCAGCCGGGGCAGGCCTGGCAATGCGGCGGTCCAAGAGCTCCGAGCCTCGTGTGGAGCCCCGCCAGGCCCAGAGCGTAGTCGCCGCAGGCGCCCAGGCCCGGGGAGGTGGGGGATGGGCACCACAATGGCATCGCAGCGGCGATCCCGGCTGTCCGCTCGGTAGCTCAGCCTGCACGCAGCAGCCGGTCTCCAGCTGCACCGCCTCTCGCGCTCCCCAGAGGCCACACTCGCTAGGATCACCGCCGCCACAGCTGTCTCACTGGCGATGGAAGTAAACTGCAGCTGCAGCACAGCCCCTCCGCCCTCAGCCTCGTGCGCGGCCTCCGCCGGTCAGGAGCAGGCCGAGGCTTTCCCAGCCCTCTATCGCCACCAAACCTCGGCAGTAGGGTCACGGTGTGCTCCGCGGCGAGCGACCCACGGGAACAGCAGCTGGGGTCAAGGATTGCGCAGGATTCTGGCCCTAAGAAGGAGCGAACTGCGGAGCTCTAATCAGACGCGTCCGCCATGTTCGGCTCCGAAGCCACGCCCCTTCAAATCATCCTATCTTAACAAAAAACAATTCAAATATCACTGACAAACATATCACCCCAAAAAATCTAATTATAACAATATTGAACATACAAAATATTAAAACACGAAGGTCCTCATTATGTTGCCAGAAGGGAACCACCCGATAAAGGGTTGGCGGTTCCGCTTTCCCAATTTGGATGCGACCGCACATAGGGGCCGATTACAATGTCGGGCGGAAACTTTCCGTCCGACACGACTCATAATCGGGACCGACTGACTCGCGGTCAGCGGTTTGGCCCGCCCATTTATGATGCGACTGAACACTGTTCGGTCGGATTCCCATTGTTACCTACGGGAGCTTCTGTTCTGCTCGACAACCAGCCGTGACACAGGCTCCGATGGGGAAATGGGGTGTGTGTGTAAAACCCTGCACCCTGTTGCAGGCACCCCACGGTGCCTGCCACACAGTGCAGGGTTTTACAGGGGGTTCCCTTAGATACACCCTCGGCCCCCACCTGGGGGCCGCAGGATGAAGGAGGCCCTGCCAGGGTCCCCCAAAGTCACTTTCCGACAGCCTTTTCGTGTCGGACAGGCCGACGCTGAAAGGCTGTTGGAAATCGACATCGTAATCCAGAGGCCGGAAATGCTGTCCATAGAGGTGTACGATGCGGTTCTGACCGATACAAATACTCCGAGAGCCGGTCGGAACCGATTCGGAATGACTGCGCGGTTTACCTTCCGAATCGGTTGAGCGGATTGCAAACCGACCGAGTCGGTCGGAAGGGCTCCAACACGGTTGAGGAGAATCCGACTGTCGGGAGGAGGCTTTTTGCCCGACATCGTAATCGGCCCCCTAGTGCGATCGTAAACTTCCATTTTTCAATAGGAGCATTTGCAGCGGGCTGAAAACACCCACAGCACAAGCTCCCATTGAAAAATTGAAGTTTGTAAACATCCCTGCACTGAGAGGCAGGCACCTGGCGGTGCCTGCCACACGGTGCAGGGATGTTGAGGGGGACTATAGGTGCTCCCCCCCCAGGCCCAAATGCGGAGGACCAGGGGCAAAGGGGGCCCTGCTAGGGGCCCCGAAAGTCAGTTTCTGACAGCCAATACACGCCGGAATGGCCAGCATGGGTTAGCTGTTGGAAACCAACATCATAATCCCGATGGCGGAAACGCCGGCCTTAAGGGATTAAGGTGCCTTTCCGACTGACCGACCGGCTCCTTGAGCACATCGGAACTGCGTAAGATTCCCCTGCCAGTTTAAACTCCAACTGTCATCATCCAAATACGGAAGTCGGACTTTAAACCTATCATGTCGGACGGAAAGCCTCCGACCAACGGCCGGAGGCTTTCTGCCCGATGTCATAAAGAGGGCCAAAATATTGTGTTTTGCTTAAATATATGCGCAATATCAAAACACACAGGGCCTGATTCACAGAACTAACTTACGACAAAATCCTAAACTTACTACCATTTTGGTATTCACAGAATGAACTTACTCATTTTGGTATTCACAGAATGAACTTACTCATTTTGGCATTCACAGAATGAACTTACTCATTTTGGTATTCACATAATGAACTTACTACCATTTTGGTATTCACAGAATGAACTTACTCATTTTGGTATTCACAGAATGAACTTACTACCATTTTGGTATTCACAGAATGAACTTACTACCATTTTGGTATTCACAGAATGAACTTACTCATTTTGGTATTCACAGAAGGCACTTACTCATCAATGAGTAAGTGCCTTCTTTGAATATCAAAATGTGTAAGTTACACAAATGTGTAAGTTACACAAAATGTGTAAATTACACAAAATGAGTAAGTTACACAAAATGTGTAAGTTCACACAAAATGTGTAAGTGCCTTATGTGAATACCAAAATGAGTAAGTTCATTCTGTGAATACCAAAATGAGTAAGTTCATTCTGTGAATACCAAAATGGTAGTAAGTTTAGGATTTTGTCGTAAGTTAGTTCTGTGAATCGGGCCCACAATATTGAATACAATAATATCGCTAACAATAAGGAAACATTTTTACATCATAAATAATTTTTACAAACTATATACGTATAAAAATAATACAATAATAAATAATTCTTTTCACATATAAAACCTTATATAATTACCATACATTTACTATTAAAAATAAACATATTTTATTAAAAAAAAACATTATTACACTGAAATAAATATTAGGACATATGTTGAAAATAAATACATTCAATTTAAAATTTAAAATATATTAATAATCCAACAATTCAACAAATTAGCATAATTGAAAGTAAAATAGAAACACTAATTAGCATCCATCAAAAAAGTATTAAGTAAAAAATTCAATGATCCAATACAATTTACCATAAACCAAACTAACCAATCCAAATGTGAACATAATTGAGTGAACACTATAAAGAGATCACATGACCTGGCAATTTTTCACATTCAAAACTTAACAGTTGCAAGAAAATGACACTCTGCCAGAGAGCATGTAGAAAAGTCAGATTGTCAACTTTAAGAAAATAGCAAGACACATTCACAAGTAAATTTAAAAATTAAATGAACTACAATGCAACATAAGTTTAAAATGCAAATCTAAAAATACATTACTAAACTCTCTTTTTTCTTTTATCCATTCATTAGTTAATCAATACTAAAAAAAGCATTTTAGCAAAAAGTAAGTACATTACGCTGAAAAATTCAACTCCACACTTGTAAAACCTCTTAACGGCACTTTCAAAGCAAGTAAAATAAACACAGTTATAAGGATAAAACAACCCTTATTGGTTAATCTTAAAATTAAAACTCCATCACTCTCCAAAAATAGCCAAACCTTCATTTTTAACATGTATGTAAAGCAAAAATGTTTTCACCAACAGAAAAATAAACGCCACCTGACCGAAATCTCCATCACATCAAACTGCAACTTAAAGCAACAGCACATATGCAAGTATAAGATGTAAAACGTGTGAAAGCATTTGTAAATTATGTTAGTGAACAAAATAAATGTTTTAAACACAATAACTAAGTTTAAATTCATGCTACTTTGAGACAGAATGGCTGAAAGAGCCATATATTTCACTTCACAGAAAGGTAAACAGTTGTTTACGCACATTGGATACCTGTACAGTCAGGAAGGCACAAGGAACAAGAATGTTAATGGGAAATGTATTAAATATTATGCAAATGCTTGTTGTGGGAGGGCTACAATGAAAATCAATATTGTAGTTAACATCAGGGAACCCAACCACCGTTGCAAATGTAACAGATATAGAAGTAGAGCACTTACTACAAGATGTAAACGAGGCAAGCACTAGTTCTCGGGTGCCCACTACTATAAATTTTCAAAACATACTCCATAAAGTACCTGAGCTCAATATAGATCAGCAATCCCTACTATAAAGCGAGTAACATCACATACTTAAAAGGTCACAAGTGAAGCCCTTGCTGCCTCGAGAAGATACCAAGACCTACAGATTTCAGAATACCTAACTACTACACATAATGAAGAACCCTTCTGCCTACACGACAACCACAATAATGACAGAAGAATAAATCTATTTATAACTAAAAATAACTTCCAAAGACAAAAGGCGTGATTACGACTTTGGCGGTCCTACCTGGGGGGGCAGCAACGCACCGTCCACTTGAGGGCAGCCAAAGCCGTGGTGCGACCGCCCGCCATATTAGGATTTAAATCTTGATCTGGCGGGAGATCCTGCGGTGGTCTCATGGCGGCTGCTGTTAGGCTTATGGTTAGAACCTAGCATGCAGATCGCCGCCCTCAGACCGCTGACTGCACCTTCCTGCATGGTGTGGCATACATGCCACACTGTGCAGGAACAGGGGGTACAAATCCAGGCGGGTACTACATGTGCCCCTCTGCATACACCTCCAGACAAGGAACACCTGTTAGGGCCCCTTTAGTTGCCTCTCCGCCACCATTTTCATGGTGGCTCACCGCCATGAAAAGGGCAGTGGACCAGCAACTTGTACTATGCTCAGCGGTTCCGCAGCGGCATCACCTGCATATTGCTGCCACTGTCAATACCGCCTACAACGGGCAGCACTGCCTCCGCCGCATGGAATCCTTGATCCCTGCAGAGCGGGCGGTCTTGTGCTGATTTGACCTCCACACTCAAAATAATGCAGGTGGGCCAGCAGTGTGGCGGTGGTTGGACCACCACCACGATTACGGTGGTCCTGTGGACTGCCTTACTCGTAATCAGGCCCTAAGGCAGTGTGATGATGGACTGAACTTTTAAAATGTGCTCTCCACCATTCACACATATAGACCATACACTGTAAATTTCATAAAACTAACATAACCCTCATTTATGCACAGCTGCCTAACAAAGTGCAATTTACTATGAACTTTTAAACCACGTCAATGTAAAAACTAACAACTACTCACCACAAAAAATGATCATAGAGTTTAAAAAGGCAATTTTACAAACAATACTTAAACCATACCCACACTTCAGCCAAAGTATTGGAAACATCTGCAAAAATCTGCACTAAAGGCCTGAATCTGACCTCTGAGGTTGGACCTCCAGGCCTCAGCATTGGCAATCGGGAGCAAGCCGCCAAGCCAGTGGCATCCTGACTGCCGCATTCTGAGGTGACTGCCGGGCGGTGGTGGTCTTGTGGCGGTGGCATGCTTCAGCTCACAAAGTGAGCCTGAAGACAATGCTGCCACACTGCAGCACCTGGACTGTCGTGCCCGCACTGTTGCCATGCACCATGTAGTACATGGCACACAGTGCGCGCACGGCAATGGAGGCATAGAAAGCACAACATTTGCCCCCAGCCGCAATGCCCTGTTTGGGGCCCCCTCCCTGCCTTTCTGCTGACCTTTTCATGGCGGGATACCCGCCATGAAAAGGTCAGCAAAAAGGCAGGTCGAAATTCCCCACTGCTTTCCACACCGCTGCCTCCACGGGATCCAGGATCCTGCCAATGGTGGCGGTCTTTGGTTGGTCTGACTGCCAGGGTCGGAATTGGGCGGTCGGACCGCCAAGGTTGCGGGGGTTGGACCGCCACCAAAAGTATGGAAGTCTTGGGACTGCCATACTCGTAATAACGCCCATAGTTTAGATAATGCCACAAACAGCCAGTTTGCATTTGAAATTAAAAAGGTAATACCTCTGAGACAGATCTGTAGCAGACATAGCAAACCACTGCAACATGTTAATAGAATTCCCATTTTATCAAAGAAATGAACAACTGCTAGATTACAATGTGGGTAATGGGACTGCCGTTAGACTGCCTCCAGACTGCTGCTTCTGCCAAGAGTTGAGCTCCCGCAGCGGCGGTGGTGGGGATAGCAGCAGTCAATGGTGGCAGTGCCGGCATTGGCACCACCGTCAGTTTCATGACCTGCCTTTCCGCCAACCTTTTCCTGGCAGGGACACCGCCATGAAGAGGTCAGGGGAAAGGCAGGGTTTGGGGTGCAAACATGTCTCCAGGGCGAATGTGCCCTGGAGACATGTTAGCAGATGGCAGCTATGTGTGCCCCTCTGCCATCGGCACTGTTGCGCGCACTGTGTCTCATGCAGACCATGCTGTAGGGAAACCGCCCAGATGCAGTGCAGCATGGGCAGCATTGGCTGCAGGCTCTTTCCCAGAGCTGCATCATGCCGCCGCCATGACTGCGCCGCTGACACACTTTCGTTTCTGCGGTGATGTCGTGATGTGGCGGTCGGAATTCCGCCTGCTTGGCGGTGTTTTACCGACCGCCGCCATGGAGGGCTGGGGGTGTATCCACCAGGGTCATAATCAGGCCATAAATATCTTATAAACCACCTACCTACCAATATGCTTACAAATAAAATACAACAAAACCTAAATCCACTATAAAATAATCCATTTTAATAAGTATTAGAATAATTATTTTTACAAACCAGTCTAGAAGAAAAATATATTAAAGTAAAAATAAGACTGATAAATAAAAATATTTTATTTTAAGATTTAATAAAAAATATTCATATAACAAAAAAGATGCAATATAAATATACGCAAAGCAGCTCAAGCATTAAACCACACACATACAAAATAAAACTTTTTACTTCTAGTAAGAGCAAAAGACATACACATATTAAAATGTAGCATTTTCCACACAAAAATAATTTTAAAAATCATACTTACAGTTATGTAGTGGGCGTTCTTGATCTACCTCCACCTCACAAAAATTCAATCCACACAAAAGTTCAAAAAATAAAAAGCAAGAACCCCCAAAAAATGCCAAAATTAAGGGGCTCATTATGATGTCGGGCGAAAGGCCGTCAAACAACTCATCGGTGATGGTTCGCCCTACATCTGAGGCATTGGTCTGACTGCCGTATTATGATAAAGTACTCCCCTATTGCCTTATACATACAGTCTTAGATGGAACCTGATCGAATAACCATAGACCCTCGCTGAAGACGACAGTTTACACCACCGGGTGGTGGGCAAGGAAGCAAGTCCTCACGGTTCAGAATCGGTTAAGGATTCGCTAGTTATCACATATTTATTTCCTTCCTTTTTTCGTGCAGCGCGTTTTAGCCTACACACGTTAACACAGAATCTTACTTAACACATAGGAACCACCGTGGATATTATTAGAATAATTTTATATCCCGTACTTCATTACCCAGCTAACCCTTTACTTTTGTGAGTCATCCGGAGCCATTACTATGCGACTCCGAAAAAAAAGTGTGTGCTTTTCCCTCGTTTCGGGATCAGGGGTTAATTTGGTGCAGCGCGTTGTAAACACATATACGCAAACACAGTATCTCATTGGAAAACCAAGTAACCCCTCCGGGTTTCATGTGATTGCCCCGTTATCGTTAGAAAATTTGTTTTCATTCTGCACTTTCTTCCGCACTACATTACCCAGCTTTCCCTCCACTGTCTAGAGGAATCCGGAGTCATCACCATGCGACTCCGGAAGTGTGCGTTCATTCCTCACCTTGGATTAGGTTTTCCCCCCTCCCCCTGTTTTCCTTTAAATCGAGGCCGTCTCTTCCTACCCAACAGAGAGCCGACGGGACCCACACCGAGTAGGTGAACTACGGGGCAGGACCTCTGAAGGCGTGAGTAATGGTGCACACTATATACGGATGAAGGTGTGGGCATCAACCTCCACGAACGGAGGAGTTTGCTTATTGTTTCTAACTCCCCTGGTTCTTGTCTCTCTTTTGTTTTCTTTCCTGATTGTATTGCACGCCCATTCATGTTCTCACTTTGACCACAATCAACTAGTGTGCGACTACGGGGCTACCCCTTATCCGTGAGGCCCGGCGTGAAACATTACTCCACCCTAGATGGGGTAAGAATTGATGTGTGTTTGCGTTTTTTGGTTTTAAGGATGAATGAAATGGCGGTTATGTTTTAGGAATGAGTGACGTTTGGATTATCAAGTGAATCACAAGACACCTGCGTGTAGGTAGTGATAGTATGCGGAAAGTTTCCGCCACTAAACACACCACACACAACTATTTCTAGATCACGCATTGAGTGAGTTTAGAAGAAAGACTGATATCACACATGCCAAATGTAGGGCAATGATTTGGTTGCTTCCCTGTCACCCGATGTGGCACGATGGTGAGGAGCACGAATTATTTAATCAAATTTGTACAATATCATAGAAGATTCAAACACTGTTTCTTTTTGTTGTTGTTTTTCTTTTCTTTCCACAGATGGAACAACCAACTTTGTATAATTTACACTGACTAACGGTAGAAGGAGCAGCTATCTGCCCTTCATAAACAGGAGTAGGGAAATTCTCTTACCCTTGTCGTCTCTTTTTATTATTATTATTTTCCAGGGGGTGCTAGATTATCGCCCTGATGAAAGTCCAGCACCCGTAAGGGGCCATATAGGATTGAAACATGTTGGCATTAGGGTCCTAGGACCATAATATCCCGAAGACCCTAATTTTAGCTTTATTTTTAATATTTCAGCGAGATCCAAGAATAAAGGGACACTGGGATCTTTCTGAGATTTTTAAATCTTTATTCCCCTGGCCAAAAACATATCATTAAGAGCTCCCTGAAAGATTGGTTGAGCCCACCCTGACTTTTAGGCGTCAGGGCGACCGGATGATGAAGCATGACACCACTAGGGTGTGTGAGGGTATATAAAATAAGAAGGACTTGCTTCCTTGCCCACCACCCGGTGGTGTAAACTGTCGTCTTCAGCGAGGGTCTATGGTTATTCGATCAGGTTCCATCTAAGACTGTATGTATAAGGCAATAGGGGAGTACTTTATGTGAATTGAGTGTTCTAACACGGAGGATGTACTCTCTCTAAATTTTCCTCTTGACCCCTTAAAGTAACATCAGTTACTATTGTGTATTGTGCCGTATTATGATGCCTGCAGGAAGAACCCGCTCTGCCTCCGACAGACTTAAGGAGATCTGCGGGGCAGTGTGTGGATCGTAATTCCCAAAATGGAGGTGGTGCCTGCTCAGGCACCGCCATGGAGATTACGATACACCTTTCCGACAGTCTTTTCATGTCAGTTCTGCAGCCATGAAAAGGATGGCGTAAAGGGTCTTTTGGGGCCCCTAGCAGGGTCCCCCATGGCCCTCCAATATGGGCCTTGGGATGCACAAGTGGTCCACCCATAAACATCCATGCGTGTTGAAAAAGTGTATTTTTCCTATTGAGGCTTGCGGCCTGCAGCACAAGCCACAATAGGAACAATACACTTTCCAACTGCCGTGCAGGCGGTCACATCCTAATTATGGTAGTGGGACCACCGATTCCTTGTTGAGCGGTCCCATTTCCGCTACGATGCCGGTCGGACGCTCATCCAACCTGCATCGTACTGAGGCCCTAAATGTCCAAATTAGATTGACCAAAGTAATCACCAGGCATTGGATATTATAGAAAATTTGAAAATGGAAAGTAAAAACCACTCCAGGAAAAATCAAAGCAAATTAAAAAATAATATTGGCTTAAATTAATCCAAATTAATTTTCTTTTTTTAGAAAAAGAAGTAGTAGTAATAGCTTCAAAGATTCCACTCTGACTTCCTAACCTGGAAAAATAGAAAGTAACATACTAACTCTTACAAACCATACATTCCATATGCAATTCAAACAAAACATTAAGGGCCTTATCACGAGTACGACGGTCCTGGGACCACCATACTCGCTGTGGCGGTCCCACCACCACCACCCGTCTGCCCTAGTACAAGTGTGCCAGTGGGAGCACCACAAGACTGCCACCTCCGCCAGGATCAAGGATCCCACTGCGGCAGTGGTCTGACAATGGCCTGAATATGCTGACGGTGCTGACCTGCATATCCACCGCCCTTTACATGGCGGGAACCCCAGACATGCAGGTAATGGTGTCCTAAAAGGGCCCGGCCGTTTCTGGGCCTGGGGGTGCATGTGGGGGGCACATGTTGTGCCCCACTGGAATTGCACCCTTGTTCCATCATGGTGTAGCATGCACAGCATGGTGAAGACCATACGGTGCAGGAACATGCTAAAGACATTCTCACAGCTGGGGTATGCCGGTTAGACTCTCCTAAAGCTCTAGAAACATAATACAACACTTAACTATATATATATCCAATACCATACTACTACTACCACACTATACTTAGGCCTACCACATTACAGTACATAACAACACAAACTACCACTATAAACCTTACCAAATAAAACTAATGCCGTAGCCAACACTAACTAGACCTACAAACACCCTTAACCCCTAAAATACTAAGGGGTCGATTCCGATTCGGGCCGGAAAAAGCACCGACCGACTCGGATCCGGAAAAAATACCGACCGACACGTACCAGTGGCGCCCGACACGCCAAGTACGATGCAAGCCGCGATAAATCCGACCGACACGTCAGGAAACCAAGCCGACCGACCGAGCCGCTCGGAAAATAGCAATCCGGCCGGAAAAACACGCGAATCCAACCGACCGACACGCACCCGGAACAAATCCGACCGAATCGTACCCGCCAACTCCAACCCGCAAAGTACGATGCAAGGCGCGAAAAACACGACCGAGTCGGACGGAGGACAAGCCGTACGACCGACACGCATACAAAACCGAGCCGAAGCAACACAATACACCG
Source organism: Calotriton arnoldi (assembly GCA_963921515.1). Taxonomy (NCBI): domain Eukaryota; kingdom Metazoa; phylum Chordata; class Amphibia; order Caudata; family Salamandridae; genus Calotriton; species Calotriton arnoldi. The sequence continues at coordinate 1,111,962 of CAWUFW010006634.1, forward strand.
CGACCGACGCGTACGCAGCATACAAAACTGCACAAACACAGCGTGAACGAAACGGAAAACACCGTACGAGACCAATGCAGGGTCCGACTCGGTCACAAGAACGTTTCCAACATACACAAACAGCACAAAGGAAAAATCAACCAAAAAAAGGCCAAACAAGCAATTACCAAGCCAATAAATACTGGGGGGGTGGGGACAGAGAACAAAGACACACCCACAACTCCACCTATATAAAGGACACAAATCACTACCATGAGCCTTTGCAAATGCCATTTCACTGCCAGCACCCAAGAGAAAGCAACCACACACCCACAGCTCATCCCTCACACAAGCCACACACCATCAGCACACCAACAAATACCTACCTCACATACACCCAGCAAAACACACACTCACACACCCTCACCTGCACACCAACACACACATCACTCACCATCACCACCCATCACCATGCCCCCAAGAAGAATCCCAAGTTCCTAGATTGTGAATTGGAAGTCCTGGTAGACGAGATCCTCAGGGTGGAGCCACAGCTGTTTGGCACTCTGGTCCAACAGACCCCCATGTCGCAGAAAACCAAGATGTGGGAGAGGATCATCAACAGGGTGAACGCCCAATCATCATGTCGGCGCACAAAGACGGACATCCAGAACAGGTGGTATGACGTGCGCAGGAGGGTACGGGACCTGCTGAAGATAGACTACAGCAACAGCCAACAGACCGGCAGTGGCCCTCCTGCCAAGCCAATATACCTCAGGCCCTGGGAGGAGAAGGTGCGGGCCATCCTTCCGCCAGTGAGCGTATATGGACTAGAGAACATCCCAGAGCCTGGTGAGTACACAACAAATGTACACAATAAACTGCCACAAAACACACACATCACTGTCAAGGGGAGAGTCAAACCATGCACACATAGCAATTACACAGCAACTAGAACAGAATCATCCCAAAATGTGTATGTCAGTCAGATAAACACAACACATGCCATCAAAAAAGTCACATCCAACTGTGCCAACACATGTACAAACACAACCACAACTACAGCTAGGCAGTGGCACAAATAGAACTAACACACATCCACACATGTAGCCACCACAACAACACCAACACACAGTGAAGACCACTCAAAGGAAGGAATTCTGTGTATGCTGGCCAAGTCAGTGTAGCCAATAGCATCATGGGAGTCGCAGTGACACATATTGCCCCCCCACAACTGTCCCATCAACACCACCCTGAACCATGCTCAAATCACAGGGAGTGGAGAAGGACTCACAAGATGGCTGACACTGGCTACTGCTGGGGGAGCACAAGGCCCTGCTGCCAACTGTGCACCAACAAACAGCAGGACACCACTGACTGACATCCTGAGAGACAACTTACACTCCCTGCAATGCAAGCACGTTCCATGGTGGGCTATCTGGCTGGCTGGATGGGAAGGGGGACTTGCAGCACTGACCATAGTCACCAGCACCTCCCCTCACACCCCCCAACACAAACTCCACAGTACCCACCTGGTAGAATGCAATGCCCTCCATCCCAACACAAGATCCCACAAAGCACCACCACCCTGGCTTATGTTGTGTGAAGCACAGGGACACTCTTGGGACTCTTAGCCAAACAACTGCCAGGACAACACTCCCAGCCATCCTGTCAGCACAGCCAGCCCACCCCACAGGGAAGCAGAGTCAAAAGGAAGGAAGCATGGGCATGCTGGGAAGGGGGTGGAGGCAATAGCATGATGGGAGTCGTAGTCACAGACATTGCTCAGCCTCACAACTGGCCCATCAACACCACCCTGAACCATGCTCACATCACAGGGAGTGGAGAAGGACTCACAAGATGGCTGACACTGGCTACTGCTGTGGGGAGCACAAGGCCCTGCTGCCAACTGTGCACCAACAAACAGCAGGACACCACTGACTGACATCCTGAGAGACAACTTACACTCCCTGCAATGCAAGCACGTTCCATGGTGGGATATCTGGCTGGCTGGGTGGGAAGGGGGACTTGCAGCACTGACCATAGTCACCAGCACCTCCCCTCACACCCCCCAACACAAACTCCACAGTACCCACCTGGTAGAATGCAATGCCCTCCATCCTAACACAAGATCCCACAAAGCACCACCACCCTGGCTTATGTTGTGTGAAGCACAGGGACACTCTTGGGACTCTTAGCCAAACAACTGCCAGGACAACACTCCCAGCCATCCTGTCAGCACAGCCAGCCCACCCCACAGGGAAGCAGAGTCAAAAGGAAGGAAGCATGGGCATGCTGGGAAGGGGGTGGAGGCAATAGCATGATGGGAGTCGTAGTCACAGACATTGCTCAGCCTCACAACTGGCCCATCAACACCACCCTGAACCATGCTCACATCACAGGGAGTGGAGAAGGACTCACAAGATGGCTGACACTGGCTACTGCTGTGGGGAGCACAAGGCCCTGCTGCCAACTGTGCACCAACAAACAGCAGGACACCACTGACTGACATCCTGAGAGACAACTTACACTCCCTGCAATGCAAGCACGTTCCATGGTGGGCTATCTGGCTGGCTGGGTGGGAAGGGGGACTTGCAGCACTGACCATAGTCACCAGCACCTCCCCTCACACCCCCCAACACAAACTCCACAGTACCCACCTGGTAGAATGCAATGCCCTCCATCCCAACACAAGATCCCACAAAGCACCACCACCCTGGCTTATGTTGTGTGAAGCACAGGGACACTCTTGGGACTCTTAGCCAAACAACTGCCAGGACAACACTCCCAGCCATCCTGTCAGCACAGCCAGCCCACCCCACAGGGAAGCAGAGTCAAAAGGAAGGAAGCATGGGCATGCTGGGAAGGGGGTGGAGGCAATAGCATGATGGGAGTCGTAGTCACAGACATTGCTCAGCCTCACAACTGGCCCATCAACACCACCCTGAACCATGCTCACATCACAGGGAGTGGAGAAGGACTCACAAGATGGCTGACACTGGCTACTGCTGTGGGGAGCACAAGGCCCTGCTGCCAACTGTGCACCAACAAACAGCAGGACACCACTGACTGACATCCTGAGAGACAACTTACACTCCCTGCAATGCAAGCACGTTCCATGGTGGGATAACTGACTGGGTGGGTGGGTGGGTGGGAAGGAGGTCTGGCTGTCAACCAAACACAATCAATGCAGACCATGTTCACACCCCAGAGAATACATAGAAATGCCCAAATAATGCAGGACAATGTGCCACACCAATATCAACCCCTGACTGTGACGACTTAGGACAATACAATGTACAGGCCCGCACCCCGAGGCACAGTCACAACTGTCAGGTGTGTCAACCACTGATGCCTGCAGAAACATGACATACATTGTTTGTGTCTCCCAAAAACAGGTGATGATAGGGACACAGCAGCAGACGCTGAGGAGTCCCAGTCCCAGGCTCAAGAGGATGCCGAGCTCACTGGCGTCGTACAGCCTCTGTCCTCCTCGGACGATGAAGAACAACCTGGCACATCCGGTGCAAGTCAACATGCTGCACCAGCAGGACCACCAGCTGCAGCACCAGCAGGTCCACCAGCTGCACCCCCTGCACCCACCCCTCCAACGACTGTCACCACGAATACCATCCCTGCCGACATGGACAGAATAAGGAACAACACCAGCGCAGTGACCCTGGACCAACCTGGGGCCATGGACACCACCACCACCACCAACCCCCAAGGTGGACCAGGGTTATCTGTGCGTGCAACTGCACACACTGCACATGTCAGCAGGGGTGGTGGGAGGGGTGGGAGACAGAGGTCGCTGCTTGCAGACGTTGCTGGTGTGCATGAAGACCCACAACTGGTACGCATAGCTGATGCGTACCAGTCCAGCACCGGAGAGCTCAGCCAGGTAGTGGGGCTCCTCAGAGACATCAAACAGCAGCAGGCTGCCCATCATGCCCGCTTGGACTCCCACATGTCCCAAGTGGAGTCACACATGTCACGTGTGGACTCCCACATGTCACGTGTGGACTCCCACATGACCCGCGTGGAGTCCAAGTGGGATGTACTACATGAGATGACGGCGGTGCACAGGGACATTTTACAATGCCTCCGCCAGATGAACAGCAACCAGTCCACACCTCCCTGTGTGCCAACAACATCTGGTACCGAACAAACTGCAACTGCCACAGGGAGGGAGGAGGACTCTGGCGGAGAGTCCCCTGCACCGCAGCAGCCTGCACTTGAGGGCCCCCCAAGAAGAGGGGTCGTCCGAGGAGGGGAAAGTGAGAGGCTGATGGCCAAGCGCAACTCCCAGGAAGCCTGAACCTGTTCTGGATTTTCGCCTTTGTGCACAGACTGTTCACCCTGTTGATGGCAACACTACTCCCACACATTGCATGGGGAGTATAAGTTGGAACAATGTGTCAGACAACAGTGGCCCCGATACTGGGGATCCTGTCTACCTGGACTTTCTATTCATCTAGGAACTTGGGATTGCAAGATTCATGTACAGCACAATCCATCCTATGCACTATTATCACAATAAACACACTAATACACCATACTTGCCTCTGTCGTGATTCCAACGTGGGTGCTGTTATGGGGATGATGAACTGCAAAATTACACAGTGTATGCGAACTGCAACAGCAAGGACAACACAGGCATGTGAGTACAGGCAACGTGACACATATGAGGGAGACACACCACCAGGGCTACACAACACATACACACCTAGGCCATCTGACTCATTGCCTACACTGATGTTGCCAGGGAAGACGGTGCAATGCACAGACACCACACCCATTCCCAGTTGTAGTCAAGTAGCCCACAGGTGCAGTAAGCAAATGGCAGTCAAATGTGTGACCACAGACAACGCACATCACTAAGTGAAGCACAGGTTTATTACACAGTAGCAACATGCCGTAACCACTACAGATGCAAGGTAACCCCACCTGGCAGCGGGCACACAGTCAACAACTGTAGACAGAAGGAAGTCCATGGGTGTGGCGCACATCACCTGTAGGGACACAACAGCTACCAGCCTGGATGTGCAATCACGTCGTCGGTGGACACAGTTGACCAAACGAATCTGAAAGTACCCTGTGAAGGACAGAAATGACACACAGTCAAAAGCAATGCAGTACAGGACAGAACAGCAAAACTCATGCACAATACATGTTACAAGATACCCACCCAGAACCAAGTTAGCATGTCAACACTGTTGGGGAGTACAGCCCACCTGTCACCACACATCGCAACACACATCCTGTCAAGTAGCCCATGGACACACTCCAACAGCACCAGAGCACCACCCACACATCATGCCAACTCACATCATTCACATGACACCTCAGGATACTCACATTCAGCTAAAGAAGTTGGTGATGAGCTGTGTGCGGACATCACCATCACCATCATCATCATCATCGTCACTGGCATCGTGGTCCAGGCCAGGATCCTCCACAGGTGGCGGATGTTGGTCATCGTCATCCTGGATGAGAGGCAACTCCTTCCGCACTGCCAGGTTGTGGAGCATGCAGCAGACGATGATAATCTTGCACACTTTTGCAGGGGCATATGGGAGGGACCCTCCGGTCTTGTCCAGGCAGCGGAAGCGGCTCTTCAGGAGACCAAAGGTCCGCTCAATCACTCTCCTGGTCCGACCATGTGCCTCATTGTAGCGCATCTGGGCAGGTGTCACAGGGTTCCTGAGGGGTGTCAGCAACCACGGCATGTTGGGGTATCCCGAGTCACCTACGGACAGACAAGTGCACATCAGCTGACTTGGAAAAGTGGGCGGAATACTACAGATCAGATCACACACAATGGCACAAAGTCAGTACACACCGACAAGCCAGGCACGCTGGTTCTGCATCTGTGCCATCAACCTGGGGATGCGACTACTCCTCATCACAAAGGCATCGTGTGCTGAACCAGGGAAACGGGCACACACGTGTGTGATGGTCATGTCTGCAAGACACACCACCAGTGCATTGACCGAGTGGTAGTGCTTGCGGTTCCTGTAGGCCTGCTCCTGGGCCTGTGGTGGTACCAAAGCCACATGTGTCCCATCAATGGAGCCAATGACATGCGGCATCCTCCCCAGGGCATAAAAGTCACTCTTCACGTCAGTGAGTCGTCGCAGTCTAGGGAAATAGATGTACCGGTTCAGGAAGAGCAACATTGCCGCCAAAACATCGCGGAGCACACGGCTGAACATGGTCTGTGACATCCCACCAGCAGACGCCACAGTATGTTGGAAGGTACCGGTGGCAAAGAAGTGTAGGGCTGCCATCACCTTCACCTTGGGGGTCAGCGCTGTAGGATACGGCCGGCCAGGCTGCAAATGTGGGGACAACTGCACTGCAAAATCCTCAATCAGCTGCCTGGTGAAGCGGTACCGTCGGATGCTGTCCCGTTCCACCATCGTTGCCAGGTCTGGGAATGGCCGATGGACAGCAGGAGCCCTGCAGTGCAGAGGAGAAGTAAGCAAGATCGTCAGTCACCCCACATATGCGGCATTGAACACACTCAAGATCCCAACATACATCATCATGAGGCACAACTACATGAAGTGTGCAGTACCGGAACGACATTTATGGTACATACATGGCCAACATCTGTCAACACGGTCCTACAGGTGGCATCAATTTGTCCCTGTTTGGCCCATTGGATATCATGATGCTGTGTCACAGTCACCCCCAGTGACATGTGAGGACAGATGTGCCCCAGGCACCACAGCTCAACGACAGGCACATTCCCAGGGACCCTGTAATGCCACATGGACACTGGCATCACCTGGAGTATCATGTGTACACCACAACAAAACATACATGACCCCCACAGGTAGTGGCCACACTTGCCATGGCAGGAGAGCCATGGACGTCTGTGACACACACGCACAACATCAGAGTCCATGCACACACAACGTGGATGTGGAGACTGTCTCCCATTGTGCACATGAAATCAGAGACATTGTAAACACTACATGCACAAAGACTGTGGAGGGCCATCACTATTGTGCCACTGGGACACCCTGGCTCAAACATACCGTCCCACATGGGACTCACGGGGTATGTGACATGACATACACAAACACCACTGTGAAATGTGACCATGGCACATGCACAGATATGAACAGTTGCACATCACAGTGGTCACGTACACGTAACACCCATGATCCTGTCCCCATGAACACGTGCACAGCCTGGGGGTGGCTGCCCACAGGTGACACCCACAGGACAACATGTACACCAACATACACACAATAGGAAATGCAGCCTTACATGCCTTATGATAAGGTTTGGACAGGCTGTCGTGATGTAGGTGTGCCCCTCACTCCCTGGGAGCTATCTGTGGCTGGCATATGTCCATCTGAGACAGGCATGCTGACATATGCCAGTCACATGTACAGTGATGCGTTGTACTGCAATGGACCTATCGGTGCCTCCGGCCGGCCCATTGCATTCAATGTGTGCGGGTACGCGTTGTACCCCTGTGCGCGTTGAACAGCAATGGACCGATCGGTGCCTCCGGCCGGCCCATTGCTTTCAATGTGTGCGGGTACGCGTTGTACCCCTGTGCGCGTTGAACAGCAATGGACCGATCGGTGCCTCCGGCCGGCCCATTGCATTCAATGTGTGCGGGTGCGCGTTGTACCCCTGTGCGCGTTGTACTGCAATGGACCGATCGGTGCCTCCGGCCGGCCCATTGCATTCAATGTGTGCGGGTACGCGTTGTACCCCTGTGCGCGTTGAACAGCAATGGACCGATCGGTGCCTCCGGCCGGCCCATTGCATTCAATGTGTGCGGGTACGCGTTGTACCCCTGTGCGCGTTGTACTGCAATGGACCGATCGGTGCGCACCCATTGACAATGGGCTTGCCTGGCAACGGACGCGTTTTCGAATATTCGAACGAGTCGGTTGCTGGAAAATCAGTTGGTCACCCACAACAATGTTGCAAAATCATGTATGTCATGAAGTTGAAGATTTGAAGGATGCTGTGGGCGTGTTTTGGTGCTGCTATTCCATGGATTGGCCAGATTCAGAAGATGCAA